>CM021542.1:1049263-1070824 GCA_010994315.2 Pisaster ochraceus | reverse complement strand
TCGAGCTCGCATGCTTTCGCTCTTTGCGCTCAGAGTTCAGGTTTTTTTCTCAATCGCCTATCACATCCCTGATGGTTGCACTACCGTGCGCCAAACTAGCTGGTGATATTGAGTGGTCAGACAGTAGGAGGGTTGACTGTGTGCTGTGTAGATTCATTTACCACATGATATCATACTGCAGGCTGGCATAGTTGATCTATTATTCATAACCACAGTGATATTGAGTGGTCAGACAGTAGGAGGGTTACAACTCAAATGCCCAATTATCTTCTCATGTTTAAGCAAAACTGCCTCAAGGCAGCACGTTTGATTGAAAGAGATGATTGCTGATTCATTGCTTGCTGTTTTTCAAGATTTATTTTTGTTTTGATAAATTTTTTCATAAGAGGACCCCCAAATGATTACTGAAATGCTTTCTGAGTGTGTTCTCCTCCATGAAGATTATTGTACACAAACAAATTAATAAACAAACAAACAGTCCCTGTCGGACATTCTTTTAAAGAATCTTACTCATTAGTTGATACGACACTATAACAAAATCACCATCAACATTATGCACAAAGTCTCTCTTCAGTGCGAGACATGGCAATTTGTCTTCTTTTCGCCTATCAGTAACCCTAGTGACCGCATAAATGTTAATCCTGTCCACCAATACTCAAAGCGATCTGAAAGTGGATTAATTTAATCTTGTGTGATTTTTGCTAGGATTTCATCCGCAAGTGTGTCGGACCCGTCTCCCAGCGGCCGCTGGCAAGAGAGCTCCTATTCCACAACGTTCTGTTTGAAGTCCACTCCCTAAAGCTCTTATCAGCTCATTGCTACGTCCAAAATGAAAGTGAGGATTCCTGGGTTTGGGTTGTTCTGTTTGCATTTCATGTGGTTGTCTCTGTGTGAATGCACATTGGAGAGGTTGTAGACTGTTGTCGTTGATTTCACGAAACATTAGGCAACTGCGTAACATGTATTGCATAAGTAAGTTGTGCACCACTGACGCAGTAAATCCACTAAATCTAAGTGGATTTACGCAGTTGCGTAAAGTTTTGTGAAATTGGCTGCAGGGCTTAGCAGTCACATAACATGAGGCAAGGCACACCAATGCAGTGTGTCGTGGCCGAGCAGTCTAGTGCATCAGACTGAAGTTCTGATGACTCCCCTGGGAACGAGGTTGTAGATCCATGGACTTACGCAAAAATTGAGTTGCTCAGAAAACTGAAAACATTCTGTGCATCGTCAGTTTCGTCTTGTTTTCTCGTAACAAAACATGTTTCAAATTTGAGGTATGTTTCCTTTACTTTTGTTATTGCGAGAAAACAAGACGAAACTGACTTTGCAATTTGAAGCATTCATAATACAGTGCGCCCTCTACAGTCTACCCAAGAAAGGTCATTTCCCACAAGTAGGAGTAGACGGAACCCAAAATTTATGCTGGCCACTTCGCACTGCATGGACAGTTTGGCTCCTTGAAATGGCTGACATGAATGTGAAATAGCCTACATTCACTGGCCTGTCATCAGAAATACCACCGTATGCAATAATCACAGCAGAGAAATACTTGCTGTTTAATCTGCAAGCAAACCATGAACAAGTATAAACATCTGGTGGGTGCGACGTGACGCCCTAAAACATTTCAATCTTTTCCCCATGCTACACTGTGAAAATACCCTCTCCAGGTTGAACTGTTGAGGGCGCACTGTCTTGTAAATTGGTTGTATTGGTCCTTGAAACACTTCTAGACAAAAACTGCCATGAGATAGGAACATCATTATTGTTTGTCAAGGATATAGGAGTGTTCCTAATTTAATTTCCTTGTGGGGGAGGTAGGCCCTATATAGTCTGAGGTAGTTGAGATGTAAATCATGTAATAAACCACAAAGGAAACTGACAAGGAAAACTAGAGCTGGATTTGAACCTGCGACCTCCCGATTAATGTGCAAGTGTCCTAGGGAAGTCTGTCTCCCGGAGATTCTGTCCCCCATATGGGAAATTAAGGTGGGCTGGAGGAGGATGATTCAAAAGAGGACTCTATCAGAAGAAATTTGTACACAGTTCACAGTATGGGGGGACAGAATCTTCTGCCACACTGGCGTCCTACCAACTCATCTAGCCCTATGTTGGCAGTCTCCCTATTTTGTCAATATCTTTGTTCGGGGGTGCCAGTCAGAAGCCATGCAACCGGTTAACTGCCGTATAGCCAAGGATCGCACCCAAGCTTACCATACAACCTGGGAGCAACAGCAGAGGGAATTGAGATGTTTCTTTGAATCATCTTTGTTGTTTCATATCTTAGACGTATTAGACCATGCAGACAACACTCTTATAGAGAGACTATCGCCAGAAACAGTAATAGCAAGTATAGAACATCCGGACAGTGGAGAAAATGTGCAATGGAAGTAAGTCAATCCCTTCAATGTCGTTAACAGTCAAACTTAGTGCAGCTACTCTGTGTTTGTTAGCAGAAGTGCATTGGGCTCAAGCTCTGGTACTGTCAGTTAAGGATACAGTGACTTGCCATTTACCAGTTAGCTTGTCATTTTATTTACTCCTCTATCTTTTCCAATAGTCCATATTTCAAAAATAGTATTAGCTGTTGCAAACTGCTTACCAACCAAAAGGACCTATGGTATAAATGCAAACAAATAGTCAGTGGCCTGACGTTTCGACCCTAGCAGAGTCTTTTTTGAAGGCTAAATGACAAGACTACAAACATCAGTATACCTGTTTATGTTTGTAGTTTTGTCATTTAGCCTTCGAGAAAGACTGCTGGGGTCGAAGCGTCAGGCCACTAACTATTTGTTTGCATTTAGTCCATATTTCAAATGAAATAAGGATACCTTTGTGAACTAGCCAGACCGTCTGGAGAGAATGTTGACTGGTTCTTGGGTGTTTTAGCTAGCATTTGGCCAGTGGATTACTGTTAAGGGAGAACACTGGGTTATCAGCTAGACATTTCATGCGTAAAGTAAAAAAGCAGATTTTTAATTTGGGGAGGAAACCCAATGTTTTGATACTTTTATAATTGCTGCTGTGGTTGATAGTTATACAGAGTTGCCAACTCTCTCTGGTTCTGCAGAAAGTTCTCTGAAAATAATCCAATCTTTCCATGTTCTGATGAACAAATTTGAAAATCTTCCTAATTATGGAAACTTTACCTATCCTGTTGAATGTAATTCTAAATATCTCCCTGATTGTTGTACAAAATCTCCCTGATTGCAAGATGGAAATGTTGGCAGCTCTGATCATAATGCAAGAAGAGAAGGTACTTGTTAGTAGTGCAAATTCTACCTGTTTGTCTAAGTAACAAATGATTAGTTGCCAATTTTTGTGAATATCTAGGCACCGTTTGCTGCAAATTGCCAAGTTATGCATGGAGTACTTGAGGTACAGCTGTAGCTTGTTCTGTCGGAGTGGATTTAGGTTCCGTTGAAGCATAAAGTCCTAGTTTTGGTGGGTAGGGCAGAGGGAGGGAGGCTACATGCAGTGGAATGTATATAGTTTCTAAAAATTGTTTATTTGGGTGAATTTAAACAAAATTGTTTTTTGAATTGTCAATTTAACAGAGTATCGCAGGTTCCAGCCCTAGAGATTGAGAAGTTTATCGAGGAAGTCAAGTAAGTCGGCCATTTCGATCTGGAAATCTAAGACCAGGACTGGGAGGTCCAACTGGGGCACAAGACATGTCTGTACACTGTGGCGTGTCTTGGCCAGAGTGGTTTAGGAGCACTGGAGTCCAGCTGTGGTGCTTCTGATCAGCGGAATGTGGGTTCGAGTTCCGGTTGTAACACTTGTGTCCATGAGCAAGACACTTAAACCATTATTGCCTTGTCCTTCGGATGGGATGAAAAGCTGTAGGTCCTGTGTGGTGTGTAAAGAAACGGGTTACACTTATCGCGAAGAGAAGGGGTTTGCCTGGGTGTTTCTGGCAGTGGCTGCTGAATGCACCGCAGCACCTTGTAAAACATTACAAGGTGCTACTTAGCTCTTGAATACGCCCCTAGGGGTGTGATAGAGTGCTATATATGAACCCGGTATTATAATAGTTCTGTGTAACCCCTTTCTTGGTTGTAGACGCTATAAGTGTTTCTCTTTTGCGTATTCAGAAATGGCGTCTATCCTTTAACGGCGTACGCACTGCCAGAGCATCCAGCTAAGACGCGCCCTCAGACGCCGGAGACGGCCGAGTCAGTGAAGAGCACCACCCCGGAACCAGTGGAGGTGGAGAGTAGGGCTATCTTAAGAATGCAGTGTGAAACCAAGGAGGAAGAAGAAGGCAAAGTTAAGGTAAGAAGGGAAAAGGTCTTCATTTTGATTTTCTGATTGTGATTGTCACATTTGTCTTTTGCATTTCCTCACTGTTTTCTCAATGTGATGCATGAGTAAAAAATCACAAAATTTTGGCAAAATCGTCTTTTGTACAATTTTTTGATACACTCTTTACTGTTGACATTATCAGCAAGTTTCAGGACCTACACGTATTAGTAGATTTTGTCATTTTGCGTTTCCATGAAGTGATGTATCTGTTGACCTTTTTAAGTTTAGCATTGTCAAAATTGTTCGGATTAAGGTACCGGCGTTCTACCAACTGAAATGTTAATTGCATACCTTTCTTTCCCAGTTGGAGTTACTACTACGAATGGACGATAAAATGAACCGTCAGCTGAGCTGTGAAATTGGAATAGGTATGTACAGAACTTGCAGTTCATGTCGATTTGGATGTTCATATCCATGAACTGTGCCAGTGAATCTGCTTCTACTCAGTCAGTTGGATTTGTCATAAATGTATAAATTACAGGGAGGAGAAGTTTCAGACTTTCAACTGAATTCAGACTTCTCTTAAGTCTGCCCGGTGAAAAAAGTAGCTGTTATTTTTCTTCAGATATTAAGAAATCCTGCTCTTTGATTCGCTTCTCTAGTGCTGAGGATACTGGTCCCAAAAGCTCCTTGGAATCTATAACTCCAGGGCAATCAAAAGGTGGACATCCTATAGTTTTATAAGCAGACCTCCTGAAATAGTGACCCAGTTTCAGACTTTTTGTCAGCAGTTACTCTCACCCTTTGCTGTTTATTTGTTGATTTGCTGATGGTGTATTTATGTTTTGTTGATTTCAGAGGACAGCCCATGGGGTCTAGCAAACGAGCTGGTAGAATACGGCTTCATCAATGATGTAAGTTTCCTCTTAACATCCGCCAGAAATATTGAGAATAATTCACTCTTGAAGTTTGCAGGGCAGACACTCTGCCTTAAAATGAGAATTCTTTTGTACCCTCACGAATGTCCCAAGATGAAAATAACAAGTAATAAACAACAAGGGAAACTGGGTACATTTTACATGATTTGGGGTTGAACAGTGAAATATAGACTAGAGCAGAACTTGAACCAGCGTCCTCTGGATTAACATGCCGGAGGTTGCAGGTTCAAGTCCTGCTTTAGTCAGTTTTTCTTTATTCAACCTCAAAATCAAGGTTAAAATATATGGCTGTAATGATAGCAGTCTATGACAGTTTTTTTTCTATGTTAACATAGTCAATGGTTGGGTGTAAAACACCTAGCTTAGTATGGTGGTGGTCAGGGGTTCGAATCCCACTCGAGTATAAATATGCCTGAGGATTTTTTATTACTCAAGACTCAGGGCTGGGGTGGGGGAAGCACCGAGTATACAGTGCTTATCACACATCAATTTAGGGTAAAAATCAAAAGAATATTCTTTATCGCTGATGCAGTTAATCAATCTTTTAAGTATGTTAACTTTGACAAAATGTGTAACAAATTGTAGGGGACTAAAAATATTAAAACACTGTAATGATAAAATGTATTACACTTGTAGAGACTGAGATCAGACACATTCCACCAACAAAAGGGATGTCAATCAGTCTGCCTGGATAGTGTCTGAGGCTAACATTTTAATAAAAGAAGAGGTATCTTCTGTAAAAAAGTTTCTGTCAGAGTTATTTAACCGTTTATGGGAATTTGGAAACAATTTTCAAGTTTGTTTACGTTTAAACAGTTTAACATCCCAACCCTACTCGTGTGCTGCTAATGTGTTCCTTTTGCCTACGGTTTTGCCGTCAAGTTGATGGTCAAAATTGCCTGATGTGAAAGAGCCTTCAGAGTACATCATGGCTCAGATTTGATAATCTCTCACTTTTCTTGTTACAGACCGATAGGATACGAGTTGCTGCCCTTATAGAAGAGAAACTTAACATCCCAACAAACCAGTCCAGCGGACTTCCAGTCTCTGTCAACTCGTAGCAAGAACTCAAACCTCCCACATTGGAAAAACCGAGTGTGATCAATGCAATTGAAAATGTGTCCCGTCTCCTCGCTTTCGGTGGCATTTTTTTTTATTTACATGTTTAGAAGATAGTGTCACAGTAGGTTGTACAAAACTGAGTTGTCCAAGGTTGCTAGTTAACTTAAATTGGTAGAAATGAAACAATAAGAGGAATGGTTTATTCCCGACTCTTTCTTAATCCAACAGCACATGATAACTCAACACCCATACTTATTAACCATAAATGGATAATTATTGGTTTAGATTCGTGGCGTGATACATGGGTATTTTGTATGGGGGGGAAAAGCTGAGAAAGCTTACTTTTTACAAACTTGGTACCAGTTCATTTGTGCTGTAAAATATTTCCATCTGAAATACTATTAAGGTACTGTTTCTTCATTTGATTTCCCAAGTCAAAAATGACATGTACAGTGAGCCATCAACCATTGTACAGCATTTCCTCACAAACCTGACATTCTTACTTGAGGAACATTTCACAGTTTGGTGTTTAATGGAAATAGTAACATTTTCTTAACAACCATTGAGGTAGTATACTTTAAGACCAATAGACCTTTATCATGCTGTGGTCGTCGCTGTCTGGTACCCTGCGTACAACAGACAGTGGGGTTGTAATTCTCATGAAAGGGACCGGACCGTTATTTCCTTCCAGCCTCGATTTGGTTACATTGGGTCAAATTTATGTAAAGCAAGATAGCTGGACCGTGATAAAGCTAAATTCCATCACAATCACAAAATCACTATTCATGCTGTTGGATTTTGATAGATATTGTTCTCAAAGCAGCCTTTATGATAAGACGTTGTCTCTTTTAGTGTTCAACTTATTGTTCAACTTTTTGTTTTGGTTTGTTATTCAAGTCATCAGTATTAATGAAGATACCTTCAATTGCGTAGATCAAGAGTTTTATATTGAATGTTAATCCCAATGTTCTAGTTGGAATGACGTGGGTAAGTGTGTAAATGATTTGCGCCCCTTTTCAATTTGACAACTCGGAGAAAAGTACATTTTTTTAAACAAAAGACAAATCCATAATATCCATCGTCCTACTATGGGAACACTTGGGTCCGAAATGATTTCATCCTCCGGACAAAGGGCTACCAATGCCCACTACCCAGGTTCTTCACTTTTGGTGATGAAGAGACACCGTTGTTCTGAGATGTTTCACCCAGGAGGTTCAAGCTGAGTTCAGCCTTGTGGTGATGTAGAGAGTCTGTAAATCTTCTGAAATGTAACACACAGGCGGTTCATGGGGGCTTCATCCTCCAGATCGAGGAGAAACCCAAGCCCACTGCGGTAGCTGTTCACTCAAATGGTCATTTTTCAGTGTCTGAAAATTGTCGGTGGTGCGGGGCAAGATTGTGTTAGTTTACATAAGAGAGGGCGACAACCATACACAATTCGCATTGAATTTGTACAGCACAGGGGCTCAGACTATAGGGGTAGCCCTGAATCGTTGTGACAAAGCAAGGCTGTCTTCAGACTGTTGGCTTCAAGATTGAGTACTCACTTCAAGACTGGGTGCCAGACATTATTCAGCTGAACTTGTTCCCACAGTTTACTTGTCCAGTTAGGAAGAAATGAAAAAAACTGTCACCAATGATTTTGCGCTCCGGCAAAAAAATGTGCTTTATGTTCATAGATTAAAACTAGGAAATAAAAACAGTACAAGTGTAGCATGATTAAGGCATTAAAGCTTTATAAATATATATATATAAATATAAATATAAACAAACAAGCTTAGAGTAATTTTTAGAAATGTGTTAATTAGTGTAAATAAGTCTGAAGAGGGTTGTCAAGGTAGAAATTCAGCGTAAGACGTTTTAGAGAACAGGTGGTTTTACTCCGCAATTCCAAAAAGGATCGTAGAGTCGGTTTCAACCAACAACTTTTTGTCATACTATTTTTGTTTCAGCTCAGAAAATTGAGCGATTATGTAATGAGTCTTCCTCATAAGGTATTTCAATTTGATGATTTTTTTGTTCCGCAAGCGACAGTTTTTGTAGCATCGGCATTATAGAAGATGATATTCAAACATTTTACTTTTGTCATTTTTTCCCCTTCTGTCAAAGCAAAATCTTTCAGCTATGAATTTGAATCAATTTAGGGGATGTTTTAAATTTATTTGGTATTCTGTTGTCGGAAAGAAATATTTTAGTGAGTGTTATGACCAAATGGAATTGTACAATTACTAAAGATGGAGTTGTTTTGATTGAATTAAGTGTACAAAGATACTAAACATATTAGTGTTTATAATTGGACTTAAAATTGCTCATTATTCCACCAATGTCTTAAAGTTGGTTGTCCCAAACTGGTACTCTGACAATGTACTCTGTAAACGCTTGGGAACTGTCGTTGGCATGTGCAATTTTGGTATCAGAAGATTGGAGTACCAGCTAAAACATTTTCTGGATACCATTGTTCATAGGGTCAGCGCAAGTGGGTGTATTTTTTAACTTGCTGCTTTTAAGTGGTTACTGCTTTATCTGTTCTTAAAACTTACAGCGAATTTTGAAAACATTTTTCTAGATCATGGGTAAGAATGGGCAGCTATCACTGGTAAGTGCATCATGTGTACTTACTGTAATAACAACATCAGGGTACCAACCGAATTGTTTGGACTACCACAACTTGTCTTCACTGGTGAACGTATCATTTCTACCAGGTGTGATATGTCAGAGTATCAACTATAAAACAACTTTCTTTTGCATAATTCCAGTCACAAAAGCTTAACAATTAAAGTACTACGGCATAATCAATTCACGTTTTGAAACAAATGTAGTGAATGTTTTTGTGCTTTGGAAATGCAAGATTGGACAAAATGTGTGATATTGAGCCGTTACAGAATTGTAAATATCTTTTACACTATCTGGTCATTTTCCCTCCATTTAGTGATAACTTTTGGCATTAGTTTTTTTTTTCTCACATCATTCCAGATTTGTGGTGCTGTAGTTTCACCATTGCACTCTGTTTTTAATCTCTAAACTCAATTTTTTTAATTTTAAACTCAGTGATACTGGAATGTTACTTTCTTTATAACGACATCAGTGTACCTCATGGGATTCTGTACCATGCAATATGTGTCAAGTTTCCTGTGTGTTATATGAAATTAGGCCCAGCTGATTCCAACATTCAAGCGTTTATAAACTAAGGAAAATTTTTGCTGTTATTGTCAAAAATTTACAATGAAATATGCTGAAGCTTCAACAGGAGTTTTTCCATCAAAAATTGTAAATGCATATAAAATAGGAGGTGTACCATCTCTCTTGAGTTTATGGCATTTAAACATTTACTAGTGGACTCCAGGAACAAGTTTTATTTCATTGTAAAAAGACAGAATCCATCGGGATTTGATCCAATTCCAAGTGTATCTAAAATCCTGTTGGAAAAAATGTTTCACTGTTCACTTTTCATTCAGTACGTTTCTGGTCTTGATTCTGAACAAACAGACAAACAAACAAAATACAAGAACTTATACGGTCTAGCCCTTCCTTAATTTAGTTGAAGTCATCAGGGGCAATCTCGTACAGAAATTCTTGCTGACAAATTTCATTTTTAAGCAAAAATAAGTGGGGAAAATTGAATGTTTAGTGAACCACGATAAGACCACAGAAGAGTGGATTCATTATTGTAAAAGTTTCAAAGATTCTTGGGTCTTTTTTTTTCTCTTTCCTTTTTTGCGTACAGAGGCTTAAGGGTTTACAATATATTTTCTTTTGCATTTTTATGATTTTTTTCCCATCATAACTTTTTTTGTTGAATTTCAGTACCTATCGGCTACTGCTCCATTGTTTTTATATAATACTTGTACAAGAAGCTAATTTATGAGTTAATTACTGAGTGTTTTATACCTTAACAAAAGTAATCACATTTGAAAAGATCTGTTAAATAACTGTACATATTTAAGGTTCAGTATTGTTCCATTTCTCCTTTACCTTTGTTATATAAAAGAAAGTGTTAATGTCATTGATTACTAAGGAGACTGATTTTTTTTTTTTTTTTTTTTTTTTTTTCACCCAATGACTTGGGGCTAAAATGAGACTTTGAATCATTAAGTATTTTGAAAGTTGAGTTAGCCGTCAATGGAGTAATTAATTGTGCATATTAGTGTAGCCATTTAATAACGTGTAGCGCACACCTTAACCAGTTAAATACACTACTTAAGGGAAAGTTTATTCAAACTTTGGGGCCAAACCTAACATGTGGTCAATCAATGTTTAGTATTTTATTTGGAGTTATGACCTAGTGTATGAAGGAATTGTTCACTGTTATCGCTTGTAAACGTTGAAAATTTCATGGTAATCAAAAAACAAATGTTGTTACAAATAATTTTCCTGTTGCCTAGATCAAAGTTGGTTTGACCTCTGGAACCATATACTTGCGACAAATGACTTCAAGATGGCTGTCTAAACCTGAGCCATAGTCGGAGTTGAGGTTTTATTTTAAGCTTCCACGAAGGTCTGGATTTTTTTTACAAAGCTTTGGTAAAGAGTTTTTAAAACCAGTTTTTCCGTCTAAAAAGCAGCTTTTAAGCAAAGACATATACTCGGCATAGAAGCCTCTGGCTTAGTTTGCAGTTTACCAGCTAAATTATCACATAATCTGCAATAGATGTGACTGGTTTCCTGATCATTTCATCCGAGAAATGAATGTTTTACCAATATTCTGCCGAAAAGTTAACAAATTAAACCCTTCTTTGTGAATATGGTAGGTGAACAAAATCCAGCGTATTTACAAAATATTGAAGTGATAAATGTTAATGATTCCTTTTTGTATATTGGTCATATTTTGTGTAGTCTATCTAACACCTGTATTATCTTTAGGATTTCTTGTGTTCTCTTTTTCTAGCATCACTTTTAGAATATCCCGTCGTTTGAAATATTCTATATCAATCTACAGGTAGACAAAGTAAACTACTATTATTTTGTTTATTAAGAAACCCAACAATACTAGAGGACACTATTAAATTACGGCATTTGTTACATTTGCCGAAACGCTGTTACTATTACTTTTGAATCAAGATAGGGTACAACATTTGTAATATTGGCCGAAATGCGCTTACAGTCTTTAAATCAAGATAAAGTAAGGTGTTTGTAATACTTAATGAAATGTTATTACCGTTATGCTCACTGTCTTAAAAGTAAGATAGGGTAGAGCATTTGTGATATTTGCCAAAACGGTGTTACCGTTTTACTTGCAGTCTAATATATGGTACAGCATTTGTAATAGAGGCTGAAATGCTGTCACTGTTATGCTTACTATCTTTGCATCGAGATAAAGTACACCATAGTTAATACTTTAATCTCTTTGAATGAAGATAAGGTAAAGCACTGATAACGTTATCAAACTGCTGCAATTATAATGCTTACAGTTTGAGCAGTAAAATAATTTTCGACAAATACCAAAGTATTATCAAAACAATAACTGTAGGCTGATTTACACATGTACCGCTTACCATAAGTCGTTAAAAAAAAAAGTCCAAACTGTTTTTGTGCTGTTGCACATTTCTGTATACTTTCACTCTTCACCAAATACTAGCAACTGTTATACAAATATTTGTACATATAAAGTGCAGTATGTAATTTGATTGCTCTTTTGCCTCAAATATGATAAAATTGTCATTGCGTTTACCTTGAAAAAGTGCAATTTCTATGTTAGCTCTGTACCCCCTCTCTTGTACTGATGTGGTTAAGTAATATATTACGCATTGGTTTCTCGAAATGGCAATTCCAAGGTGTTTGATGTTTTGTCACTAAGAGTCATGTCAAAAAGGTTTGCACAAGTGCTTTCCAGTTAGCTGAATTTAGCCCTCAAAGAAGAAAAAAACACATAATACCTTTTTATGACCCTCTTTAAACACCCGGTTGAAGGGAAACAAGTTATGGTTAAGTGTTTCTTGCACAAAGACGCAAGTACTTTGATTGGTGAACAAAGCTATGTTTTAATTTATGAACGAGCACTGATGCTGGGGTTAGTCACGATACAATCTCGGCCCTCCTAAGTATATACTTGTACACTTGGGTGAAGAGAAGCAAGTTATGGTTAAGGTGCACTAACATAATACCTCAAGCTCACCAGTTTGTATAACTTATGTTAGGAAATAAGATGGAGAAATAACTGCAAGTAACTTTTTACACCAAAATCTACAAAACTGTTTAGACTCGTTTTGAGTTCATACATTGGAATTGCCTTTTCTTGTATACCATATTTTTGTTTCTTTTTGAGTCTAGATACTAGGAGTGTAAATACTTTATCCACATGCATTACCTCACCAAATCTTCTGCACCAATTATTTGTCACTTTATCCACGCAGTCTCAGAAGTTCCATTGTATATATTACACGTACTATCCATATAGTTACCAAGTTAGTCATTTAAAGATATGTTGTATTTATTTAACGACCACTAATCTTAAGTTATCAAAGCCTTGTTAGACAGATGTAAAAACCCTCCAGCTGGGGTCTAATTTCATGTCTTTGCATACTGTGGAATTTGGCGCTTACCATCCATAGAACTCTGTGCATTACAGACACTAAGCCGAGAATTCGGCGGTAAGCAGAGCCATGAAGTTAGACCCTGATCTGTTGAACATATCAGTAATCTTTACATGGAGTCCACAGGAGTTCAAAATTTAGCTGGCAACCAGCCTTTAATAATGTCTGTCTGATGGAGTTTTGGCTGGTGGTCTCTTTGTTACTGTTAGGCCCAACTTTTCTCTATGATATTGTGTGCTTGCTTTGTATCTTGCAGTGCAGACTGACCATGTGGTGACACAGGTCCAGCTGGTGTTGATTCTAGAGGTAGTTACAACATGAACTCACACTGAAACATTCACCCCCCATTGAACTGTAAGGCTGGGCAAACCACTCTTATCTCTCACTATGAATGGGAAATTAAGCAGCACTTTCCCTGAAGTTTTGTTGACTCTTGACCTGCTCAAAATATTGAATTCAAAGCTGGCATAGTTTGAAGTCCATCATACTTTGTACATAATGCGTTGTGCCCAATGCGTAAACAGTTCCGATACACGCCAAGCAATGCAGGTTATTCTGTATTGCGTACTGTGTTATCCGTAAAAATGATGTGCGTTGTTTGGTGTGTATTGTCATTTTAAAGAGTTGCGTATTACACAGTTTGCACAATGCGCGACGGACACATAGGTAGATATCTGGCCTAATGCTGATTCAATCACATGGTCTTGTGTCCTTAAGGTCCTTTGAATGTAACCTGTTTCACAGCATGGTTAATTCTACTCTGCAAGTAAATGTAGCTATACTTCAATGCGTTGTTAGTATTGAATACTGGTCAGCATAACTGATGATTAACCTCTTCTATGCACTTTTGCTTAATGTCAAATTTCACAAGTCTTATAACCACAAATGTATCTGTAGCAAGCTATCAGCCACCTCTTAATTATTTTGAGGTGTTTTTTCCCTAACTATTTTGTTTTGGTATTGTAATCACTATGGTCTGCTGGAGCTATCTGAGTAACTGAAAGGCTCAACAGTAGTCGTTACTAGATTTATTGAGAGAAGCTTCTAAAAGTTTGAGATGTTTGTGTCACTCAATATCTCTTGTCTCTCAGAGGGGAGCTTAGGGAAACCTTTGCATCTCTGAAGAAACAATTCACTTCTTCTCTCAAACTTTATATTCTACTCAACCGGTAGACCATAGACCTTTATCACACTGCAGCCATCTTTGGTCAGATTCCCTGTATACACAATGACACTGATAGTTTGAGTTCTCAATTTCTAAAAGGGATTCAGACTGTTTTCCTTTCCAGCCTCAGTTTGGTTACATTGTTTTGAATGGAAGTAAAACAAGATGGCTGTAACATGCTGAAAGTCTAGCAGAACAAGTCTGGAAATCAAACTCAACCTAAAACTAGTGGGCAACCAGTTGAAAACTAAACATTACATGGCATTTTGGCTGGTGACCTAATTCTACTTTGCAATATTGTCTGTGCTTAAGCTGGTCTGTGATGTTGACCCTTGACCTTTGCTCCATCAGCCATTTTGAGTCTGCATCTTTATAGAAATAGTAATAGATAGTTCCTTTTGATATCACACAGTGTAAAATCGGCCATCTTTTTGGCCAATGATGGTCATTTTTTGAACACACAACTATGTTATGTTTAAAAAGCACATGCAACATGGCAGCGTTTTATCAAATTCAGTGCATGATTAGTTGTTGAATCTATGACTTGACTGCACAGAAAAATGTCAAAGCCAAAACTCAAGTTGCCCATAAAGATGGCATCTATCGGGAACTATCTATTGCGAAATAAAACTGACCTGGTTTTAAGAAGTGATCTGAGAATCTGATAGCTGTTCTATGTAAATTTGTGTTAATTAGTTAATTAATTATTGGTATGAAGTTCTTGTAAGATTGACCTGTACTGCTTCTTACCATCCATTTTTATAAATCTGTTTCGCTGTGTCACTAAAATGTGCCTTTTATATGTTGGCCTTGCACGTGGGCTCCATGCTTTTTATGTGTTGTGGTATTCCACAAAATATCTGGTTTTGCTCATAAGGTGGTCATGATTTTCTGTGTTTTTTAATGTCAATGAGAATGAAAACGAGGCTTGTGTTCAACACAGACTGGTGCCTTCTTGAATGTGTATGGTACTCAGTGTTAGAAGTCATGGATCCAAAGAAGAATGAAGTGAGATATTGTTGTCATTGTTTTTAGGGATTGTGAATGTTCTGAGAATTATATGATGTTATATTTGTACTGCTCTGCTTTCATTGTGACATCTGCAGTGTACAGTGTAATGTAAATTGTTGGTGGGGGTGTCAGGGGTGGTAGAGGGGGTCGAGGGTTGAGAAATAGGGGGCACTATAGGAGTGTACTGTCTGGTTATGTTGTGTACAGACAAATTTATCCAAACCTGATAGTGTTACAGCATTGTGTCATATCTACAATTGCTTACGGACTCGGGCCAATTTTATGAAGTACAAAGATTTGTGTTAAGACAGGTAAGCTAAGGAATCAATTTTGTTTAGGACACAAAAATGGGATTTCTCAATATAGCACGATAGCCAAAAGCACAAATACCTCATCTTTGTGTGAGTTTGAGCATTTTGCGAAATTTGGTCCAGGACTTATTCCTCTTGAATAACATCAACCTTGTTTGGCTACCCCCCCCCTTCTTCCCCACCTCCACCAGCAACCCCTAATTTAAAGTATTCAAAGTATCCACTATCTATGGATGGATTAGAGATACTTTTACTAATTGAAGCCCACTTGCACAAACTGTTCACATCACTTTATTGAGGTTGAACAAAGAAAAGTTGACTAGTGCGGGATTCGAACCAACGACCTTGTGGTTTATCACGTGATATAACTAAATTGCTCGCCTTTTTTCAAGCCACCAAATCCAATTCAGAGGTCCGGTAATCAATTCCAGTTTGGATAGAATATCAAAATTTCCTTCGGCTCGTCTTGTTCAACTGTTTGTCTCTGTGATTGAAAAGCTTGTGACTGTAATGTTCTTGCGTTTGCTTTGAAAGAAAAGATGGCAGTTTCATTTTTTGTCTTTGGGAAAATATCCTTCAGTCACAGAAAGTGGTTTGTAATTTGGCTAAAGTTTTAAATACAAAGTACAGTATTGGTAATTATCAAGAAATGAATCAACTAATGTCAGTCTGAAAGTTGACTGATGTTGATCAACTACTGTCAGTCAGAAAGTTCTCTCACCTAGCGTGCCTGCTCGGCCCTCCTTGCATTCGGGACCCTGTGTGTAATAAGCACTGTAAACTCAGTGCTTTCTGATCAAGTCCTACGGGGGGAAAAAATCAACAGGCTACTTGGGTGGGTCCCAAATCCACTAGGCCATATTCTAGAGCAGTATGAACCACTAGACCACTGAGCATGCTCAGTAAACAAGCAGCCAGTTAGAACCCTGTAAATAAATGAGTATACAGTGATTATCACACAATGGTGTAAGGGTAAAACTTCCTCTGATGCAATTGTTACATAAATTAAATAGAAGTCAATTTTGAGTTGAACCAGTGACCTCTGGATTAACGTGCTGGCACTCTACTAACTTGGCTAGCTAGCCCTAAGATGACGGTCTCCCGATTTTGTTTGTCATGAAAACTTTGTCAGAGGGGTGGCATCTTGAATCCTTGCAACCTTAAATTAAAAAGTTCAAATGTTGGGAGTTGAGTTACTTGCCTAGTGCACTTTGCAATGTAAAAATAAGAAGTTCATGTAAAAGTGGGGCTTATATTATAGTAAACAGTTTATCCAGCTTTTTTGTGTTAATTATCACAAGTGCTATGTAAATTAATGGTTACTTTGAATTCATGTACAATTTTTTTGATTTCACTCCTAAGCAATGATAAATTAATGTTAAAAGGTACACAGTTTATTGTCTACTAATGAGCTGAAAGATGCAAATAAAATTTCAAAAAAGCTGAATACAAATCTTGGATGTGTTGTTACTTATTTGTTAAACTCTTCAAAGCTTTTTCTCATGAGGTACGTTCAATTAGTTATTACTGCACTGCAAGCAAAAGAAACTCCTGTGGAACTCCTGACACATTTTTTCTAACTGTGTCTTCAACCATACTGCAAGAAAATCATGTGAAATTTAATATCTCTAAATACATTTCTTGGTTTGAGATCCTCTCTTTTTTAAGAGATGTTAATTTGGTCTTTGCTCTTGAAAATGTTGGCAAGTTCAGATTTTGTGATCATGCTTTTTTGAGGGAGCAGAAATTTTCAAAATTACACACATGAAAGAATATACAGTTTTTTTACATACTAACTTATTCATATATTTATATTTATTTATGACGCAAAACATTTTTCGTGACAGTCGGTTCAAACAAATAAGTGTCATACAGGAGTAATACAACAAAACGGATTTTTATAGATGGACGAACACATTCAAAAAGGGCTAAGTATTTTCCGGGTTTCTATTGCAAACATTTGGAACAATCTTTGTTAAAATTCTAAAATAGATGTTGCTTTCCTTTGGTTTTAGAGTAAACGTGACGAACATCGTCAGAGTTTCACGAAGGGATACTTAAGTCAAAAGTCAGGTCAATGCCCATTTTTGGATGTTTTCATATTGGCACTAATAGTGTAATTCTAAAATATGTAATAGTTTTAGAATTACACTGTTGGCGCAAAGACTATATATTGCGCCCCTCTGAGATGAGACACTCTCGATTTGCATATTCTTTACATTGAAGTAGTTAGCGCCCCCAATGTGTACGGTTTCAAACTTAAACTTGAAACCACGGTATTGGATTTGGCTCTGGCTTACAGTCTGTCCCATATGATACCTAAAAGCGCACGATTTTGATATTGCTTACGGAGCTCAAGCCAGAGCCTAATTGCAACCCGTGGTTTCGAAAAGGGCATGTGACAGGAAAAGTAGTCTGTACCAAAGATTATAGAGCGCCGAAGGCGCAAGATGCGGAACTCTGGCTGAAATGTGAAATCCCACTGGACGCCATTTCGGCAAGTAACTCTTTTGATACAACAGTAGATCAGTGCAGATCAGTGCAGACAATGACCATTCCTATCAATGGGAAACAAAACATTCACTTGCTGAAATGGCGCCCATGCGTATTTCATGTTCCAACAATAGATAAAGCTTCAGTTCCGCATCTTGCGCCTTCGGCGCTCTATAATCTTTGGTCCGTACTCCTGCATATTGCGCATGCGCAGCTGCTTTTCGGCACTTCTTTTAAACAAAAATGGCGGTTTGTAAAAATGATTCGAGATATTCTTGCAAACAACTGTTTTTCATTTCCAGGAGCCGATTCAGGACTTATTGGATCAATGATATATATAACGGATAACCTGGAACTTTGTCATCGTTGGCAAGTGGTCATTGTGTATAAAGACAAGGTAAGATTGCATTTTACTGTTATTTTGGGGGTCTTGCTGTTACTACAGCAGGTTAAGTTTTAAATAAAAAACCGTTTGCATTGCGTGTTTGATGTGCGTGGCGGCATGGTCTGAGCTCAGCCTCTGAACATAGGGTCTGAGCAATAGGTTCCCCACTCGTACAAAATTATACATTTGTTTATTTGCCTTCTTCCGTTGCAAAGATCACTGTGTAATTTGTTTCAGTTTTGGTGAAAATGTCCATCTCCAACTGCCACTTTCTATGGAATTGTGGGATTTGTCAATTTGAATGTAAAAGGTGTTTGAGGCTCTGTTTCCTTTTAAAAAAAAATTCCTTCCCCCCTATTGCTCGAGAAATTGCTAGTCAAAAAAGTGATTTTTGACCCTTAATAAATGTATTACTTCAAGCAAACAGTTCATCACGCTGCCACACTCATGCTAAAAAATGACATTTTATGATTTAGCACCTAGCCTTTGTCTTGGCCGCATTTTTCATGGTTTTGACAATATTTGGTTAAGGAGATAAAGTGGTAGTCTGATACAGTCTTTTTTGCTTAATTTAATTATTTACATTTTACTAGACCCAGTAACTGGTGCGCTGTTATACCATTACCCAGTAACTGAGGCGTATACTCCTTTTTATGTTTTATTTTGACATCGTCGGTCATAATAACACCCCAGGAATCTTCTCACTCTAAGCTCTGAATTTCATTTTGCTATGATTTTCACAACTCACCGCCCCCCAAAAAAAATGCCTCAAAATGACAAAAATACCAAACAAATACCAAACTGTAGTCTTAATACGTTTAAGAATAAGATGCAATATCAGGCATTCAATTGTAGTAATGTACTCAATTGTAGTATTGTACTCAATTGTAGTAACTAGTATGGCCGTGACGCCATGTTGTGAGTGTGATGGTTCACAGACTTCACACCGCGTGTCTCCGATGTGGAGCTAAAAATCATAGATTTGGAGTATAAAAAAAAAGAAGATCATTATGAGTACAATTAAATACCTGATGTTGCATCTTAGGCGTATTGAGAATACAGTTAAAAGGCGATTTTCGAGCTATTTTGTTTGGTATTTTTGCAATTTTGGGGCGTTTTTGTTGTGGCTTTGTGTTGTGAAAATTCAGAACAAAATGATGATTCGGAGCTAAGTTTAAGACTGAGATTGAGAAGATTCCAAGGGCGCTAGTACGACCGAAGAGGTCAACATTTTTTAAAAGAAGTACAGTACCCCATCAGTTACCATGGTTACTGGGTCTGGGGCGATGTACTTCTTTTTAAGAAATTTTTCATCTTCGGTTGAACTAGCGCCCCAGTGAACCATTCTACACATTGCTTGCAATCCTTCATTTGCTATGATTCTCACCAGCAAACCTGGTACATGATCTACCGCTGCACAGCGACGCCACGGTAGGCAGGGCACCTGTCCAAATCCAAATCTCTAAGAAGGGTGTCGTGATGGTTGGTCTCACTGAGTGTAACTTAAAAATCATCGATTTGGGGAACAACAGTTATCGTGAGTACAATTTCATGCTCAATGTTGCATCTTATTTATATTGAGAAGCCAGTAGGTGGTTTTCAAGCTATTTCGTTATAGCAAATCATAGCAAATGGAGGTTCGCAAGCATTGTATAGAATGTTTCACTGGGGCGCTAGTACGACCGAAGATGAAAAATTTCAAAAAGGAGTACAGCGCCCCAGTAAGGCCCTACTGGATCAAAGATTTTAATTTCATAATGTAATTATTCAGAGTTCGTTGCTTGTACCACGAACTGACCTAACTGACAATAAAATCACAAAATTTTGCACATATTTTTTTTCTGTCAACATTTTTAGCAAGTTTCAGTACTTAATACGTAATAGTTTCATACATTGTTTACACTAATTAGTAAAAACAACGTATCACTACTTTGCCATTTTGTCTTCCACAAAGTGACCTATCTAGATATGCCACTTTACCAATGGTATACTATGCGCTACAGCGCGCGCAAATCGGGCGCTCGTGAGACATTTGCGTACCACGAAGTGACCTTACTGGAAGCATAGCATTTTCACGAAGTGACCTATCTGTTAAGGAATTAATTACTTGTTAAAATAGTTGTATGAATCAAGTATTCAGCTTGATTTTCGTCATAAAAAAGTAAAAATACAAATAGTAAGCATACTCCGAAACAGCAGTTTGAAAAGTAGTGCAACTTCAATCGTGATTTTTTCCGAACACAGATTTTTTTTTAGTGTGAACGAGTTAGGTCACTTCCTGGTATGAGCGACAAAATTGAAGAATGAGGCATGAGCTTTCATTATTCTTCCTGCGTGGACATAACTGCTCGGACAAGTTTTTGGCAATTTCTCAAAAACGCTAACACCTTTTGAAATTAACTATCCACAAGTTAGTTTTATTGTAAAAATTAACATTTAAAACAACTGAACAGTTCCAAATTACCCAAAGGTGTACTTTGCCTATAAGTATAACAGGGCTCGAAATTAACACTAGACCACAGGCCCGAGGCCAGTGATTTTAGCATCAGGCCAGTAAACTTACGATCATACAAGTCTGGCAGTCTTGTGTTTTTTTTTATAATCATATCTCACTGCATTTTTTAATTTAAACTTATCAATACAAATATCTTTCAATTCCATTGAGTATTGAAGTATTTACCCAAAAGAAAATTGAGATGAATCTTTTCTTAAGTTAATGCTTGTTCCAAAAATAGCTCAAATGTGAAACAAAAATTGATCCCTGCTTTATCAACACAGGCATATGATGTAACTAAGCTGTCCTTTGAAACATTGATAATTTGTTCCATAACTTTACCACAAGAACACATCCGCATTGACCAAGTTTCCTGATCATTCTTGTGTGAATGTACTCAGTCTTTCACAACAGTGCATCTCTTTAGAAGTCCATTTCACAAGTCATCAAATGTCACACAGAGTCCCCTAAAGGTGCAATTTTATATTACAAATTTGCTGTCTGCTCGAAGAAGATGTTCTAGGTGGAAGAACCTGTCCAAATCATACAAAATGTCAAATACAAAGTCATCAAATGTCATATGGAGTCCCTTAAAGGTGCAATTTTACATATATTTGTATACATACACCAAAAAATGCCCGATCGAGCTGAAATCTTGCATTTATTCAAGCCGGGATGTGTTGTACATCTACAACTTGAAGTTGAACATCTCGATGATGTGTATCACCCTGAAAAATGTCATTCTATAGCAACATTTCAACTTTTATTACAAGGCTTTTAAGCTCATCAGACATGGGTGCTTTTCAGTGTTCATCTTGTTTGAGAATAGTTGCCTACAGTAAAAAACGGAGTTGTATGGACATGCACAAGTATCCTGTCAAGTAGAAATGTCTTAAGATGTCATTACATGGTGATAGATCTGAA
>CM021542.1:1006642-1017772 GCA_010994315.2 Pisaster ochraceus | reverse complement strand
CGTATTTCGTATTCAATGTTGCCCTCGTACAAAATGGCGCGCGTGCCTCCTTGCTGTTCCGTCGCGTTTGTGAACGTAGCATTACCAGTGCTCCCTCTAGTTCCTATATATAACTCTATGCTACATATACACTTATTTTACATTTGATGTTCCCCAATTTGAACCATTGAACAAAGTACATGTACCAGTCTACAGCTGCTGGTTTGAAATTTGTTTATTTATTTTGTACATTTATTTATTAATGAATACAAAATATTTAAATTGTTTTCTTTACCCCACGCCTGGAATTACAATTTTTGAGGGCAAGGCCACTTTGGCCTTGGAGCAAGCCAAATTTTAAATAGGGCACCAAGGCCAAATTTGTACAAATTAGTAAAGGCATGAAGGCCATTAAATAATGAAAATAAGTGCCCTCCATTGTTCAATGGATGGTGTTGACTGGTCTCTTGTGAGAGTGGGATGTCAGATGATCGGATTATGGTTTGTGTACACGCAGTGTTTGCGGTGAGGGGTCGCTATATTATAGCGTGCAATGGACAACATGATGTGCGGAGTATCCACGACTCCTGAATATATTTCGCTGGATAATAATTAAATACATCCTCGGCCAAAAACTAATTTATGTAAAAATTTAACTTCTATTAAAAAAGGGCTCGACAGCCAACGGAGATAAAAGGCACGGCAATTATGGTCGTAAAGAATGTATTTTTTGTAGGGCACCGCGGCCAGTTACGTGGCCATCGGCGGCATTTGACATTGTGTAATTTGTCATGTAATTCCAGGCCTGTAACCCATTCCCACCAGCTACAAAAATAGCACTAGTGGGCAATCAAAAATCTCATGAAAAGTGTAGAAATACAAAATTTCTTAAAACATCTCAATAAACACTTTACCTGTACTGTAAATAATCAACTTACTTGAATTGTAAGAAACTTAGACTATGGCTTAAAAATATTCATTCAATCAACAATCTATGGACTACGGAAGAGTGACGCATCTTAGCTCTTACTGGTTCAGTCTAACTGTGATTACGACAAATGTGGAAATACCAAAATCTATATTTAGGTTTCAGTGTTGGTTGAATGGAGAGAGTTATGCATGAGTAACTCTGAGAAGGCCTGCCTTTGAGACTCAAATAAACATAGACAAAAAACTACATGAAGGGTTTTGTGTGTAACCAACTTGGTTCAGGGCTCGAAATTAACCCTGAACCTCATGCTCGAGGCCAGTGATTTTAGCCTCTGGCCAGTAAACTCAACACTGGACAAGTCTGTTGGTCTTGTGTTTTTAAATTGACTTTTAAGTACCTCACTGTGTATTTTAACATTTTTTTAAATATCTTTAAGTTGGTAAATATCTTTCAAATGTGTTGAGTTGAGTGACAGTCCTACTTGGCACTGATTTTGCAAAACTGTGTTTCAAGAATGAACGGTTTAGGTTTTATTTTAAGAAACATTTTAACAAGCAGACTTACCCTGGACGAAATAGAGCAACTACTTAAATGAAAGATTTCACACAGTGCTCATCACAATAAATCCAATCGATATCAGATAAGGCGCACCGGTAGGTAAGACGCAGTCATTATTTTGTTAACCTTTGAAAGTCAGACAAGACGTATCTTATACGCAAGATATTACGATACATTATCAATCAATTATTGTGTTGTATGAAACACCATAATTGCAGAGAGTAAAACTCAATGACATTGAGCCTCAACCCGTTATAATTCAGGGCTATTTTTAAAAGCAGTGAGGACGATGCTGGAAACGAAACAATAGATTACCCTTGGATTTGAGGTGACCAATAATTTACAAGGTGGATTATGAATGAACCAGTTAATGTGAGAAACAAAAATTAACTGAATAATAATTGCACTTCAGAAGACCCAAGATGGATTTTGATATAGTTGTGAAATAAACCCTTTTAGGAATGTTTCATTAATCTGTTGAACAACAGACTGATACTATTTTACTGGTGAATTATTGATTTATTTTTTTTTGCCAAAAAATTGAACCGTGTTTCTGCTGATCCTTAATCCTTATTGGTCGTAAATGCCTGAGCCCATTCCACGCATACACAAAACGGAGGTGCATTACATTAAACATTTATTTATTACAGCTCTACAAAAGAACAAACCCAAACAAATTATATACTGTTGAAAAGAGTAGGAATTTTTCTTTATTTTCATATAAAATTTAAAATTTTTCATATTTCAGGTCAATAGTACACTGCAGAAAAAAGTGGCAAAAAGTTTCCTTTCTTAATTGAAAATTCTGTTTTGTATATTTCAAGTAATAAAAAACAGTAGAGTAACAAATGCTATTACTACAGTACTGTATTTAGTTATTAGTTTTATAAGCTCAAAAATGGTGCACAAATTGTCTTGTAACATGAAGCGGTTTACCAAAATGAGAACTTTTAAAAGTTTTTTAAAGTTGAAAATAATTGCTATTTTGCTAAGAAAGTGTCGGGAAAACCCTCTCTATACGAGGCAATCACACACAAACAAAACACAAGTAAAGCTCGGAACAATATTTTTCCCGATGAAATACAGGAAATATGTGTGAGAACAAAGTTTTATAACAGTTGCTGTCTGTTTCACCCATTTTTATAGCTCAAAATCTGCATCTTATCATTTTGATGTGTATCTGTTTGGACGGTTTGCCCTATGTCCGGTATCCGGCTCTTTGCCTACTACTTAATCTCCCTAGGGGAACATTTCACAATTTAACAAAAGCCGCTAAAACGACCCAAATTATTACATAAAATTTGAAGAAGTACATATCGCAAAAACACAAACAGCACATCCAACAACAGGCCTGATGCTTCATTTTTAAAAGAGCAAGGGCACCAAGGCGTTTTCTCCTCGGTAAATTGCACCTTTATGAGGAAATTGTATATTTCTGTTGGAACTTTTCAAAAGGGCACCAAGGCGATGACAAGGGGCTGCTTCCGTTGTCTCCAAAAAAGATCAGGACTGCAACTTCAGAAAGAAGCTTTTGGAAAGAAGTTTTAAAAAGGAGGATTAAAAATAAAACTGAAACTGAATTGAAAGTCCATGTAAATTAACCATAGTTCACGGGCCAGCTGGTTGCCTCTTCGTGTAAATTTTGAGGTCTTCCAAAAGTTTTGATAAGAGAAAAAGATTTGCACAGCTGCTCCCTCTATTCAAGAGTCTGGTAAGTTCATCTTTTTTGTTTTGTGCTGTGGCCATTACTTTGTTGTTCATAGATTTTGCAGATGCCATTCTCTTGGTGCAGTCTGTATGTCTCTTCTGTGATTCCATCTTCAGTTTCTTCTCCTCCTCTCTGATCCTTACAACTTTTTCTTCAGCCATCTTTGAGATCCTGTTTATGTCTTTGTCAAACCTTTCATCTAAACTCTTTTGAGAACTGGCTATGTTTTGATTGGCAGTGTTAAACTTTGTTTTATGTGTCTCTACTGTTGCAAACATTTCATCGGCTTTCTGCTTGAGATTCTCTAAAATCTCACTTGGTTCAGCGAGGTCGTGTGTCTCGTGAGCTTGAATGCAAGTTATGCATATGAAATTGTCACATGAGTAGCAATACAATATGAGATTCTTGTCAGTATGTTCACTACATTTAGGACCAGACTCCTGACTCGATGGTTGAATTTGTTGTTGACTTTGTAGTTCAGTCTCATGCTGTGCTATTTCATCTACCAAAGAGCTCAACTTGAAGTCTGCTCGCAGACCATCAACTCCTCTTCCGTTCAATGAAGTTCGACGACGACACACTGGACATGTTATATTTTGATCAGTTTGTTGCCGTGCAAGTTGTTGAATGCATCTCAGGCAATATGAATGAAAACATTCCAGCATTTTGGGCTCCTTGAAGCAGTCCTTGCAGATTTGGCATTCAAGGTGTCTCTCACAGATCTTTTCTTTGAGTGTCTTAACTCTTGAAGCCATCTTGTATGATTCTTGAAATGCTTGAACTGTTAGCCTGTAGTTGTAATAACAAGTGAACATACCAACATTGAATGTAACGTACTCCTCCAAAAATGTCTTAAACATTGGTTTGATTATTGCAAACTCAGGGGATAGCCTTTTTTCCTGAGCGTGCGTAGACACGTTAAGAGTTTGGTCGAGGCGGTTGTAACTGGTTTTGTAAACTATCCCGTAATGCACTGGTAAATTTTGTAAATTGTGGACTGTGTACATCAGGATTACAATGTGGTCTGCGTTTTGCAGAACATTCAAAGGTTTTTTTTCAGCGGCTATCCAACTGTAAAATAATAAGTGTGTAACCGGATGATAGGTCAGTTAATTGTGCATGTTACAATTTGACTAAATGGCACTGACAGCAGTGGGATAAAAAGGGCTTGGCAATAATTATGATGCCTTGAATTGTCAGTGTTTTCAAGGGCAATGACACAGGGCACCGACAGCAATTGCTGATGGTGTCGTCGGTACTTTACAGGCCTGACTCTGAATGATCTAAACAAAAATTAGCCGGTACTCAATTTGCCCAAGCTACGTCTTTGGACTCTAGTTTCTAGATTCAAGGAAAGTTGCTCAACAGTTCCATTCAAATCAACACAGTTTAATGTTTAATAAGAAACATATTTTTTGTTATGTATTTTTCAATATTGTAAGATCTTGCATTATTTTAGCTTATATTGTTATAATTGTTTTTTTCAATGCAGACTAAGCGTCATAACAATTGAAGATCAATGAGATTTAACAGAAATCACTCAAGTGGTTGTAACCTAATGGTAATAGATGAAGTGGACACAGGGTTCTGATTGGCCATTGCTCCAGGATCAGTATTGTTATTTTAATCTCAGTTGTGAATAAATGAATATCCCGTATACGCAAGAGGGTCAAGTATGAGATGGAAACTTAGAGAGCATGTTGGATAGCAAATCTGGTGCAGTGATAAATAACCGTGATCTGAGACTTGAAAACGAGTCTATCACATCAACAGCCTGCAAGCTATCAGCCTGCAGCATCGTCAACAGTGACGGCTGTGTCTATACGCAGACACGTTCTCGCGCTGCGGGTTTGCTAATATTTTGGTTGGAACGAAGATGGTTATGGTTATGGTTTGTATACATGCAGTGTTTGTGGCGTAGGGGTCGCCTTTTAGCGTGCGATAAGCAACATGTGCAGAATCTCCACGACTCTCCTCAGATTTCGCTGGATAATAATTAAATAAAACATCAATGGCCAAAAAAAACCAAATTTAAATATTGAACTTCTATTAATTTTTTATAAAAGGTCGTGATGGCCAACAGGGCAAAAAGTGCACTGGTATTATGAACGTAAATGAGGTATGTTTGAAGGGCACCGCGGCCGGTTACGTGGGCATTGACGGCATTTGACGCTGTGTCATTTGGGCCTGCAACTCATTCTCACCAGCTACAGCCAAACATGAAAAAATAGCACTAGTGGGCAATCAAAAATCTCATGAAAAGAGTAGAAATACAAAATTTCTTAAAATATCTCAACAAATCCTACTCTGGTTTCCTTTGGCTTTATTTTTGCTGTAAATAATCAACTTACTTGAATTGTAAGAAACTAAGACAATGGCTTGAAACACAGCTGCATCAAATCAAATGTTGAACGTTGGAAGAAGAAATTCAATCAACAATCCGTTGGACTCTGGTAGAGTGACACATCCTATAGCTGGTACTGGTCCAGTGTGACTGTGAACATGATAAATGTGGAAAAACCAAAATCTATTTTCAGGTTTTCCTGTTGCAGATTGTAATAAGCTTATTTGGATTCCCATAGAGGGCGCTCTTCGGGTGATGGAGGTTATTTTTGGCTGTCTGGCAGATTGGTTTTTTAATCCATTTATTTCTTCAGTTTCTACATGCCATCAGATGTTATCTTTGTCATCATCGTGTTTTGCTCTACACCAAGCGTCAGATTAACTGTGTATTTTATGGAGTTTTGTCCTTCAACTTTGTGAAATTTGTTTGTCTTTTTGTGTGAATGCTGCACACTGATTTTGAACAAGTCAGCCATCTTGGATCCGTTTTCTTAGTAGTTAACACTAACTTTTATCTGTGATCGACTGACAACCACCGGAGACTGCCCAATAATTATGACGGCAGCCGTCACTAAACTAATATTTTTATGCTGCTTTTGGGTCATTTTTGAATGTTTTGGAGACAGTCAGTCTCCCACTTGTACCCTGGAACATGAACTGAAATCTTGTGTACGCTATTCAGCTTGTTGACAGAAAAGGAAATGCATAGGCAAGCTTGTCATTTATTATGTAAATCACGTTGCCACTTTTCAAGATAAACTATTTTTAGACGGCGATGTTGAATTAAACCCAGGACCGTCTTCACTTCATGGACAAAAACCTCATCCTGACTACACTTTTACTTTGGATGCTGTTAAAAACAGTACTGGACTTAAAATAGCTCATCTAAATATCAATGGTCTGTACGGAAAAATTGACCAGTTGCGGGTAATGCTCTCACATCAACCTCTTCATATACTTGCTCTATCAGAGACCAAACTTTGCGATACTATCTGCTCCAGCGAACTCTACATTAATAGTTGATCAGAAAAGACAGAACTCGACGAGGAGGCGGTGTAGCTTTCTTTCTTCATTAAAATATCAACTTTACTCTCATTCAAGACCCCTGTTTGGAGAAACTTAGCACTTATAGTTTCTACGCCTAGTACAAATTCTCTGCTCATCTCAACTGTTTATCGTCCGCCATCTTCACCCATTTCATTCTTTGACAATCTTAAATCTACACTGGAATTTTTGAGCTCCATATCTATCAATATAATCATCGTTGGTGACTTGAATTGTGACTTCAATTCAACTTCTCCTCGTCTGACACGAGTGGAGGAAACAATGAGTCTGTTCAATTTGAAGCAGATAGTCCCAGAGGCTACAAGAACTACATCTAACTCATCTTCTCTAATCGATGTGATTCTCACCAATAACTTGACTACTCACTCTGATTGCAGAGTCATTCCTTGTGCCGTTAGTGATCCCTAGCCAGTCGCACGTCGAAAAAACATTTAGACACTTTAAAAACTTTGATCCTGATGCATTTTTGAATGACCAGTTGCGGGTAATGCTCTCACAATCTCTGGTCAGTTTTGAGAGATGTGAATGATCCTGACATTGCCTGGAACATTTTGCACAACTTGTTAAATATCATTCTCCCAAATGAGAAAAACATGAATCTTCCTAGCACTTTCATTATCGATGACGAGGATGTTACAGATCCACAAACCATAGCAGACAGTTTTAACAATTTTTATGATAACATCAGTAATGTTTTGTTAGCTAATATCCCAAATGTCGTGGATCACGAACCGTGCTCTTATTTATCTAATTTTTCTACTAGTTTTTCATTTTGCAAAAAATAATATATCGATAATTATCAGCCAATATCAATTTTGCCCTTGGTCTCAAAAATCATCGAAAAAGCTGTCCACGCCCAACTTCTCACATACCTTACCTCTAATAACCTCCTATCCCCAAACCAATCCGGTTTCAGACCTGGGTACTCCACACTTGCAGCAGTGGCTCATGCTCATGACAATTGGCTTCATCATATTAACAATGGCAATTTAGTTGGGTCAGTATTTATTGATTTACAGAAAGCTTTTGATACTGTCAACCATAGCATACTTTTACGCAAGCTCTCATTTTATGGTTTATCTACCCCAGTTGTTGATTGGCTGTCATCATCGGGAAGAACGCAACGAGTCTGTTTCAAATCCAAATTCTCTTCAGCCAACCCCATTACATCTGGTATACCCCAGGGATCAGTTCTAGGCCCCCTGCTTTTTTCACTTTATATTAATGACTTGCCTAAATGTCTTAATCACTGCAACATTGATATGTATGCAGATGATACACTCATTTATTATGGTGACAAAAACACTGATGTCATTGAAAGTAAACTGAATGCGGATCTTCTCAGTTTGACTAAATGGCTGCAGGCTAACAAACTTACCCTGAATCCCCCCAAAACAGAAGTCATGCTTGTTGGCACTACTCTAAAACTCAAAAAGAGTAATCCCCTTAAAGTTTTGATTTCTGGCCAAACAATACAACAATAGGATTCTCATAAACATCTAGGTGTACTCTTAGACAACAAGCTAAACTTCAATGAACATGTGAAAATACTTTGCAATAAATTCAATTCCTCAATTGCTTTGCTCGCCAGAACGAGAACATTTATTAACCAGTAAACAAAACAGCCTTTTTGTTATACAATGCTTTGGTTCTTCCCGGTATCTAGACTACTGCTGCATGGTGTGGGGTGCCAAACCTACCCTTGTCAACAAAATTCAAAAACTCTAAACTTGTGCCCTTCGCATTGTTTTTAAGCTTCCCCCTCTCTCGCCCACTAACTTAATTTTTAGTAATGTTAACACTATGACAGTTTCTCAGCGCATCCACTTCCAACTTGCCTGCCAGGCTTTTAAGGCTTCCGTTGGTGTTGCTCCGGACTATCTTTGCCAGAGACTTAACCTAATCCAGGCTGGTGGTCGTCCAACAACCCGGACAATCACACTGGGTAAATTAATTGTTCCCAAACCTAAATGTGAACTTTTTAAAAACAGTTTCAGTTACAGAGCTCCTTCTTTTCTAAATGGTGTTCCTTTAACTACTCGTTCAAACTCTTATTCTTCTTTTTCGGCATTTGCTGAAGGATGGTAAGGCTTCAATTACTTTCATTTTATTTGTTCAATTATGGCTTCGCTTTCCTGTGTTTTGCCCGGGCTGCTGCTTGTAAATAATTTATGGTCTGCATTCAGAAAATAGGGAGGATGGGGGGCGCTCATATCCTTTAATTCATATTTTGAATCTCCAACTTTTTGTGTGGTTGGCTGTCTGGGTGTTTTATTTCATCCTTTTGTCCTTTTATGCTAGGCCTATTGTTCATTTTGGTAATGTTTTTCCTTTTTACGCACCTTCTGCCAAGTCTTGTCTCTTTTTGTATTTTTTCTTTGATGTATTTTTATATTTTGTGAGGGCCCCAAATGATCAGCTGTGCTGGATATGGGTCACCCTCGTTAAATATGGTTTTAAATAAATAAAATTTGCACATCTTTGTAGTTGGTTTACAGGATGTGTGTGCAAAGATTTATATGAGGAATTTCTTTGTCAAAATTGTCAATTTAAATTGCAAGAGTCTGCGCGAGACTTTGATCTTCCTGTCATGGCTACTTTGTCCTCTTTGTTTCTGTTTGGCAGAGGGACCAAAAAAAGTTCGCCTTGTGGAATTCATACTTGGCACTGTGTGTGTAAAATGTGTTTCAAAAGTGTCAAAGTTTATTATCGTTTATCTGCCACATAAGTCATTGTATGAAAGTTAAGGGCCACATAAAATTATTATCATTAAAGAGGGGCTGCAAGGTCAAATTCATTTTTGTGATGGACTAATTTTTTAATAGATAGAGTCCTCAGCGTTAAAAAGGTGTAAATGCCATTGTATTCAATACCCTTCTAATGCGAAGTTTGTCAACATTCTAAAACACTCCATGGCCTCACTTACAAGGGTCTGTACATTTTTGTACCAGGAATTTTGGGTTTATTCCTGGCTTTTTCAGTAATTTTTGTCATAATATATGCCTTGTGATGACAGTGGAATATTGCTTTACAGACCCTAAAAGAGTCAAAAACGTTTTATTATGTTAATGGATTAAAACTGCTATAACAAAGAGTGTCTTCAATTCAAATGAAGTTTTGTGATGACCCCATTTTCAATTAGATAGAGTCCTTTTGGAAGTGGTGAAAAGTCTGTAAAAAAATAATATCTTCAAATAGGCCTAAAAGGTTCGACTATGCCATTTATTTTTTTACTCTTTCATATCGAACTTTGAAACTTGACCTCAATGCACAGCAAAAATAAATAGGTTTGTGCTTCGTCACCATTTTCTTGATTCTGGCAATGAAGTATAATATTCCTCTCATTAAATTTCACCAGTGGTGACCCCGTTTGAAGCAAGCTATTACAACTGATCTACAGACAGGAAGAAATTGAAACGACTGACAAGGAAGCAACTTATAACTAGAACAAAACTACATTTATTTGAAAAAATTAAATTAATGAACGTTTTTTGCAGTGTGCTTACATATCCATAGTTGATCTCACATCAATTTAATACATAACCATATCACTTCATCACATACTGCTATCAATGGTATTTAACTTGATTAACAAACAAATAATCCTGTACAGTTTTAATCTGGTACTGTGACGTTTTTTTCGCTCACTTATTTACAAGTTCCCTTCACATGGAATTCGTTTCACTTTTCTTCTTTTCTTATTATTACAAACAGTTTTTAAATTTGTCAGTTCGACTCATGGATTATTCCATATTCAGTTCCTTTTAGACCATTAACATTATAAACTCAAAATACTTCATCACTTGACACAAATCTAACTAACTCATCATAGAGGAGTTCCACTCCGGAACATCAGGTGCTTCTCACCACATCCTAATCGCACAGCGCCATTTAACAGTTGTCTCTTCCTAAGAAGGGGTGGTTACCCTTCTTTGAACCCTACTCCCTTCAGAGACATTTTGACAACCTTTGGTCTGTTAACTTTTTTTCTTCTTTTTTTTAATGGAAGAAGGTCATATTTTATAAGTTGCAGACCTCATTCATATTGAGAAAATCTTGTTTCAAATCCTAATGTAGAACATCATTATACAATAACTCTCATGTTGAGACCTCATTCATGTTGAGAAAATCTTGTTTCAAATCCTAATGTAGAACTTCATTATACAATAACTCTTATTCCAAGTATTAATAGAATGACATAAAGGATCTACATGTGTACTAAGACTTGATGATGTTTTCTGAATTGAATATGATATCAGTAGGATTACAATCTTCTAGACACATGTAGGGGGTTGACATTGAGTTCTCGCAAGGGGACTAGAGGAAAGTGATTGAGTTCTCTTCATTGAATTGTGTTCAATGCCTGCTGCTTCTTGTTGATTCATCAGATTGTCCAATGAAACATAACTCTCGTCAAAAGACCTTATGCTTCATAGCATGAGGACCCAGAAGTGGTGGCAATGTGTTAATATTAGCTGACCATTTTATCTTCTACTTAAAGGCCCTGTACACTATTGGTAAGATCGAAAAACACAAATGTTCACAG
>CM021542.1:970698-985168 GCA_010994315.2 Pisaster ochraceus | reverse complement strand
TTGTCAGTGTGCTTGCTACATTTAGAAACAGACTCCTGACTAGGTGGTTGACTTAGTAGTTCAGGCTCATGCTGTTCTATTTCATCTAACATAGAAGTCAACTTGAAGTCACTTCGTAGATCAGCAACTCCTTTTCCAGTCACTACAGTTTCATCACGACACGCAGGACATTTCAGTTTTGGACTAGTTGGGTTTGTCTCTGCAAGTTGTTGAAGGCATTCCAGACAAAATGAATGAGAACATTCCAGCATTTTGGGCTCCTTGAAGCGGTCCATGCAGATCTTGCATACAAGGAGTCTCTGGCTGATCTTTTGTAAGACTGATTCTGCTGTTACTCTTCCGGCCATCTTGTTTGATCGGTGAAAGAGCTTGAATTGTTTACCTGTAAATTTAATGAAATATAAAAATCTATCAGCAATCGGTCTAGGGCATCAGACTCAATTCAGGGTCTAGGTTCAAAATACATTCTTGAGTGGCGCACTTAACCATATATTGCTTCTCTAAACCCAGTTGTCTGAATTGAAAGCTATGAGTTCTGATATAGTTTTTGGGGGGATTAACCCCTTAGTTTATTTTTGTTGGTTACCTTTATTGCACCAAAGTAAATGGAAAAGGTTTACCCTGATGAGACCTGCAGGCCCACTAAATGGGGACCCTTTTTCACACATCAAAACCAAAAAGGAAACAAAAAACAGTTTGGAGCAAACAAAGAATAAAAGCAATTACATGAAACAACAGTAGAAAACAAGGGAATGTAAATATATTTTTAATTCATGAAAATCAGAATAGAAGGAGTATAGTGTTCAATTTATTTGCAGCTTGGTATTGTAACAGCAGGAGGGTAAAGTTTAAGTTACCTTGCCCCTAAATTATGGGTCACTAGTAAGGTAGTGGGTCAAGGAAGCCAGATATAAAGTGAGAAGTAACTTATTAATTTTCATGAACAGATGGAATTTCCTTTAAGGAGTTTGCAGTTTTTGATGTTAAGTCTTAAAGTGATACCACTACTTTCCTTTGTTCCAGGAGTTAGTCCATGAGCCAAGGGTCTAAAAACTCATATATTGGGACCAACTCGAGGGACTATTTTTAATATCACTTTTCTTGTTGCAAATAATCCACAACTTACCATAAACTATCATAGCCTTTAAAAAAAAAAATCAATATAAGTTTTTGAAAGATTTTCACTGTGATATCGGACAACTGTTAGCCTATTTTGTTGTTTGTAAGCCATCGACTGTTTAGATAGTAACATTTTTTCCAGCCCATGTATTTGCATTGAGAGTGAATACTTGAGTTGTGCATACTCAAATAGCCGTTGTTTTTTTCACTTGGCAAGCATGGTTGCATGTCACGGATGTTTCTCTTGGTCAGACTGCTGCTGTACTTTTTCCATTAGTCAGCAAGATTGGTAGCATACTAACAAAGAGAAACAATTGTTGACAAGCAGCCATGCTTGCCAAGGGAAAAATGTTCACTCTCTGTGCGGGGGCTTAAAAAAATGTTACTGTCAAACAGCCCTTAGCTTAACAACAACGGAAGAGGCTAAGACCAACTAAAGGGACCTATGGTATAAATGTACAAAATAGTTAATACCTTCAAGTTTCCATCCTACCCGAGTCTTTCTCAAAGATTAAATCGAGAAAGAGCCTGCTAGGAGGGAAATAATCAGGCCCTTTAGTATTTTATCAACAAAAAGTAACCTATGGTTGCCAAATTTGTGATAAAAAAGTGCAACATAAAGTTTGCATTTGATCAGAAGTATGCCTACTACCCTGGATTGGGCCACTGCCTTCAAAAGACATCAGTTTATTACTGGTTTTGTTTCTGTTACAAGTCCATCTTCTTTTTTAATATAAGGTTAAGTCAAATAATAACAACAATTTTTACATTGTTGGCTGGTGGGCAGCCAAGCTTATTGTGAAAACTTTTATTATCATAAGAATGATAATATTTGGCTATGTTATGAGCTGTGTTTTATTTCATTTTAAATAATTACAGTTAGCGCAAAGAGTACTTGTCATTTTATTATCTGTCCTGGATGTGTCTCTCAGAACAAATACAATATTTTTTTTAATAATACTTTTTTTTAAATTGTAATTGTCTCAAAATATCACAACAACTCGTAAATAATCAACTTACTTGTATTGAAAGAAACTAAGACAATGGCTTGAAGCACAGCTGCATCAAATCAAATGTAGAAAGTTGGAAGAAGAAATTCAATCAACAATCCGTTGGACTCTGGTAGAGTGACGCACCCTATAGCTGGTACTGGTCCAGTGTGACTGTGAACATGACGAATGTGGAAAACCAAAATCTATTTCCGGGTAAAAACCTTCATTGCAGATCAACATCAAGTTCTTTGTGTTGGTTGAATGGGTTAATATGCTTGAATAACTTTTTTTTTTAACCTGCTTTTGATAATAGAAAAAAAAATTCTACATGAAGGGTTTTGTGTCTTGGTTGAATAATCGTCAGATTTGAAAAGCTTTTTAAAAGATTCTTTAAGCTTAGAACGGTCATGATTACTGGCTGTTTCTATGCTGTTAGAATGTGTATCAAGGGAAACTATCTGACTTGATATGGGTTTGTTTCGGTGTTTTTAAAAGCATTAGAGCTTATCGTTGTGGCTGGTTGAAGAGATGTGGAAGCAAAGCTTGATAATGATAGAATCTCTACATCCTCATTTGAAACCCTACTCCTTCCCCTCCACTCGAGACATTTGACAATCTGTGGATTATTAATCCTGTACCCTGACCCTCTCTTATGTCAGGTGACCCTCACATGTCTTCATACAAGATCACAAGTGATTCTCAGACGACCAGGGGCAGATGATGATGACTCCACAAGTAAAGCTCTGAATACACTACAGGAAGAGTTGGAGACATACAAGAAACAGAAAGCTCACAATAAGAGGCGAGTGATATTTAAACTGTGATGCTTTTATTCCATATCAACATCATTTATACATATGCAACGTAGATTTAAAAGTTTGCATTCCATAAAGTGCCATAAACTCTTTTTTATGCATTTTATGTATACAATTGAACTTTTTGAAGTATTGTTAATTTAAATGCTGGTATTTGAACCCTTCCGCCCCTTGCCATACAATGTAGCTGTTGTTTGCTTATGCGTATGCATTGAAACATACATGTACATAGCCTTAAGTAATACACATTGGAACATAGAGCATTAGAAGCACTCAAATAATGTTGCACTGTTTGTCTGTGGACGTTGTACTTACAAACATGCGACATCAACGCACATTCTGACCTTTAACCTTTTCCTCACGATAGGCGACTTTAGTCGACTGCACTCATACCCCCTTTTCCTTAACATTGGTGACTTTAATCGACCAAGCTTGCCCACAAAAAAGCACTTAAGCCTGAACACAAATGTTATTTGTTATACTGCTGTAGTTTTGTCTATGTTCACTCTCCATAGCCAAACTTTGTTATTATACAATCTCTTCAAATTGGAGTTGAAAGATCCGAAATGCCAAACACTCATGGAGCCCCATATGGTTATGTACATACAAGTGTTTGAGATTACAGATTGCATTGAGGAAAGAAAGACCAAGAACTTTGACATTTATTGACCAATCTCAATGAGTTTTAGATTATATGAAAGGGAGTTCAATATGGAAGAACTTTTTTATTACTTACTTTGTTGTAAAACAATATCTTCAAGGACATAAAAGAGTTTGTAAAAATTGCTTTGAACGAAAGCTTTCTATTGCGTAAGGATGTTTGCTTCATGCTTGAGTGCTCAACAGTGCAGCCACCAGCGGTTCTCATATGTCCAGACAATTTGGTAACGAAAGGGTTAAGGCATAGCACATTCTGTGAAACAGTCTTTTCCATTGGATGTGATTCACTGTCCTACCAATCATCATTCATTTTACACCGATGGAAAGAGATAATCTGTTTGATCCATAAACTTGCACTGCACAGTACACGAGCTACGGTAATTCAAGTTGCATGAACCATGACAACTTTCATGTTTTTGTCACTAACTGCACAGGCTTGAGAAGGAAAGTTTACTTGTTAGCCTAAAATAGGCAACTTGCTCCACATGAATTATAACTGATCACGTTTTCTTTATAAAAGTGCATGACCCATAGAATTAGTTTTTTTACAAACTTGAGATATTTCTGTTTGTTGTTTAAATGAAAACTTGCATCTTTAACACTGAATTTGTGCGTACTGTGTCTCTGAAAACATCAGACAATGCAAAGCGTTATATTCCGTGATGTTGCTGCGCGTACCTGCACAGGAGCAGGTTGGTGCAGCATACATAAAGAAAACATCAGTTTAACACATGTTGAGAAATGTTTGCTTTTACTTTCTTTGTAAATTTTACAAGTTTAAGTAAAACAACTACAAGAAAATGTGGCCAGTGTGAGTATATCAGCTGGTCTGTAAAGGTTACAATAAGTGCACTTAACTATTGGTTGATGTGTATGCATGGACATGGATGAAGAAATGGTCCTCACAATAGTGAGTAAAACTGGGCCAACCGTCCACACACACAGAACTTGGATAGCACTTCAAATGGTCCAAATATGATGATAGGGTATTAAACAAAGACATGAACTCAAAGTGGAAGAATTCAAACTATTCACATATATATTTTCTTATTATTATTATTATAATTTGTAGGCCTTCACCATCTCAATCCTAACCAAGACACTGTAATTTATCAACTTTTACTGAGGAGGGTTTTATGTTCTAAGGATAGAAACCCCTTTTTGTGCAAGTTTTGAGGATCTTGAAATGCTATTATATCATGTTTGGCAACATTTCAGTTCAAAGTTAAAGTCTTGATAATTTGATTTTACTAAATCAAATAGTTCTCCAGCCAACAGAAACTGGCAAATTTAGTGTTGAACATTTTTGATTGAAGGTATTTTACTGTAAAAAAACAAGAAGATTAAAATTAATATTTTCTTTTAAATCTTTGATAAAACATCCCTTCTTGGTTTGTGTTTTTAAAACTGGTGGTGTCAGGTTCAAATCCTGCTTTAGTAAATTTAGCTTTAGTCTTTGTTCACCTTATTTTGACTTGCCTAATTACTCTCTCCATTTACCATGATAAATCTTTAAACTGAAAAAAAGGAATATATTTACATTTAAAGACTACAGTCATGCTAAGAAAATCCCAACTTAGAACTTCATTGTAAAAAAAATGTTGTTCCAAGTAGCATTAGGTTCTTGTTCTTGCTCGACCTGAGATTGGTGATAATTGTTTCAATATTTATTGAACATATTATACTTAAGATTTACCTAAAGTTTAGGCCTTTTTGATCCAGCTCTCTCTACCAGCAGTGATACATGTAAATTTGAACTGATGCATCTGAAGCCACAACCAGATCACCAGCTGGTGTGAGTGTAATACCAGCTGGGTGAGCACAGTCCTTCATGATGCATTCGATGTACCTGCCATCAGGACTGTATTGCTGGATATCACCTGACAATGATTTGTCATGCCATACAGCAACGTAGATGCTGCCATCCTTGTCACAACACAAACCACGAGGCCTCCTGGACTGATTGATATCCACTGAAAATACAATAGAACCATGGTAGTCTATTGATTCTAACTTCTTGTCATCCCATTTGGTGTAGATGAGTTGTTGTTTGTGGATAGTCAAATATTGACCGATCCCAGGGGCAGACAGCTTTCTGAGGAGGGATCCATCTGGTTTATGTAGAGAGATGTTGTTGCAAGAACCCACTGCGATGAAATTTTTGTCATCCACTGCTATACATGGTGGCTGGATGATAGGCAATCCACACACTTCAAACTGATGGAGACACGTATTTGTTCTGTTGAAGATCTTGACTTCTTCCTTATCTATAACAATGAGCACATCATTCTTGTTCACAGTCACACTGCGTGGATTAATGAGACCTTTAATTGACAGTTCTTCTGCAACGACCTTGGACTGAGAAAAGCTCTCTGGTAAGAATTTGATCAAGGTCTTTTTTGCAAAATCACAGACAACAACATCACTATTGGGGAAGGGAGCAACAGCAGATGCACCTTTGCTCATATATTGTGTTCTTTCTGTTTTCAGCATCCATGTCTTTTGGGTACGTTTTCCCTGGGGGTTGCATGAATCTGTTTTATCCTCAAAAGAAGCTGCTGTTTCTAGTTGTAGTTTTTCTTTCAGTACCAGTCTCCCAAGTGATTTCTGGTCATCTTCAAAGTCCATGTAAGCAAGTTCAAGGGGCACTTGTTTGGGTTGTATCTTTGTGTAGTCTTTGAGGTCTTGCAAGAGTTTCTCTATGAGATGTAGATTCACAAAGAAAGTCGATTCATCCATGATGAGTTGGATAACTTCAACTTTCTTATTTTTTGCTGAGGTCATTTCTTTGTTGCTTGTTTCTCCTGCAAGTTCTATCTTCTTGGCTCTGTCTTTATAAGTCTGCTCCAATTCTACCCTTAGTTTCTTCTCTTCTTTTCTGATCCTTGCAACCTCCTTTGATATCCTAGCTCTGGTGGCAGCAAACACAGAGTCTAATGTCTTGCGAGACGTACCTATGTCTTCCATAGCAATCTTGAAATTACTGTGATGTTGTTCTACTTCTGCAAAGAGTTTAGTGGCGTTTTTTTTGTAATTAGCAACAACTTCATGTAGTTCAATGGCAGGATGCATTCTGTGGTCCTTTGCAATGCAAGTTGTGCATATTAACTGTTTGCATGAGTCACAGTACATGATGACATCCTTGTCAGTGTGCTTGCTACATTTAGAAACAGATTCCTGACTAGGTGGTTGACTTTGTAGTTCAGTCTCGTGATGTTCTATTTCATCTAACAAAGAAGTCAACTTGAAGTCTGTTTGCAGCTCAGCAACTGCTCTTCCATACAATGAAGTTTGACTTTGACACACGTAATCCAACGTTTCCGTCTTTTGTTAATATTTTGATCGGTGTGTTGCCGTGAAAGTTGTTGAAGGCATTCCAGACAAAATGAATGAAAACACTCCAGCATTTTGGGCTTCTTCAAGCGGTCCATGCAGATCTGGCATTCAAGATGTCCCTCACTGATCTTTTGTAAGACTTTCTTAACTGTGACTCGTTCAGCCATCTTGTATGATTTTTGAAAATAGTTTGAACTGTTGACCTGTAAATTAGTAAAAAGAGAAAATACCAACTCCTAATTTACTTACTCTGGATGACTTAAATACTGATTTGCTAAGTTGAGAAGCCAAAAAACGCTTGGGGGGGGGGTAGTTCACTCTGGTCCACAATGTTTCTTCAAGTAATTTTACTTAAATAGTTTCTGGCAAATAACCTAGCTTTTTTCAACAACATAAATCAGTATTTGTCAGAAAGTTTATCTGTGAAAAAATCTCAGTGATTTTCAGTGTTGCAGTTGAGTCCGCGACCTTTGAGGCCAAGGCCGAGTCCTGGCGCTCTGTAGCCAAAACCGAGTCACAGCCTTCGAGGCCGAGGCTACAGTGTCCAAGGCCAAGGCCAGTTAAATTATGCACATCATGCAAGTAAAAACAAAAGAAGCTCAACTGTGCACAAAGGTAATAGTTTCAAACAGTGTCACTATATTTCAAAGCAAATGCATTTCCTTTCACGACTGCTGCATTTGCTGAAAAATATTTCAGCCTGAAAATATACAAAGTCTTTGGTGAACATGAAAAAAAAATAACGACCAACACCCTGTCCGTGCGGCGCAGCAGTAAGTGTCAACTTACCGCGCACTGCCAAAGGTATTTCAGATTCAAATATTTCAAAAACAATAGCTTGATTTAAGCAACAACAAAATATTGAATGCATGAGCAAAATGCTTTTAATGTTTGTTTTCTAAAACTCACACTAAAGATCCTTGTCATTTGAAAGTTTTACAATATAAAATAACCACAGGAACTTGTTGTCCACCCAACTCTACAGAAAAAAAGCGAAACAAAACAAAACAAAACCAGGTCAAAATAAAGTGGCTGACTTTATGTAGACACCAACCTTGTCTGCTGTGTGACACAACCTTGTCTTGATTGGTCAAACGAGGGAGATCGATTGCTTTGGGAATTACACCGAGAATTAAGCATAAAAAAAATCAATCTACCCAATCTATAGGCCTACTTATTTCAATATACCACAGTTATGATGGTCCAATGTACAGGATTTTTGTGTCAGTTATGTGAAGCTATTTCTGTAGTAACCATTCGAGAAAGACTGTGCTAGGATCGAAAAGTTTTTTAAGGTGAATATTTGTCAACTTACTCAACTTCTTGACTCCTTGTCATCAAAGGTAACATGAGCTGTACATGAGGAATGGATATTCAGAGTGTAGACACACGATGTAAGAGCTGTGGTTTGGCAGTCGCAGTGTCAACATCAAATGTAAGCCATATTTAGGACATTGTTAATGACTTTGTAATCAAAAGTCCAATAAGGCACCTCTTCAACCATACAGTCATGATCAGCAGTCAATTGAAGTGGATTGGGCTGTCGTGACATACATTGTATGTAAAGGAACTTGGACTCTTTGTGATGTTCAACTGTTATCAGTTTGAGATAACCATGCCTTTAACATGAACTTTACTTGCAGTCAAAAAGAATTAAAATCGGATTAGTATTCTGGTGAATATAATGTGATGTTGTAAAAACTGTAAAAAAGGTTGCTGTACAGTAAAGCGTGATCATTTCAATTTAATTATACAACAAGGTTAGATTGTGTTAGAGAATTGATTGAGTGATGTGGTTCATTACATGTATTAGAAACCCTACTTCCTTTTTTGAAAGAAATAATCAGAGCTTCAGCTGAAATTAATGTTTAACAATCATCTGCTAAGCAAAACTGAGCAGATACCATATTCCGGTGAGCAAAATTAAGTTGTATGTAGATACGTTTTGCGCTTTAGCATCTCTATGTAATTGGACCTGGAGAGTTTCTGCTAGAAACACCTGGACCCAATTTCATGGCTCTGCTTTATACCGTAAGCAAAGAATCGGCATTTACAGAAAGCAGGGAATTTATTGCTTACGTCAAGCGTATTTCACGGGTAAGCGGAGCATTTTGGCTTATGCGCATGCGTACTCCACATTACTAGGCATTCTTCCCTTACACAGCTAGTGCAGAAATTTGGCAGTAAGCAGAGACATGAAATTGGGCCCTGATGTTTATCTTTACCCTTCGCTTGGTCAGCCATTTGCATGTAGAGCCTCAAATTAGAGACAGCAGTGAATAGAGGCATTATACAACTCAGTATTTTCACGGTAAGGCAAGGACACTTTCATTCAAAGGGATTTATAAATACAACACAAATGAAGCATAAAGTTGAGGCTCTACATGCGCATTGCGGATCCGTACAAGAGTGAATAGTCTAGTGTTTGAGAACTTGTAAGTTGGTTATTTAGACATTATGAAATCATTTGAAAAAGGTTTCTGTCAATCTCATCCTTTATATTTCAGATGCCCCTCATTGTGTCCACACAAGTTCTTTGGATTGTGAGGCCGATAACCATGGTAACCACTGATGCACAAGATCTAGGTCAGTCTGAGACTACCGGGGCAGATGCTGGGGACTCTACCAGTGAAGGTCTGAAGACTGTACAGGAAAAGGTGGAGACATAACAAGAAAGAGAAAGCCTACAGTGAAATGTGAGTGATATTCTTCACAGTTAACCCTGATACATTGACTACATAGAATAATCTTTTACAAGTTCACCATTGAAAATGACAAAGTCGTCAGCTGCCACAAATTCAACTAGAAATGTAATGTTTGTAAAATTACGAAAAGTAGGTGTTTGGAATTTCAATGAAAGCTAGTAGGCCTGTGACTGTGATGATGTCATGAATTAATGCCTAATAACTTAAATTTAAAAAGTAAAGCTCCTGAAGCGTTGAAACCATGAAATTGTAGACCTAAGTTAACATTGGTTAACATTGTTCAAATATAAGAAATGTAATGGCAATGCAAAATACATTCTTACATGTAGCTATACAGTACATGTACATACATGCATGTAGTACATGTAAACTTTTAACTACACATACAGGTTCAGGGTGTGGGCAGGCCTACACCATCGTGCGTTGTCATACAATGTGGGTCAACAGACATGTGCACTTTGACGTCCGGTTTTGACCAGATGCAAAGATTAAAATGTTATCATGTCTGTGCAAAAGTTTAAGCAGGATCACTTATATATATCGGATGTAAAATTGATGGTGAAATATTATGAGCACATTTTTTTTTGACATTTGTTGTCGAAAGAAAGAAACAATTTTTGGATAATCAATACAGTTTTTGCACCAGCTTTAACATTGTATATACACATACTGAATAAAGCATTGATGAATGAATACTTGAAGGATGGCTGAAGCTTAGATCCAAGTCCCTTAACTTTGTTTTTCACACGCCTGCCAGAGGAGTCAACCAAGTTTTTGGGTCGCCCACAAGTTTTGTCACTATCCCAAAGGTATTAATGCACACAATTTTCGAAGTATCAACAAAAACCAAAAAAGCACTTACTCTACGTTACTAGGCATACATCACTTACACCCTTATGTGCATGTTTGTGTTAAGGTTTGTTTATTATAGCAAAAATAAAGACCTGCCTAACCATATTTTACAAACTAAAAATAATCTCTTAGGGGTTTTACTACCGTAACCCTCTGTTATTGTGAAAAGGAACAGTTTCTTTACTTGCCTGACAGACTAATAAAGTAAGGGTTTTGACTGGCTTGCCACTGTTTTCACTTGCATTTAGTCAATGGGCAACTGCTAATTTCGAACCCGGCATGTTGAAGTAAATAAGTGAAAACCGTCTATTTAATAATTACAAAGTAGTTTCAACAAGTGTCCTTATGGTAATAGTGCACACTTTCTTCAACTCTCTTAGAAGAGTGAGTGTTAATATGATTCTGGTCTTCGAACAGACACTGAGTTGTTGAACAAACAGCTTGTGTTCTTGCAGGTTCTAAACTGTTCATTTTTTTATCAGCTATGACAGAACAAGATTCCAAGGTGTTCACCCTTCATTTGTAACTTGAACCAATAGAACTTGGTCACTCTCTGCTTGAGACACCGACATGTAGTCGATGTCAATCTTACTACAGCTTATCTGCTACATGACCACTGTGTTTACTTCTTAAACAGAAGCACCTTGATGACATCAAAGCAAACTCATAGAATCATCTCAGTGTGAGGTTGAGAACCATTGATGTAACTAGAGACGTTATGAGCAGAACACCAGGAACAACCACGACCTACGGTGCAACCAAGTTAATGGTGACATAAACTAAAAAGACGCATTTTTTAAACTTCAATGTGTTTTGTTTGAGTAAAGCCAAGAAATACAAAATTCATTCAAGTTTCAAATATGGGTTTGTTTTTATTCGTAAATAGTAAAATAATTTACATGAACATACATTTTTTACGAGATTTAATTATTGCAACAAGTACACATATTGTAAGCCTACACATATTTATTATTGTCTTGATTTTCCCTTGCCAACAGATGAAACTATTAAAGGAGATAAAACAGATCCCTTCATGTGCTCTTTCGACTTGTGAAACTTGGTCGACGAGGTTACTTTAAAACAGAAACAACTTGAAGACATCGAATAAGGGGGAAGTTATGGATATTGCTGAAAAGGTTTCTACGACCAGCATACGACCATCTGGATAGAAGACTTTATCACCTGTTGTTAGAATCTCATTGGAAGTTTGGAACTCTAGTTGCTATCTCTCGGCAACAGCATAACTTGCAAATAAGAGGTGAAATGTCAAGTGGTATTGGGGGCCTGAATGATTTAAGCAATAAAAAATGTCTTTCCGAGTCTTAAATCAAGTGCAAATATTTAGTTTAGATGGTCAGGTCTTGTAAGACGTTATATCATTAAAGTGGAAAACTAATGAAGTATGTAAATGAAATTCACAGAACAGAGAAAACAGTAACCATTGAACAAAGTAGGCCATCATGAGTTGCAGACGCTGTAGGGGGAATAATGACAGTCTGAATGTTACTTAGTGTAATGTGGTATGGTTTCTATTAGTTTGGAATATGAATGATTCTGAAACTACTGAAAAGTAAATGGAATAAGAGGGTAATAGAGGGCAAATTGATAATGGAAGCAATAAATGACAATAAAATGAAAGAGAAAAGGATGTAATGTGTTTGTATTATTGTAAAGGTAGGGATAATGTTGTAGTCATGGATGGGGATATGATTAGAATGTGGTGGGTCGAGGAATAGGAAATTGTGAAATAAAATAATGGGGAGAGGAATATGAAACTGTCTAAAAATAATGGGTAGAGGAATATGAAACTGTCTAAAAAATAATGGGTAGAAATTGTTGGATAGAAGAATATGAAACTGTCTAAAAAAGAATGGGTAGAAAATTGTGGGTAGGGGAATATGAAACTGTCTAAAAAATAATGGGTAGAAATTGTTGGATAAAAGAATATGAAACTGTCTAAAAAAGAATGGGTAGAAAATTCTGGGTAGGGGAATATGAAACTGTCTAAAAAATAATGGGTAGAAATTGTTGGATAGAAGAATATGAAACTGTCTAAAAAAGAATGGGTAGAAAATTGTGGGTAGGGGAATATGAAACTGTATAAAAAATAATGGGGAGAAATTATTGGATAGAAGAATATGAAACTGTCTAAAAAAATAATGGCTAGAAAATTTTGGGTAGCGGAATATGAAAATGTTTAAAAAACAATCTATAGAAATTGTTGGGTAGAGGAATATGAAACCGTCTATATGAAACCGTTGAAAAATTTTGGTAGGGGTATATGAAATTGTCATATTCGATATGGAAAAGAAATTTTGTTATGAAAAGTATTGTTATGGAGGGTCGTGTGGGGAAGAGAGGGATATGTATAATGGAGGGTAGGGGGACATTTATGAAGGGGGGTAAATGTCTTCTGGGGTGGGTGGTGGAGCCTAGGAAGTAGCGGCCGAAGGCCGCACCGATTTTCATAATGGGGGGTAGGGGGATATTTGAAATGGGGCGTAGAGGGATATATAAAAAGGGGGGATAGGGGGGCGAAGCCCCCCTGGGGCGCGTGGCGGAGCCTCGCAGGTAGCGGCCGAAGGCCGCGCCGATTTTTTGAAGGTCTATTGTCTTTCCTTTTTTTATTTTTCTTTAATTTTATTTTTATTTTATTTTATTTTATTTTATTTTATGTATGTATATATATATATTATTATACAGAAAAGAAAAAATATTTAATTATCCGAAGTAGTTCCTCCAAATCGACAAGTCGATTTGGAGGAACTACTTCGGATAATAGTTGAACTCGTGAAATAATTGTCTATGAGATGGGAATGAAAAAGCAAGTTTATTGAAGTTTCAGAGAGTAACATTTGTAACAAAATTAAAGGAAAATATCTGTAAAAAAAAAATAGAGGAAAAAAAAACTTTAACAAAATTTAAAGCAAAATCTTTAACAAAAATTAAGGAAAAAATCTTTAACAAAATTTAAGGAAAAATCTCTAACAAAATTTAAGAAAAAATCTCTAACAAAATTTAAGGACAAATCTTTAACAAAATTTAAGGACAAATCTTTAAAGCAAAAATTCTGTGATTTTTTTTTTAATTCATTTGTTTGTAGGGCCGACAATTTTTACAGATTTATCAAATTCAAAGAAAATATGTGAAATAAAAAAAAATTTTAGCAAAATTTGAAATTTTAAGATAAATTTAAGGTGAAGATGTTTCATAAAAATTTAAGGAAAATGTAAAATTTGATGCAATTTCAGGAAAAGTTTGACAAGTTACAAGCAAAGTTTGACGTCATTTCTAGCCAAGTTTGACACAATTTGTTGCAACATAAGCAGACTTAGGCCTAATGTAATAAATTTTAAATGAAATCTTTAACCTCTTTCGACTGCACACGTTATGGAGTGTGGTACACCTTCTACATCCAGGACTTGATGGCTCGACTTAAGGAGTTGTCTTGACGTAGAGATGCAAAATCACTGCCCAGTTTTAAGTGTTTGTTGTTCAACATCACCTGTGTAATATAAAATAAAAAGCATTACAAATAAAGCAAATAATTTGTGTTTAACAAAATGTGCCCTATGTAACTATAACTATTGCAAGACGGAAAGTTCAACACAGTTTTTAGCAAATTTTTAGCAATTTCAACCTTATTTGCATAAATGTTATAGCAACCGAGTCAAAATGCATTTTGTAGCAACCAAACAAATGTAATTTATGCAATTTGTAGCAAAGTGTAAAGCAATTTCAACATGATAAAAATGCATTGTCGCAAAATATAAATGCAATTGGCGGCAAATTTTAAAGCAGTTTTTACAAAATTGTAATGCAACTTGTATTATTTAAAGCAATTTCAATCCGATTTAAATACACTTTGAATCAAAGTTTGAAAAAAAATATTTTGCAGCATGCAATTTGTGGTTTATTTTACCCAAATTTAATGCAATTTGCAACAGATGTTAAACAGTTTCAATCAAATAATAAATGCAATTTGTAGCAA
>CM021542.1:949543-960390 GCA_010994315.2 Pisaster ochraceus | reverse complement strand
CCAACTCACAACTGAGCCCGAGATTCATGAATTAAAAAGGTGCGTTTTCAGCAATTCAGCATTATGAATATGCGCTGGTAATTTGTTCCAAAGAATAGGGGCGATTACGGAAAACGCTCGGTCACCATATCTTGTCGCAGTACGAGGTCCAAGGGTTAACTGCAAGGTTGAAGATGATCGAAGAGGTCTTAAAGAACTAGAACAACATAAGGAAATCAAATCTGAAAGATAAGTAGGGGCTTGACCATGGAGAATTTTGTAAGACAAAAGAAGAACTTTAAATGGTATACGATGGTGTATGGGGAGCCAATGAAGAGAGTGCAATATTGGGGTTATGTGCTCAAATTTTCTTGAGAGAGTGACAAACCTGGAGGGACCGGAGAAGCCCCCTATCTAAGAAAAACCCTTGTGGCAGATGAGAACCAACGCACAGCTCTACTAACATATAGCCCTAGCAGGGAATCAAACCGGGGCCAGAGTGGTTAAAGGCGAATGTTTTACACACTAGCCACCCATGCCACCCAGGGGACATTTCAAAAGGCTATTGCCTCCATTGCCTCTGTGAGTGTGACACAGTGTTCATTCTAGCTGAGGGATACCCCCCCCCCCCAGTAAAACAAGTTTCTGGAATGAGTTTAAAGAGAATGGGTATGGTAGGAAATTACACCGTTCAGCAAATAAACCCCTTTAATATTAAAATATGAGGCTGATGCTGCCAAGTTTCAGAGAAATATCACCTGCAATCACGGATTTGCTATTCAACCAATCAGAACCCATAAAACATGTCACTACCAACAAGCAGCTAACTATAAAAAGGGTTCATCATCAATCCACTGAACCATTTTCAGTGTCTGTTCCATATTACACTATCATCAGCCTTGAGTTGGATCTTCTTCAAGAACATCCTCAGCCATACAGGTCAGAAATGGCACTTTCTTATCTCATCATAGCTCAAGTCATTTTGGGGATTGTGTTTTCCACGAAAGCACAACTTGAAGAGCCAGAGAACTTTATCTGCCAGCGACAAGTCAATATCAACCCATCCCCTACTGGTTGTAACTGTTCAGCAATTGAAGGCATGTTGGAAAGATCGGCATTTAATGCAAAGATTGAATCAGAGCTAGAGTTCATCAAGAAGCAACTAAAAACACTCACAGCTGTGATCACAGATCAAAAAGGTACATCTTTTACTAAGAAGTTTCATTGAATTATCAGTTTCACTTTTGCTACCAATCTTCTTTAGAAAATGTGTTAAATCTGTTTTTATTTTGTTATCTGTTCCTACATGTACTTGCATTTGCCAGAATGCCTTAGATGTCTTAATCTCTAGACTGCCTTAGATGAACTTGTTATTTTGGAAGTTAGAAATATCTGATTGTGGGTTTGAATCCTATCAGAGATACTGTGGGTTTTGTTTTGAAGAACACGGAAATTTCTGAGTACACAGCGATTATCATACATCAGTGCAGAGCGAAACTAAATAATACTAAGTTCATCTGAATACCATCTTTACTATGCAAAGGTCTTTCAGAGGCGGATCCAGGATGTTCAGCAAGGGGGATGCAAACTCTGAAGTTGAACATTTCAGTAATCCTGCTGTTGTTTTAAGACAAGATGATCACGGCATGGGATTGGGCCCACTTTAGGGCCATGTGTAAACATTAGATCTCTCTGGTACAATCTAGGACATATCAGAAGCGTTATACTTTTGTTTTTACTGGGTAACAAGTTACTTTTTACGCATTGCCGCTAAATTGTTTTTTCGATCAGTAAGTGGAAAAAAAGGAAGGGTGCACCCTGAATCCACTCTTAGATCCGCCAATGTCTTTGGCAGATGTTTGTAAATGTTGTATGTCAGAAACAGTGCATCAGTTAGCAGTGGCACAAATCTTTATTAAAAGATTTTCAACTATTTCCTAGTTAAAGTTCCAACAGATTGTACAGAGGCTGCCGAATTGAGAGAGCTACAAAGTGGTGTGATAACCATCCAGCCTTCACGCTCTGGCAGGAGCTTTGAGGTGTACTGTGATGTTGATTCAAGTGGTGTAGGATGGACGGTAAGACATCACGGTCCACGTTCATTAAGCTGCTAAAGTACGAAAAGTAGCTAAGCAACAAAAAAATTATGCTTACCAGAATAAAGTTACAATAAAAAATACCATTTCATATGTACCAAACATGACTTGTATCTTGCTCATTTTTGCTCAGCGGAAAATTGATGAGCAATATTTTTGTGATTTAAGCAACTCTATGAACCTGGCCCAAGAAGTGTATGATGGAGGGTACGACCTCTGACAACTTGTAAAAAAAACCAAATACTTTTCTGTATCCCTGATGCAAATTTAATATCAATTTGAAGTGTTGCAGTACCCACTGCTAAAATATAGGATTCGAGCTGTGCCTTTAGCTACCAGGCAAGCTCGGTGGTCTAGTGGTAAGACACCTGCTCTAGAACAGCGAAGGTCACAAGTTCAAATCCCACTCGAGTATTAACTTCACCTGCCTCGCACCCAAAAATTTGTCCTGAATTTACCATTTTGAAATGAAATATACATTTCTAAAGTATAACAAAAAGTTTTGTTTGCATCATTCTCCAAAATCTAAGTAACTTTAATAAAATCAACCAACTTAGCAATGTTTGTATGTTTGGTGCTGATTTTACAGACAGGAATGGGCCCTTACATACTACAGTAGGAATATCATTTGTTTTTACTCATATTTTTATCGGATATCTTTTAATACTGGAAAAGGTTAAGTACAAACACCAGCAAAATTTGGAATGGAAAACTTGACCTTAAGGAATCGAAAAAGAAGGGACAAAAATGACATTCAAAATTGCTGTTTCTTATGGACAGGTATTCCAGAGGCGCATGGACGGCAGCGTTGACTTCTATTTGGACTTTGTTAACTACAGCCAAGGATTTGGCGATCTAGAGGGAGAGTTTTGGCTCGGCAATGACAACTTGGCCTATCTGACCGCTCAGGGCGAGTACGAACTACGTATCGACCTCTCGGACTTCCAGGACAATACTGCGTATGCCATCTATGACCTTTTTCGGATTGGTGATGCAAGTGGTAACTACAGGCTGGAGTTGGGAACGTACTCAGGAACAGCTGGTAAGACCATTACTTGAATTCCGTTCTTCAAAAAAACCCATTTAGAATACACAGTTTGCAGATCAATCCCATGTTAGGTGTACTAAATGTTCCAATCGCTAAAAGTACCATGATGTTCATTACGGTTTACACAAGACTTATACTTCAATTGACTGCATTAAACTAGGCAATCTAGTATAAATAACTTTTAAAAAAACTGTGGCAGATCTAATGTATACTCCACTCCATTAATGGGCAAGAACAAAGTAATATTGTCAACATATTTATGAAAGGTAGTAAACATTAATTTTGTTTACATGCTATGCATCATTTTTCCTTCAATAGGTCCCCGTTTTAATTTATTTGTAATCAATTTCACAAGTTGGTTATTATTTGTGTGAATTGTGTATACACTAAAATTGATGAGATTAATTACCATTTTATCTACTATTAATTATTAGTAAATACCTCTGAGAGTTTATGCACTCTGATTGGTCAAAGACTGTTCACATAGGGGTATATTAACATGTGATATAAAGACTGGCTCAGTGAGCTAGCGAATAAATAGCCCCTAAACAAGCATATTGTTGTGTAAAAGTTTGTTATGCACTGTGCTTATTTTGCGGGGAACTATCAAATCAACTGGGTTTTTTGGCGTATTGTTTTTGTGATATTTCTGCCAACAAATGGTGCTGAGTGCCATGCATAATACATGTACATGAACTCGTGAACGCCCAGACATATAAATTTAAGGTGCCTGGTACACGCATGAAACCGATATAATGCAATGCAGAAAGCTGAACACCAACCAAAGTATTTCTGTTGTTTTGTGATATTAGTTTTCAAAGTTCTGGTTCTTGCAAATATGCCATTATAGTTAAATATGTGTAATGGATTAGGTCCCGTGCAAAAAAGTGGAACACAAAAAAAGAAAAAAAAAACTACAATTATCGGTGGAAAACACCACCAACAGATTTTGTTGTGATTTTTACTGTTTTTGGTATTGATTAATGGCAATAACAGTGTGAGCAACCCATCTTCACCGCTAGGTAATGACCTTGGTGGGTGGCTGGCCACTGTTAAAATTGGACCTCACCTTCCGCTCAGTCCATTAACAACTGCCAGCCACCAGCCTTGTCATTGCCTTGTCCTTACACTGTTGTTGACTAAATATTCCTTGTTTTATTATTTTAATTATCAGGTGACTCTATGACTTTCCAGAACAACATGGATTTCTCTACTAAAGACCGAGACAATGATGTGGATCATTCTCACTGTGCCCAGGTTTACCATGGTGCTTGGTGGTACAGTCAATGCCATGAGTCTAATTTAAATGGAGAATACTATCGGACTGGATCCACAGGTCTTTATGCCAAGGGAATTGTGTGGAACGGGTGGAAAGGTTATGGGTATTCACTCAAAACTACTGAGCTCAAATTGAGGAAAAAAAACTGAGTTTGTTACACATTCTTACATAGAGCCCAATTGTTGTTACACATTCTGTCATTGACAGGCATTGGGTTTTGATGCATTTTTGATTTACTAGCAAATACAATATTAGACATAAATAGTTTTAGAGCATGTTTTTGGAAAGTATAGTTTTCCTTTCTAACTTTGCACAATAGGGATATGATGTCGTTAAAAGTCCCTAACTTTAATGTATAAAGGGCTAGTGTTCCCATTCGGTTATGGTGTTTGTTGATCACTCAGACACCTCATCTCTTTTCAATTAAGTTCCATCTTCTGGTCTTCAATCAAACCATTGGGCAATTTAACTTTAAGGTATGGGATGCAGTTTTCTTTAAAAAACAAGAGGGTTAATTTCACATTTAACAGGCTCAAATATTTTTATTGAGATGGTCTGATTGACCCTTAATAGGCAGACTCCGAGGCCAAAGAAGATTGCCTCTTTTTACCTACTGATCATAAATGTCTATAAATGGTTACCAAGCTCCGTTTGTCAACAGCAATACAGAACAGTCCAATAGTCAATAAGAAAGATCCTGTGCCATACCTCACCAGATTGCTTAACAAATGAATGTCATCTGTTTATCCTTATACAAACTAAGGTTTTTATATTTTTTTATTGCTGTTGTTTTCTGTTTTACAGTAAATTTAAAAAAATTCTTGTAAGCTCTGTGTTTTTTGCATTTTTAATGGTTTTTAATTCATGTACAAGTACTGTACATTTCAGCCTTTGGGCTGCAAGGAGTCTTTGAATAAACCATTAATAACAATAATAGGGGGCCTATTAATCGCAGGTGATTCACAAAAAAGTGCGCCCTCTATAGGGTCATTTGGAGAGGCCATTTTCCAAATTACGGGTCGAATAAAATAAATTACACACGGCACTCAGGGGTGCAGGTAGTTTGGGACAACTAAATGACTGACAAGATTGTGAAAAAATCTTATGCCTTGAGCAGATAAAAATATAACTTTGCTACTTTGCAAACTATAAACGAACTTAAAAATGTGATGACCAAAACTTGTCAACCCTTTTCCCATGAAACATTGCAAAAAATGCCTCTCCTGTGAAAACTGTAGATGGAGTTCTTTAATACGAATTACCCGTATTTATGTACACAGAATCTCACTCAACAGTAGTCAGACTGTGAACTCTTCCAGTCTGAGATTTGTTATGATACTCTTGGTGTGAATTTGATATTTAAAAAGATAAGGTTGTCAAAATTGTAAGCGTTATGAAAATTTCCAAACTTCTTGCTGTAGACCCCTTGCATTGGCTACAGTCTGGCCCTTATAAGAGTCAAATTACATATAAAGAAATGGTGCAGGTCTCACCTTTAGCCAAAAATTTCATGAGACACAATGCACTGAGAAATCTGAATGAGTTAGGTCACATGAATTAGGTCAATAAAGCAAATATTAACTACCCGCATTGTTGAAGTTGCAGCCTTTTTGAGGACAAACACAAAACAAACTTCATTGGCTATCAGGCTTCGCTATTTTCAGTGAATTCTGTTAAAGGATTTGGAGCCTTACTAAAAATAATCAAGAAGTAAAAAGGACTCAATAACTTTACAAAGCTGTGGAGTTTTTACCCAGGGATGTGTTGTTGTGGTGCATTCAAAATAGTATTTGAGGAAGAAGTTCAGATTGCATTATAAGCCAGAATTTAAAAACTGGGTGTTCAAGTTGCTGACATATCACTACTTTTACTGGATGCTAAATCACTGTGTACAACAGACACCATGACATCCATCTGGCATCACCATAACATTTCCATATTGATGTACACACTGTACAGCGTGACTGTGAACTGAATTTAATAACGACGATGAACCAGCAAGTAGTGCAACTAGTCGTGAGAGCAGTCCTGAAAATGTTTGTCACTGTTAAGCATTTACTTCAACTTCAAACAATTTAAATAAATTCTCTTTACTTTACTTCACATTGCAGAAAGTGAATGACATGAAATGTTTCAGAATTAAAAGGGAAGAATATCACTCACCTCTCATTGTGAGCTTTCCGTTTCTTGTTGTGTCGGTATGTTAGATTCTGATCATCTGCCCTGGGAGCATGACTAGGGTCTTGTGGGTCAAGGGCTGTGAAAGTTATGGGCTTCAGTATCCAAAAGCCTCTTGGGTATCATGAGGAACACCTGTGAGGATAAAAAAGGATTACATTATCTTAATTACTTTCAGGATTAGACGTTTTTTCAAACTGTCTTAGCCATAGCCAGTAGTCTGACTGGCCATAACCAATCATCTTGGTTACTGGAATAAACAAAATTCAAGTAAAGAGTAAAATTTTGAATAATTGGAAGATTGAATTCGAATATAAAAACTCTTAAAGCATCGTCACTTTAAATGCACACAACATTTCTTGAGAAATTGTTTAATCCTAAAGATTCCACGTGCACTGTGCAAATCAAACGATCTGTCTTCCAATTTGTTTGCTTTTTCTATTTACTTAGATAATTTTCATACAAGTTTATCACAAAAAAAATTTGATGGTGAGGTTGCAGGTTGAAATCCCTAATTTTTTTCTGTTCACCCAAAATTCATTAAAAATTTACCCAGTCAGTTTCCTTTTTGGTTTTTTTAACTTAATATTTGAAATAAAAAGTTACATCTCGTAAAGGTGATCCTTCTGCTGCCGCTTCCCAGGTTGTATCTTAAATTTGAGTGTTATCCCTGGCTAAATGGCAGTTATAGGCTTGAATGGCCTGTGACTGCCTCCCCCCCCCCCAACACGCGGATATTGACAAAATAGGGACAAGTGTGCCAACATTAGGGCTAGATAGGTCAGTTGATAGAGCACCGGTTTACACACCGGTAGCAGGGTCAAATCTAGTTCTAGCACATTTTTCTTTGTTCACCCAAAATTCAAATACAAAAGACAATAGTGTTGAAAGTAATGCCTAACATGTACATTTTTGAAATTTTAAACTTAAAATTGTTCTTGTGATGCAAGTTTTTCTTAATTTGATCCCCTATGAAAAAAAGAAGAAGACAGAATTGTATGTATTGAAAAAAAAAATCCCTAATGCATTTTTCTTCTTCCCCACCGTCTAACTTCTGTATTTTCAGAAAACATTCCACAAATAAATATATTCCCTTGTGGAACCTTAAGGATCTGCACTTAAGCTAAAAAAAACACACACAAGCAAATCAAGTCAGATCCATTCCTTTGATACACATTCTAACAGCTTAGAAAAAGCCAGTAATCATGACCGTAGCAACCTTAACACAATAACTTGTAAAATATGACGATCAACACAAAACCCTTCATATAGAATGTGTTTTTGTCTATGTTTGTTTGAATCTCAAAGGCAAGCCTTCTCAAAGTTATCCATGCATATTACACTCCATTCAACCAACAGTAAAAACCTTTAAATAGATTTTGGTTTTTCCACATTCGTCATATTCAGTCAGACACACCTAACGTAGTAACAACTAAGGTGCGTCACTCTACCAGAGTCCAACGGATTGTTGATTGAATTTTTTCTTCCAACGTTCAACATTTGATTTGATGCAGATGTGTTTCAAGCCATTGTCTTAGTTTCTAACAATTCAAGTAAGTTGATTATGTACAATACAGATAAAGTCAAAGGAAACCAGAGTAGGATTTTTAAAGATATTTTAAGAAATATTGTATTTGTTCTGAGAGACACATCCAGGACAGATAGATAAAATGACAAGTACTCTTTGCTCAAACTGTAATTATTTAAGGAACAAAACGCAGCTGAAATCAAAGCCAAACATTATAATCTATGTAAGAGTTACACATGTAAACGTTTTCAAAATAAGCACAGCTGCCCACCAGCCCACTATTTCTTCATGCAGCAGTACACAACAATTTAAAACATGTTTTATTACTTGACTCCGATATTTATCAAATAAATCGACTTTTTAAGATGTTAAATTTAAACAACGACAACAGCAACAAAATGATGTTTTTTGAAGGCAGTGGCTCAATTGGGGGGGGAGGAGTAGGAGACGTACTCTTAATTATTTTCCATGCAAATGGAAACTTTTTCAGTGTTGGGATATGACTTTAAAAATAGTGCTATTAAAGGTCTTTTAAAAAAAATTTGAAATAAGATGAATAACTTAATTGCTTATTGTTGGGGTCAGAAGAAATCCTATACCGCTCATTTGTTATTATTAAACTTCCAGTTCCAGATTACAAAGTACTCAACTGCCTGTAAAACTCTTATCCTCCATTAAATCATGCATCTACAGAGATGGCAATTCAGAACAGAAACCAGAAAATATCAAGATGCGTATATCCCAGGATCATGATACTTATTTTACTATTCATTGAAAAAATTACATGTAGTTCCTACTTTGGAAACACTAATAATACTGGTGGATTCCCTAGTAGCTAGATTATGGCACTTTACACTTTTCATGAGATTTGCGATTGCCCACCAGCGCTGTTTTTCATGTTTGATTGTAGCTGGCAGGAATGAGTTGTGCATACAAAAAATAACATTTATCCCTGTTCATCAGAAGAATTTAACAAATCCACAAACTTTCTGCACTCCCTGTGGGAGCTTAGAACATCAACCACCTTATTAGCACTACGTCATCATGTTGCACCTTTTGATTAGAAACTTGGTAACCACACTCTATCAAAGGCTTAACCAGACATTTTCATTTGGGAGGGGGGGGGGGCAAAATGATGGGCAAAGCCCACTGCATTCACTTGTTATGATATCCATTATTCTGGTACTTAAACAATTCTTTCATGTAGGACGCATTTTGAAATCAAGTTTCCTCCTGCTAAAAGTCTTAACAACTCAATTGAAAACGTTCAGTAGACGTTCCACCAAATTTATTTTAAGACGTTCTGCCTCATGCGAGGAAGGTTTGAAAGAACTAGACCTCCTCGTAAACTCAAGCACAATGTCCTCTTTTTCAAAGGCCTTCAAAATAGCATGACATCGGGTTCAATTAATGATAATGTTAGCTTCCATTTCCACATTTTGAGATCTTCCATTTCTCCTATCCTTATCCCCAATAAATGTAAAACTTGCCTTTCTTGGTAAACACTTGTTAGCCACATTTACAACTCCTGGAAGGAAATTCCATCTGACCTAATAAATTAATAAGTTCTTTCTCAATTTAAAACTGGCCTCCTAGTATCCCGTAGTTTGTGGCGTTTCGTGGCCGAGCTGTCTAGTTCACCAGACCTAAGCTCTGGTGTTGTCAGCAGCAGAGTGTCGGTTCGAATCCCGGTCATGACACTTGTGCCCTTGAGCAAGGCACTTAACCATAATTGCTTCGTAAAAAGTTGGGAAGGTAATGCATTCTGCTCTACCAGCCAGGCGCCTAGTGGATGATACCCTTGCCTATATCCTTACGAACTGTGAAGGGGGTAACTCTGTTTCAACACCAGGAGTAGGTGGCAACGTGCCTCTGGTGACAGTTGATCTGGCTTGACAGCCCAAATCAGTTAAGTGTAGCCCTCACCTTGAAGTGGCCGTCCGGCCTTGTGAGTTGGGCGATCCATCTCATAAAAAAATATATATATAAAAAAAAGGTCACTTTTACTTTAGCCTCCCGCTTGTGCAATACATAACCCAAATTGAACTGAATGCTAAACTTGTTTTCATTGTGGTTTTATCACTTTAACAATCACATACATGTACATATTTCCCATTTTTCTACTGGGGTGTGTTATGCACTTGTTTTCATTCTTTGTTTGTTTGTTGTTGTGATTGTTTTTTGTTTCCTTTTTGGTTGTGATGTGTGAAAAAGGGTTCTCATTTAGTGGGCCTGCAGGTCTCATAAGGTTAGCCCTTTTCCATGCATTTTGGTGTCACTTGTGCAATAAAGGTAATAAACTAAGTTCAACTAAGGGGTTAATTTTTTTTTAAAATTGTATCAGCACTCATAGCTTCCCATTTAGACAACTGGGTTAAGAGAAGCAATTTATGGTTAAGTGTAAAATAATAATAATAATAATAGAACGTTCTTATATAGCGCATTTCAGGACCGAAGGAGCTCTCAATGTACTTCTCAAGGGCGTGTTTTGAACCCACACTCTGAACTTGAGTCTGATGCCCTAGACCGCTTGGATTGTTGATAATTTATTTTATTTTTCATTAAACTTCCAGGTAAACAATTCAAGCTCTGTCACCAACAAAACAAGATGGCTGAAAGAGTAACAGCAGAGTCAGTTTTAAAAAAGATCAGCCAGAGACATCTTGAATGTCAAATCTGCATGGACCGCTTCAAGGAGCCCAAAATGCTGGAGTGTTCTCATTCATTTTGTCTGGAATG
>CM021542.1:898821-909757 GCA_010994315.2 Pisaster ochraceus | reverse complement strand
ACGACGTGAGGAAAGCAACTGTCCTCCATTTTGAGGATGTAACATTGTTTTGGAAAAGTGTAATTAAATCCAAGGGCCAGGTCATACAAGGTAATTAGGCAACCAAAAGAAAACATTTTGAATTTTAAGCTATTATTTTTCTTGGGGATCGTAAAACAGTGTTTGAAAAACTACTCTACCACAGTGGTCCTGCAGCATGCGCTGCAGTTGGTTGCCTCCAAGTTGCCTGTAAACATTACCTCAATGTGTGACAAGGCCGTTAGAAAGAAGAAACTCCATTAATGGAGAGTAAATAGTGGATTTAGGCAAATCCTTTTCACCTAAGAGCCATGGCCAAAACATTGTATCAGCTGTATAAATAATGTCATTCTAAAAGTGATGCTTCCAAATATAACTTTTCCAAGAAAATCCAAAGATGAGTAGACACAAGACCATTCTACTCTTACTTTACTCGTACATCGGACTAGACTCGGCAATTATTGACTCTCTGTTCATATATAGACATTTTGTTGACTCAGTCCCACAAAAATGACAAGGATCGCGAATAATTCAACTGGCGGACCTCAGGCCGTGGGGAGTGATTGAGTACACAATCAAGCACCAGTAGGCTCTTGTCACAATACGTATATAAAGGTCTTATATGAATTACTATTTTTATTGAATTTTTAAAGATGAATATTTGTGTTCAGGATTTGAAACTGTGCACGATGGAAATACAGCTAGTGAGGTTACGAAGACATCGTGTACATAAAACTCTTTACCTGAGTTGTGGAGGTTCTGAGAAGAACCAGTGCTTTAATATCTCGACGTTTCGATCAGTATGCTCTGGTCGTCTTCAAGAGAATGATCAGAGCATACTGAGGCTAAACTTTCTTCTCAGCAGGACCATGCAACACAGAGAGAAGTAGTGTACTTATAGCCTACATAGCAAACCTCAATAATTTAAACTAATTTACATTCTCGAAGTTTCAACAGACGACTCAACCGTTTTTGCCCGTGAAATGTCCCAGGCTCTATATTTAAAGGGGATCGCACTTCTACTACTTGTTCTTATTTCGATTGCTAAAATTGAAACACGTAACTAGTCTATTTCCCTCGGTGATTGTCTCACAAAGTCTATTTTTATTTTAAGTCTAAGTTTTAATATTTGGATCAGTAGCTGCAATCGTTGCACTGTTAATAATTGGTGGGTTTTAGCATAAGAAATCCGAATACTCATTATACCAAAATGGAGGCCAGATTAACCTTACAGTCTCGGTTTGATTTATTATTGAGTTGAACGGAAGACAACACGAAATGGATCTAAAGTGTTTTGTATCAGTTCTATTTAGTCAGCATTCGTATATTACACAATAGTATTACATCGAAATCATAAACTGGTAGCCTACATCGATTATGCAAAAGGGAACTAGGCTACTTCAACTCCAAGCCTCGGTTTGGTTACATAGATTCTATTAAACAAAAGATGGCTGCTGGCTCACACCCCTAGGCCTAACTTAAATACATAGAAATCGACAAACCTGGACACAAGTCTACACTAATACATAGATCCTATGGAAAAAGAGGGCCAGACTGTTCCCCTTTCAGTCTCGATTTGATTAATTGTGTTTTTATTTTGATAAAAAGGCAGAATGGCTCTCGTATATCAGTTAGCTTATAGCTTGGCATCCTATCTTAAATACATCGAAAGCAATTAACCGTTGACACTGCTTCGGATCTATTACATTGATCGTGCACAGACAACGTTATCATAATAGCAAGTCATTTACCAACACGAAGGGGCCATGTACTTTATCAATAGATCGATAAATCTACAATAGTCATTACCATCACAATACTGCCACAGAGGTACGACAGCCCCCACCAAAGGATACACTGAATGCCGTGTGGAAACCGACTACACACGGTTCCAGACGATCAACAATTGACTGTTCATGTTGGGGTTTAGTGTCGCTGTATTTGTGTAGTGAGTGGCGACGGACGGTAGCGAGTCGAGAAAAGCTCATGTTTGGCAACAGAATAATCTAATCTCTAAGATCCGATTTGGGGGGAAACTACCCAGAACTACCCAGATCTACGGACAGGTTCCGGGTAAACCATAAATGCCAACAGCATCAGAAGTGTTTAGTGTCAACCTTTGGAGAGTTTTCGTTCGACGTGGGTGCAAAAACGTCTTGCGGAAAGTTTAATTTCTCTTGTGGAACGCTGGATGGGCTGTTTTCTACCCGGATTGCCTTGAAGGTTTTTACTGTTATAATTTTGCCGGATCTGCTGTGACTTTCGACCGATTCATCATCAAGGATTATATATCATGAAAACGATAACTTGTTAACCTTGTTGTCCACTTAAATAAGATTTAAAAGCTATTTTATCGTATCATAGTTGGAGAAAGTTGTGCCACAAATCTCCATAGCGACTGCGGACGCTCTCAGAATTAATCTACCATGCACCCATACCTGCGTGTTGACAGATAGCTGTCCGTCCACAAGACACTGTAAGTACTTGTACAAACTGAACGGGCTGCCGTTCCATCTTCAAACATTCTTTACATCTAGCCATGGAAACGTAAATGTTAGAGACACTACCAAATAATTCAACACGGACACAGTGACTTGTTTTCCTTCTTCCTTCGTAGACTGTGCATAAGCACCGATAAACATCTCGATAATGGACTCTGTGGGTGCTAATAGAGAAGTGCAAATACAATTATACTGTTGACTCAACTTAATTCATATAAAATAAAGTGAGTGACCCGATCGTCTGAAGTGCACGGTATACAGTGATTCTGTAACTGATCAATTGCCGTCATTTTGAGCACATAGGATGGACTTTGATTTTACGACTCTTCAAAACACAACAGCTGCCGGTAAATAGGATTATTCAGTTTGGAAAATTGTCTGCATAACGTGAATATGTCATTATTACGGATAACTGTGTTGCTTGGATTCGGTAGAATACGAGGAGTGGTGTTATAATAATTTGGAGTGTATAGAGAGATGGAGGAGGGAGGGGAAGACCAACTGTCGGTTGAGCCGGGCCAAGCGGCAGCACCAACGGTACCACCACCGGCCACCGACCCAGTAGCCGACGGGGCAAAATCAGCTCCTGCTTCCTCAAATACTGAGCCCCGTACCCGGAAAAAGGTCACGTTTGATCTTGATTTACAAGTACACACAATACCGAAAAGGATCCCAATCTACGAGAGGCGTCCGGCGGTGAACACTGCCTACGCTCGGCCTCAGCAGCAGCCGTTATCCTTCGTTCCCCGCCCGCTGGACCTCAAGGGAAGGGACAGATACTTGCTAGGAGCAACCACAACTAAGAAAATCATCGACCTTTTCAGCCTTCCCAATGGCTTTCCCTCATATCCAATGCCACCCAAAACCGGGGCGAGGAAAGGTAGACCTCAAGGAGGAAGCACCCAGGCCGTGATGAGCCCAAATAATCCGTACTACACTTTTGCCAACTTTAGAACATCTAAAATAAGCCGAGCCGCTCTGAATCTGAAACAGATAACAGCAGCTCTTGGGGAGCACTTCGACTCTAGCGTGTACAAAGAATGGGAGACAAGCAAAAGAGTACAGTCGTCCTTGCCGTTCGCCACATCGTCAGCCTCGAAAACTAATGGGGCGAAGAACGCCAGCAGCGTCGTGAACGAACTAGGGGTGCAACAAACCCGTAAGGCTGGAGGAAGGAACGCCATCGCTGCTTTCAGCCCGTCAAGACTTAGAGTCCGACCACAGCAGCACCCAGTATCAGTAGGGGTACAACCTCCAACTGAGAGGACCCCAACTCCACCCAGGGGGCATCAAAGCGGATATGCGGATGTCCCTCAATCCACAACCGAGTCATGGGATCGTCAGAGACTTCCTTCCGTCACAACGGAGCAAATTTATCTCAATAACAGAACTGTAGTTGCAAGACGCAGATCGGCAGATTCTACCAGCTCGTCAAGGAACGGAAACACACCTGATGTAAACGTCGCGGGTATTAACGACGCGGGGCCTGGGCGAGACCGCCCGTCTTCCCGGTGCTCGACTATCGATACGTACGTCATATCAGACATTCCTGGTGTAAAATCAAGCCAGAACTCTCCGGGTATTGCGAGTACCAGCGTCGGCTTAAAGGGGCTAGTGGGTCGCAGGGTGGCAATCGGAACAAACCAGCGTCCGGTCGCTTGGGAGGCGGGAATTGCCATCCCGATAAATGAACCCGTACTGAATGTTTCTGCTATACGGACAACCACAGGGGCACCAGATAAAGGGGGGCTAGTGCAATGGCATGTTACGTCAAGACCACCAAACCTGTCAATTTAAAGTTATCATACAATCATTAGTCAATCTTGACAAATTTTTAATTGTTAATTGTTAATCTGAAAGCTTACTTTTTGAAAACTTATAATACCGATATTGTCATATAAGGAATATTTCCTTCAGTGTCAAAAGAATTTCCACACTCGAATTCTTATTTGTAATTGCCAAATCAAAATAAACCAAGAGCACGATGGATAAACTAACCCTAACCCTAACCCTAAGCACAATTGATGAAGTTGATGACATATCCTACTTTTAAAACACGTTTGAGCACACTACACATTGACCTGTAAACCTATGTTGTTTTTCATTTTAAAACATTGTTTTTTCATATTTGTACTTTCGTTGTGTGAATTTCCTTTTCCTGCAATGCACAACATTTGCGAAGTTTTAGTAGCAGACTGTACTTATACGGGCTTTCGTTGTGAATACCAACTACTTGCGTAAAATCCAATTCACAAAATAGCTCCTTTGTAATGAAGTAATATATAGCTACCAATGTGCATTTTATGTCAGAATAAGACTTTAGAAGCAATAATTATATTATTTATTTATTATTGACAATCTTTCACACCAATGGCAAGTAGTCAACATTGTATCAGCACTGCGTTGAATTTAAAACAAGGCACCATGATATGACCAATAATGACTGCCTTCACGGTCAAGCTTGTGTGATGTTTTCCTGCACGAGGACTCAGAAAGCAATGCGATTATGCGTTGAAATTCTATAAAATGTTTAGCATACATCTGTGTAAGCCAACATAAGATAAGACATGCCACTGAGGAACGGTTCAAAAACAAATAATTTATCTAAAGAAATATTCCTTGTGTGAAATGACCGTTGAAGACGCATCCTATATTTTGGATGACATCCATTAAAAACAAAATGTGTAAAGGTCATGTATTTCAAATCTTCCTGAAAACTATTATCATATTCTTAATGATGCAGCTTTGTTAATTAGTTCTTAATAACTCTGTGTCCTTGCAAGGCAAGAGACTGGAGACAAACAGAGGTCTCGTTAAGGGTTGATATTTGAAAACAAATTGATCACATTATTTCCACGAAAATCTCAGTAGTTTGTCTGTTAAATATTTGGTGAAAGAAAGTGGTGTGGTTGTTTCGTTCCCATGTCATTCGTACCAGGTTTTTTCCAACGTTTTCTTATTAATCACCCTAAACAATGACAACCATAGAGAACCTCCTGAGTTCTCCAAAATACTCCACTTGTGCGGTACCTCATCACCCAAGTGTTTGCACTTCAATTCATACTATCTGATTGTTATTTTGAGACCGTGAATGAAATCAGACAACAACTTCGGATTTGGGTTAAAAGGGAAACTTATTTAATTCACGGAACAGAAAACGATTCATTAAGTCATGCCTTTTCTTGGTTACTTAGGTTTCTGCTTACGCGATCCAGAAAAATGTCAAAATGTTTGTCCATTATTCCTAGCCCAAGGTGAAGTATCATTAAGCAACTATGACGATTCATCTCTCACAATTACAAATTTACCTTGAACCGATATCGCTAATGAGTGCATTTTTCTAGTGAACATCCGTTTTAGAAACAAACACAATTGCGTAAATAGTTCAAAAATATCTTTTCTATGAATGATTTGGATGCTTGGCTGTCCTCCATTACTAGACTTCAAAAGTATCCATGGAAACAGGGTAAAACGCTTTATTTCCCCCGACATTAAAAGTTGTTTCCTTATGTTGTTATTTATTTATTTATTTGTTTTGAAATATAAATTAAGTGACAATCGCAGTAGACAGTTGAGAGAAATGTTACATTCGTTAGTCTATATGTATCCAAAGTTTGTATAATGCAGTATGCTATGTGCAATTTACAATCGTCTTGCATCCAACATGTTTCACTACTATAAACTGAACCATTATTTGCAGACCTGTAATTGCCTTGAACTTAGTTATAAATGAAGCCTTCTAGTTTATGGTATATGACCGTTTTACAATAAATACTGCTTTTTTTAACCTACTTTTCGTGTGTGTAGGCCTAAATGTTGATATGTGGCAATGAGTTTATGCTTTGAAATGTTGCAGTCATAACCAAATTGAACTTTTCATTCTTGCATGTGTTTTATAACTTTTAAAAAGCTATGTTAGTGTTCGTTCTCCTCAGTAAGTTCTAAAGTCAGTTTCTGAGTCAGCTAAACAGACCTTGAGAATTCAACATAGTCAATAAAGTAGGACATTCAAATTTCGCCAAAATTATATAATGTCTTTGTTTTGTCTTTTCGTTTCTCTGTTTTAAAATACTGAGTTAAAATAAAGTCCCTTCTGTCAAATTATGTTTGAAATGTGGTGTAGGAAAACGAGCAATGACAGCCAGCCGAACCACTTCATTCATTGACAATTATTATAAACTTGTGGGTGACAACTATATTGGGATAACCTCGTCTATGAAGAAATGGTGAGCCTGATAGAGCCAGGGGTGAGACAAGTCTCAACAGTTCTCGTCATTGCGTACAAGGTTGCAAAACACAAACGACCCCACTGTTGTACCGGTACTGTTTTAGGACACTGTTTCGTCACATTACAATTTGTGCATAACATGTGCTCGAGGCTGTCTTCCGGCCGCAACTTGTGTTTTTCTTTAGGCAGATATTGTCATTCTCTTTTTAAATCCAACACTTATGTTTCACAGTGCCCTTTTTTGTTTGAACTTGTAACAGTTAATTTTTCTATTAAATAGCAATGGCCATACTGTCTAAAAGATACCCCCAAAAAGTATTTTAAAAAAACAAAAACCAAACAAACACATGCAGGTGTTTGCTTGTTATTATCAGTGAGGGTGTTGGCATGAACCTCTATTTTGATACTTAGAAAAACCAACGACAATTTATTCAAAGCATCAATTTAAAAATACAACAGAAATGCTGTGACGTCTAACACGACCTCAAACTCGACCTTCTGTAATATAAAAACAGACAGCTGAAAAAGTGAATCGAACATCACAATAAAACACCTGGGTTTTAATTCAATCAATTGTTTGTCTCAAACAAAATATTTTCTGAGCATTTTTACAGCTTCCCTTGATAAACGCCCTGAAAGTGCTTCAGTCAACACTTTGAAGAAATAGCCACACATTGACTATTTCCTCGGGAAGTGTGCGGATCGACAAATCAATATGAAATGTGAATAATTTATCCGTTCTTCCATTTGATTGATTCAATGAACTTTGACCTTTACAGTCAATGGCAGGTTACGTCTGTCGTAACTCACGAAGTGTCCACAGACTGCACATCGATGAGCATCAGTAATTAGCGTCAAAAAGAAATGTTAAAACTTGCTGCGCATTGTTAAGAAGTGCACAAAATAACACAAGACGCGCCGGTTACACGAAAACCCGTTATGTTTGCTTTTTGACAAACTGCAGTAATGCTTTTAGTTTTCTACATGTTACGTATTACATAACTATGACAAACCAAACCATATATTTTGATAATTCTCATTATTCTCTGTTTAACCAAAGATCTTAGGCGCAAGAAGTGCCGAATTGGCGCCATTTCAGTAAGCAAATGTTTTGTTATAGCATTGAAAGCAATGGTCATAGTCTACACTGATCTATAGTTACATCAGAAGAGTTGCTTGCTGAAATGGCGTTCAATGCATGCTTCACATTTCAGCCTGAGTTGCCCATTATGCGCCTGCGCGGTTTACATTAATAGTTACGTTATATCAAGGAATGAGCAAGCAAGCTGAAACACTTGGAGACAATTTTGACTTGGGCTGGGTTTGAACTATGCATTGGGCAAGAGAACCATTGTTAATAAGGGATAACGCTTTGCAACTTAAGGTTGCCACTCACAATGAGGCCAGACTATAACTTGATAATCACAATGAGGCCAGTCTATGTCCGAAACGGCGACTTCGGCTACAGCTACAGTTAGATCACATCTGCCAGTGTTGAAGAATAGGCAGACGCGCGCGATCTAGCCGTAGCTGTAGCCGAAGTCGCCGTTTCGAACACGGCCTAACTTGATAATCACAATGAGGCCAGTTACATCATAATCCATTTGTTTGATGTTGAAGTATTGTATAGTTTTCGGACCCCGATACACTAAGTACTGCATAACCACGACAACCCAACCAGGCATTTCAGTGTTGTGTTTTCTCATTATAGTACCCGGACAATTTTAAATGTAAACAATTGACTATGGATTTCCGATGGGCAAGGAAGGATTCATCGCAAAGTGCCAAGTTTTAACAGCCTTCATGCAAAAACACTTTCTGACATGATCCCCATATGCACACGGTCCCTTACAGTACCCGAAGAGAGACTATCACTGAACCATAGAGTCAGAGAGTCGTCCGTCCAGCCTCGGTTTGAATACGATTATTTAAAAGGGAGAAATAAAAACCGAGATAAACACAACGAAACTGCAATTAAATTGAAAATACTGTCTTTTAGAGATTTCTTAACTTACCATAAATCATCATCAAGTCGACCCTTGTCGTGAAATATTCCACAGCATCCAATCAGCATATCAGCAAACATCAAGCCATTCGTCCACCGGGCTACGTTCGAGTTACCTTCGCCATTCTCCTCATGTTCCTTTATGTAATAAAAAAGAAAGAAATTAACTTAGATTCATCTTAAGATGAGCTTTCAGTACTGTCATATTGTGACGTCACACTTTGCTTAGCTGATTTGCATTTAAGATCAATCTTAGCTCTTTGTGAAATCGAGTCCAGACTAACTTCCCTTGCAGCCTCAGTTTGGTAACGTAAGCTCAACGGTGCCGTGGTGAGGCAATTACTAAAAAGAACATTATAGGCCGAATGACATTTTTGCCATTCACGCGAGAAATATCAAAGTTTGCTAACGAGTACAACTTTTGTCTTCAATTTGAAACGACTAAATCAATCATCAACATAACAGGAAATTTAGCTTTGTTTATAAAATGCTTTATTTGCTCTTAAGCTTCCTTTATTGAATATCCATCTTTAGCATGCGTGGGTATGAACCTTCAAACCGAGGCTGAGAGGAAAAAAATGGCTGTATTGAATAAGATTCATGCCCGGAATGATGTAACGGGATACGTATAGCGTGAAGGGTGCATCTGACAAAAGAGGCCTATCCAAACAAAAATGCGTTGGTGCTTGTTGAGGTCGACTTTAATTGTTATAAGGTGAATAAAATCACCAGCAATGTGGGACAGTTGTTTGATTAATGGAATGTGAACCACAGACCATGCATTTAAAAATGCTTTATTGTGACGCTCCTATCATAGGTTGGGAGATATGCAAGGTGCATGTTAGCAAGTGAACCCTTCGGCAACAAACTGTTTTTGATCATTTGAAAAAAATAATAAATAAACAATAAAATTTGCAACATTTTGGACACTGTTTTAATTTAAGGAAGAAATGGCCAATTAAATAACAATTCTGCAAAAGTTATAAAAGTAGGTCAACCCAAGCTATGGTGCAACAGTTGTCCTTCCAGCCTCGGTCTGAATACATTTATTTAAATGGTTGAAAACAACATCATTGCAATGAACAAACTTTTTACCATGGGTAAAAACGTTCAAATCGCTATAATACTACAATGGACGGTTTCATTTGTCATGGTAACACAATTCTAAAGACACAAATTGACATGGCCCTTTTGTGGACACGGTCCCAAACAGTACATGAACATTAGTTTGCAATCACGGAAAGATTTAGGCAAATGTCCTTGAAGCCTCGGTTTGGATACCTTGGTTTCAATGGAGAAAACCAAGATATCCAAACCGAGGCTTGGAGGACACCTGCATAACTCTGTTCAGTGATTGCAAATGTTCATGTATTCTTTTGGAGATCGTGTCCACAAATGGACCACGTGGACAATTTACGGGCATTGTAAAGGCTGCTAAAACTTAGCAAGTTAGGGATCCTCCTCAAACCATCGGAATCCCACAACGAACAGTTACCGTACATTTACAATTCTATGCAACGAGAATTATATAATACTACAATGGATGGTTTCAGTTGTCATGGTTATGCAAATTCTTAAGACACAAATTCTGAAACCGTACAGTACTTCAGCAAGTAAACCTATGGGTTACCCTTTGACCTGGTTAGCCTTGGTTCATTATGAATAAGTCAAGTGACAAAGTATTGAATGTTAACAATGGTCTGCTTGCCAATCGCAAAACAAAAAAGTCTTTCCAAGTGTTCCTTCTATCTAGCCAATGCTTTCCATAGCTTTGTAAACCACTGCCAGTACAGAAAAAAACACTTTGGAAGGGAGGTATTTTTACCCTAGCTCAACCGAACAAAAAAATTCCAACCCAAAATGTCACCCATGAAGTTTATGGATAAAATAAAAGAGGAAGGAAAATGTACAGATGTTGATGAAACCCTTTACAAAGAAATGCATACTTGTTAATTACTTTCATAAGCAAACGTGCCTTCTTATAAAAAAAAAATCTTTAAAATGACAAACATTTATAGCAACTTTTGAAAGCTTGAAATATATTTATGCAATATATTTTCTGGTAGGTTTTTCTCCCTTGAAATAAATGTATCCAAGTCGAGTTCGGCAGGAAAATTGCCTGATACTAAGTTTGTTCAGTAATGGACACTTTCATTTGATATTAGAGGCAGTATCCACATAGCA
>CM021542.1:862555-882043 GCA_010994315.2 Pisaster ochraceus | reverse complement strand
GCGTTGGTGCTTGCCAAGGCCAATTTTCATTCTTATAAGGCAAAGAAATGCACGTGCATTGTGGGACGGTCGTTTGGTCAATGGGGTGTGAACCACAGACCATGCGTAAAGAATTCTTTATTATGACGCTCCAAACGTAGGTTTGAAGATAGACAAGGTACTGGTTAGCAAGAAAGCTCTTTGGCATCAAACAGCTAAGTTAGTCCAAGAAAACTGAACACAAGAAACAAGTATCGGCGTGAAAGGTACACGGATGTGTCCTGCCCTTCGTCGGTTCGGAGTTTAATGTCGCTTTGTATCAAATTATCAATATTGTTCACTTTGAGCACTGGCAGATTAGCTCAATGAGTTAAGGCGAGTGAAATGTCACACATCAGACGCCGGGGTCTGGGTTCGATTGCCGGCCTGCCACCAATATAGGAACCTCAGTATATTTTTTTACTTAAAAATAAAAACAATTAAAACAAAACATAGATACACTGGAAACTTTTTCAACACCCCCCCACCCCCCAGTAATTAATTCCGCATGGTTTCTGATAAATAAGTTCGGAAATTGTATTTTGTTTACTACATTTTGGTTTGCTTTTTGAGAATTTCGTAAACATCTACAGCGAAAAGGCCTTTCCAAGCACTGATGTCATCATAAACAACATTAAACACAAGCCATTAATGACAGTGTTGATGTTCGATATTTTGTTTCTTTACCTTTTTTTTTAAAGTTTCAAACTTGAGAAAAATGTTAACCACTACAGGTGGCCGCGTATCGGGGTGCGGGGGGGGGTGGTAGTCCTAACTCTAAACAAGATCAGCATGTGATGTTACGGAAATGGGGCTTTGTATCGCTGCCAAGATTTGCACCTACACCTCACAGTTAATTAAACACTATGAGCATTTTCGAAAGCTCGGGTTCCTCAGTCATTTTAAAAATCGTGCACATTCGGTATGGGTTTTCAAACAGGTGGGAGGGGCTAAAGTTGGAGCCCAAGCCAATGGTTCCGAAAACAATACTATAGAGGGCGCCCTGTTATGTTTTTTTTTTTTCGTTGAGCGCGCACACGTGTCTACAAATTGAATTTGATTCACGTACCTGATGCATTCCAATTTGCTCGCTTTCATCGACCGTCCTTGTCTCCCACTGAAATATACACATCTGATTTGAAGCAAGTTACTTCGTATGTTTCCTCCTTCCGATTCAACACTTCTTCAGCTCGGAAAACCATGTATTTTGTACACAAATGAACAGACAGCACACAGGCACGTTGTTTATAATGGCCACATGAACGCTGGGTCTAGTTCCCAACGCATGTGTGCCAAGCAAAGCTCTAAATGTGCTATAAATAGAGACCAGGCTATTGACGTATGTATGATATTTTTTAGTTTTACTGTGACTAAGCCCCATACCGTTTCATTTAAATAGAACATTTAATATAAACCATTGGAAAAAGATACATTTGATTTTGTTCGCGAAGGTTACAGACAGATTGTGTTTTTTTAAATTTTGAAGTGGAAAACAGCAAAACGTCAGGGAAGCCGACATCTTTAGCTTTTATATTTACACATTCTGCTTCACTCCATTGGCAGCGTGTCGTCTAGTCCCTATATTCACAGTAGCAATGGCAGTCCTAATTCTAACTACATGTGAGAGGGCTGCAAGTAATCCAGACTCGACATAGTTCCAGCTAGCCCCATCAGTAGGCCCAAAATACTTAGAATCCTTGGTGGGTTGGTACTCTTTGTGGGGCTAAGTCCTTGTTTGATTAATAAGACAGAACACAGGCTTACTCAGTTGCGGATTCGAGTCTATGAGAACGTAGAGTTCAATCTGTACTCCAAGTTGTCAGTGCTTTTGGAACTCACCAAAATATCTAAAGGTCTTTAAAATTCAACCATAACTTTTTACTTTGGGAACTCAAACGAAGTTTAATTTATTTTTCTCAAATAAGACGGCATCACCATCCCTCCCCAACCCATCAAAATAGTTATCAAAAATGACCCCAACAAAACCAAGAATAAAACGTAACTCTTAACCAACAAAACACAACCAAACCTTTGTAAAACAAACAAAAATAAAAAATAATTCAAATTAATAGTACACATAATAAAAAAATAAAATAAATATAATAATGAAAAAAAAGAGGAAAAAAAAACCCATCCCAAACAAACAATAAAAATAAAGCAAGATAAATCAACATAAAAAAGGGGGACGAAGAACAGGAAAAAGGAAATAACACAACCAGAGGGAAAGCACATCTTTGTGCAAGTTTTTTGTTTACTGTTAATTCGATCATCTCAGCATGGCAATGAAGTACTTTCCTAAAGTCTGTAAAGATGTACAGAGCTGGGTACATCAACAAAACTGTTAAATGAATGAACTTTTTCCGCTTAAATTAAAACCAACCTGAATATGTTATTCAGACACTTGCAATAGTCGGGTCCCCGATGCCCACAGTGACAATAGCAGTTCTAATGCTGATTTCATATAGTCCTGTTTCCCTTGCTTTGGTTATTCTGGTTTGAATTAAAGAAAAATAAAATGGTTGACCATGATGAACCGTTCAAGCTTTAAATCTATACTTCAAAGAGATTGATAGTGTGCTACTAACAACAACATTATTTCTAAAGTAACAGAATTGACTCAAAATGAGCAGCATTTACCAACACTTTCAATAAAACCAGTGCTGCGTTCTTCGTTGTCTCACATGCAACTGATCAGTAAACGAACAGTCCAATCAAGAACTGTTCCCATCCACAGTCATGACTGTACAGTCCTTCATCAATCTCAAAACATCAAATCCATCTTCTTTAAGATTTGTAGCCAGCCAGAGCAGAAGTCTGAAGCCCCCTTTTTAGAACAAAAGCTACTTAAACAATTCTTACTCTAATTATGAGTACACAACACTTCTTCAATACTTTTAAATTTATCACTTAACAACTAAACCAATTCATCAATTCATTACTTTACATCCCTAAGGCAAGTATTAATAAATATCTTGTTCGTTGATAATATAAACACCTCTTTGCAAATATACATACATCTTATTAAGACTTATATCTACAATTGAAATTTTCCCCCCGGAAAGTACAATTTTCCCCTTCCCTAGTTTTCTAAAAACACATCACAAAGGGATGGTAGGGGGCCTACATCATTGGTTTTTTGAAGAATATACCGTGTACATTCAAATCCTCTTGTGTTCAAGAAACATATCATAAAGGGATGGTACATCGTTGGTTTGTGGAAGAATGTACATTAAAATCCTCTGGTTTTCAAGAAACATCATAAAGGGATGGTAGATCATTGGTTTTGGGAAGAATTATATACAATCAAATCCACTGGTTTTCAAGAAACATATCACAAAGGGATGGTACATCTCGGTTATTGGAAGAGTAAATTCATTCCAATCCTCTAGTTTTCAAGAAACATCAGAAATGGATGGTACATCATTGGTTTTTGGAAGAGTGCATTCATTCCAATCCTCTAGTTTTCAAGAAACATATGAAGGGATGGTACATCATTGGTTTCAGAAGGTTTCGGGTTATTATAACTATCATAAAAAGTAACAAATTAGTAGGAATATTTCAGACATACTAACATGAATTGATCGATTCTGGTAAGAGTCAATATAAATATTTCAAGGGGTTAATTCCCTTTCAGCCTCCGATACTCAATTTGTGCTGTTTAAAAATTATTCATAAATATTTAATTTACCTTAAAAAACTTTACATTGACACAAGTAATAATGAACTTAGAAGTTTCTTAGTGATTAACCTATCTATAAAACACATCCGTAAGTTGATTTTAAAGAACCGTGCCTTTGTGGAATCGTAATTTGTGACGCCCCATGAACAAATTAGACACTTAAGTACAATAGCCTTGCAGGGGAATACAACCAAAATATCTGCCTTGAGGTTCTATAATGTAGTAAACAACCTCTAATATGATGAGAAACCTCAAATTATAGACCTTAATTAGTTTAAAATGTTTCATAATCTCATCCATTTGATGAGCAAGGAAACTCAGTTTCGAGTTTTGACAGGAAGTGCCTTGGTTTGGTCATGGAACGTCACATTCAATCAACAGATTTTGTATTAAGTTTATGCAATCAATACACATATAGATTTAATGAGTCAACAAATAAAACAGTATTGTGCTATGAAAAACTTATTTGATCATCATGTGTTTGAAACTTACATACATTTTACAAATAATTGTATTCCCTTGATAAAAACTATGTTTTTAAACTATAGTATTTTGTTCTTTGCAACGTCAGTTTTTGATAATTGTTACTGCTGAGTTTTACATCATAATAGCTTCCCTATTGACCAAATTTACCTGATGTCATCTTCACAATATTCTTGGTGTGCCTTTGATAGTCAATGTCCCTGTGTGATACACAATGTACTGTGCATTTTAAGCAATGTGGCATTTACAGGCTGATCATAACTTGTATATTTATGTGCAATTCGACTCCCAAAATGGTGAGTGCGGCAGACAGTAGCTGCATGTGATATTGGTGTAAGGGGGTCACTATTTGATCAAGAGCTTTTGGATATTACATCATTGTACTTTCTATGTAATCAGCGTCTTGTTCCATGGCATTTTCATCTCTTTGGGTATGATTACCTTGCATGCTGATAGGGGGCGTGTTGTTCTCCTTGGGCTCCTGTTGACCTTCATCGTCATGTTGATAGACTTTATGGTTGTCATCTTTAGTATCCTCATCATGTGGAGTTTTGCCGGCATTTTGAGCAGCCTGAGATGCAACTCCAGCAGCAACGCCAGCAACTGCAGCAACACCTGCTGCAAGACCACTGCCACCATCTGTTGCAGCAGTGGCCTTCTCAGCTACAGCAGCTTTCTGGGCAATGGCTGTGGAATACTTTGGTGGTTCGTGGTATGCCTCCACTGCTACTGTAATATCAGAGGTGTCTGCATCATCAACCTCAGTTGAGATTGTCGGGATTCCATTTCCAGTGGCAACATTGCCATTATTTGAAGAGGCATGAGCAGCTTCATCCAGATTCCAGTCGGAGACTTGGAGCCCTTTATTGTCATAGGCCAGGGTTCGGCTCTCGGTGCTGTCCTCTCCGCCAACTGCAGCAATAATCTCAGCTACCTCGCTGGACTTTTGGCCGCAATTGCAACCAATGAAGTAGCCCAGGCACCACAGACCACAGCCCCGCTTGGTTCCCTGACGACCATACTTAGTGCGGCGATTTATTTCGCTCTTGACAATATCAATTTGTCTGTCAACCTGAAACCATTTAATGAAATCAAAGTGAGCTCAAAAACACACTATTTGTTTATTAGTATTCAAAAACAAAATGACCAATAACTGTAGCTGAAAGGGTCATTTATTAATGATAAAAATAATGATTGGAAGTAAAACTGCAAACACACAAAACACTGTAGGCCAAAGATTAAACATATTTGTAACAACTTAAGGATTCTGCTTTATAGTTTTAGAAAAACTGAAGCTGTTTTAAAGTTAATTAAATAGTTTTGTGGATGCGTTCACGCAGTGGTTAAAAACATAACAAGTTCATGCCTCATGATATGGCCCTGTCTCCTCTGATGCAGTGAAACCTTACTTTTTAGCATATTTTTTCTATAGATATTGACTTCTTCTTCATGAAATGAGCATCAAATTTTGGAAATCTTTACCTCATCAATTTTGTGGCGCAGTTTTGTCTCCTCGTCCACCTCATCTTCATATATTTCATCGTCAGTTCGGTAGTTCATATCCTTCTTCTCGCCGAAGGTATGGCGCAAAGACATCAACTGTTGGGGTCAAGCAGTTTGAGACTGAGATTAGACTATTATGATATCGTTGGTATAACAATGTTTGACAGTAAGAAAAAAAGACAGGGCAAAGTTGTGATACAAGCTTGAACAATGAGCTGATACGAACCTTGGGTATGAAGACAATAATCAACAACAGAGTGACGGCACACCACGTCAGTGAACCAATAACAGCAAAGGAGATCTCTGGTGTGTTACTCAGAATGAACGACAATGGTGCACTGACAACGCTGAGGGTGACCACACAGTACACGGCGATACCAGTACTGAAGATGTCATTGAGTGACAGAATCTTCAGCTCTCGGGTTTCATAGGCAAGAAAAGCTCCTGACAATCATAACAGAAGTATTTCACAACTTAAACCAGGTGACTTGCCTACATCCTGTACCAAAAGCCATTTCAAGATATGGTGGACACATTACAAGGGCACTTTAAAGTTTGGGTAAGTTTGTCTGGAATACATCCAAACCAAACAGTGCACTGTTACCTCGTCCACCATATCTTAAGAAAGCTAATACCAATAAGACACACCTCATCAGATAGATACCCACTGTGCAAAGTGTTAAAGCAAATGTTATGCAGAACAACTTGTCCATCAAATGTGTAAATGCATTAATATTTCATCTTGAGTGTTTGTGTGTAAGTACATTCATTAATAAAGTATTATCAAAGGATGCTTTATATTATTACAGGCCCTACCAACTTTCTCTAGTTGAGTTGATAATCTTGCCATATTACACAGTAGACTTAGTTAGCAAACCCCATACTTTGTCAGCTCTCCTTCTAGGTACGACAACAGATATTCAGAAAATATATAATGTATGGCTAAGGAATCAGTCTTACCAAGTAGGAGAGCAAGTCCATGGAACACAAACAGACCCACAATGAAGTAGATGGAGTTCCCCTTGTTACAAAACTCTACAATGTCATTGTACAGGGTGTTCTCATCCAGATTATCCTGTAGAACAAAACAACATCATGTGATATCTCAGTATAAATTGACAACAAAATCACAAACTGGATTTTTCTCATTTTTACTAAGTGTACAGTTGGTAACAAGTTTTGTGCTCGCAAATTTTATCTACGTCACAAATAATAACCAAACAATATAAATTCCATGGTATTTTGACTTGTAATGTTTTACCCTGGGATGGGTGGAGTTCTGTCTCTGGTAAACTACTCATGATATTCCCAGCTAACTATCCACCCAGGTTAATAACTAGCTATCCAAACCCCTTAGCCAATAGGCTGGAGCAATTCTTGTTCAATATCTGAGTATTCCTACAGTGATTTTTGGCTCTTCAGTCCAGGACCTAATTTCATGGCTCTGCTTACCACAGAATGATGTGCTTAATTACGGCACCCTGTAAAGTGCCTGGCTTATTGGTAAGCACAGAATTCTACAGTAAGCTGCACCAAAGAGTTGGGCTGAAACTAAGGCCAGAAGCGACAACAGTATGTCCTCTTTCATTTGTAACCATTTATTTGCACAGCATGTCTATGACCTGACCAAAATGGTCGCTGAATTATGAAAGAAAATCCAGGAGGTATAACTCACCCTGCTTCCCACAGTTATTTCACTTGATTCCATGGGATAGACAACTATCCACACCACAAGGGCAACGATATCAACGACTAAAAAAATCAACAAAGTTCGACCCATGTGGCCACCGTGTGGATCCTGTACAGAATGACATCAAATAGTAATTAGATTTTAAAGGAAAGGCAAATATTGATCATGGCTTTTGAATTTAATACATGAATAGTGTTTCTAAAAGAATTAAGTAGTTCCTTATTTCTCTAAAAGCAGTTGTTTGGCCAAAAATATAAGTTCATAATTTGATCAAAACATTATTCTTAAAAAACCATGGCTTGGGCTACAGCTTGAGCTCCATTTGCGTTATTGAAGCCCAACCCTAAGAAGAAAAAGTGCACGTCTTCTAAATAACCGTCGGAGCCAATAAACCCCAACCCAAACCGTGGTTTCGTAAAGGGCTGTTACAAAGTAATTATCAAACAACAGTCTAAGAGAAGCAAAAACACTATCAAATCATATTTTTCTTTGCAATAATAACACCATTTAAAGATTGACATAGTTTCTCATACCGGTTTCCACAGGTTAGTCTTCATCACCAGTAGTTTGTGAGCTCGATAGATCTTGGCGAATAGCACGCCATACGCACAGGCAAATCCAATAGTGAGTGTCACTGAACACAACTGTTGGTTTAAGAAGTTAAGAAATAATCAACGGGGAACTTTTGAACGCTAGGTGGCAGCAGACTTACCCGGTCAATTTCTACTGTTTACGTCGTTCTGAGCATGCTCACATTTCAAAGAAAAATGGATTTACCTGGTGAGTCTGCTGCCACCTAGAGTCCCAATAAGTCTCCCATTATGTTATCAACTATTTTGCAGGCAAAGAAACATACAGAAGCTCTAGACTCAAGTGCCATGACATCACAAGTACACTGTGTAATTTTGTGTCAGAAACTGAGGACGAGGGTATACATAGGTATACAAATTTAGAGTCTGAGGCAGTGTGCCCATCCAGAGAGTACAGCAATGAGTACAAATGAAATGGATTCAAGAAAACTAGAGATAAGCTTTTTGTGTGGTGAATAGTCTTTAAAGCCAATGTCATTTTCACTTTACGGAATACTAATGTTTGGGTAACGATCATTTGGGCTATTCACTCGGTAAAGTACGATTTAAATATTTTACAGAGAGGTATTGCCAATATCAACACGTCATCATTATTATTTCACTGTTATTGTCTTTTTAATTGTTTGAATTCACTATTAAAAGAGTTGTCACTGATGAAATTTTTTAGAATGTTGAATGAAAACACTGTGTGCTGTCTCCTTACCTTGCATGTAAAAGTGAAGTAAGTATTGCCCACGAAACTGCTGTCCATACCGAGTAGAACCACCGTGCAGTAGAGAAGGGCACAGCCAAACAGCATGACCCCAAGGTAGCCTGGCATAGCACGACGAAATGCTCTGCTTGCAGTAAACAAAAACAACAAACTTCAGAAGTGGGTCATGCCGTGATTGTGGGACCCAAGTTGTGACACGGAGGTCAATATTTCAAGCTCATTGAGAGGGGCTTCAAGGTCAAATTCAGTTTTGTGATGCACTCATTTGACTCTCTTTCAGAGAATTTTTTTTAACATGGCGACATAGACCGAAAAAATAACAACAAACAACAAACAATGGTACATTCCAAAGAGGAAATTTGGAGTCAGACAAAAGGTCAAAATCAAGGCCGTTTCGATCGAATACCATCAAAATTCAGGAATGAACACTAGAATAACACAGGGTATCAAACACCATGGCATTTGACACCATTTTAACCTGAGGTTTGAGACTTATAAAAAAATGCATGTTGAAGATTTTTTTCAAAACCAACAAGAAGTGGTTGAGAGACAGGCATTTCTACCGATTAGTACTTACGATCTCTGCCTGTAGATGACCATCAGAATGGACAGCACTACTACAAAGACGATTCCACCACCTGATAAACCAGTTGCTACATAGATGTACACTGGGGAGATGGTCTGAGTAATGTTTTGCACTGTGGTGGCATCTTTGGGAGCCTTTCCACCTGAAGAAAAACATGTTTCTTTAATACTGATTAACATGAAAATAAACCCACACCCATTCAAAACGACTTCAACTAATGGTTCCAGAGATTCAGTGTTTCTGGTATCATTTGGTGCATCAAAGTATTGAAAAACTAAATCCTAAACATTTTCATGAGAGAAGACGAAAATAATAACGCTTAAAAAAATGCAACAAAATTGCTTGTTTATGAGATTGAATCAAGGAACTATAAAAGAAATACAAACAAAAGTAAGCAAGATAGACACTTAATAAAAGAAATATTTCATTTCTAGCACTCAAAATACATCTAACTACATGGTGTCACTGTAAACTTCTAAAGTTTATGAATATTTCATTTGCCCATTCAATGTTAGTAATATTCAGAGTTAGCTTGTTTGTACTGGTCAGGTTTTAGGATATTTTCCAATAGACAGGAGAAGAGTGTGAGCGCCCTCATTGTTGTCAACTTGACATGAATATCTTACCTGGCCATTCAATGTTAGTAATATTCAGGTTCTCCTCCTGTGGTGAGTAGTACCCAACTGCCTCCTCCTCTTCATCTAAAGATAAGATGAGGACAGAACTATAACTTAGATAAATGCAAAAAGTTTCAAATCCTTCTAAAGAGTTCCAAAAGACTGCTTAAGTATGAGGTAGTTCTCTCCTTATAAAGAGCTAACGTGCATTTGAAGATTTAAGTTTACCTATATTTACTTCACTTCTGTTAAATTAAGACACTGGACCCAATTTCAAAGGGCTGCCTAAGCAGAAAATATTGCTTAACAATTTTCTGGTAAGCAGAAACTTGAGCACGATAGCAGTCACAAATGGTGTTTCACCCAGTGACCTTATTCTGGTAAGCAAGTTTTTGTTATGCATAGCTAGGGCCTACCTTTTGTAATATAAGCAGCTTTATGAAATTGGGCCCTGGGGTCATAGCATTATATGCTTGCAATAATTGAAATCAGCAAGTCTAGGCATATGTCACCGGTTTCAAGACAATTATGACCTAAAAAAGGAATACCTTTCAACTGTCTGATTTCAATCAGGCCTTCTCTGTTTCCAACATCAGTGAAACTGACTTTACCCTGAAAGTAAGAGAAGAGACAAAATTACAAAACAACAAAATAAAAAATGTTGTTTCCCATCAGTTTAGCAATTTAGGTATGAAAAGGTCTTGAAATCAAACTTTCCATGGAGTTTCCAGGAGGAAGTTGTCTAGTGTAAAAGGGATTTTAGATGTTCATCAGCCACACATTATCTTGGCTTGATTCTCTAGCAATGAGCTTTGCTGAGTACCAATGTAGAAGTAGAAGTAGAAGTGTGTTTGACTTACCGATACGCCATCAAATTGTAAATTGTACAGAATTTCCATCAACAGTTCCCTTGTCACAATGTCATCATAGTTGAAATCCTTAAGGCTCTTTGATGCTAAATCGCCTGAAATCAAGTGAAAATTATCACATCTTACATCAACAGCTTTGGACAATTGTTTCACAAAAACACTTATGGGTAAATGAATAAAAATATCATTAAGATTATGAAAAAAAACCCTGTTTATTCTGAACCTAGGGCATAGTAGCAAAAATTTTAAGTTGGCTCAGTGGTTTTTGACCTGCCTTTCACTTCCGTGGCCCTGGTTTGAATCCAGGACCAGAGCCTTGCATGTGGAGTGGATTTTCAGTCCATAACTGATTGCGTGGGTTCCCTATTTGGGGTTTTCCTCCCACATCAAAAACTATTTCTAAAGAGGTATCTTCAGGCCTACGAGTCACAGTGCTAGTTGTTTTTAATGGTTCCTTGGTTTTATTACCAGAAAGGTATAATTGTAGCAGTAATAAAAATTGTAAAAAAATTCAAGTTTCTGACAGAAAACAAAAAAACAGCCAAGCTTGCAAGTTTCATATAGCTGCCTACTAAGCATGATATATTTCTCAACAAGTTTTTGCTGTAAACAAAAAACAAGTGGTAAGCCAAGAGTAACTATAAATATAAATATAAATATAAATAGTAAGAGACCAAACCAGCTCTTTTCAGAGCCAACACTCCCTCAAAAGAGATTTTACACATGGTTGTACCCGCAAGTTTACTATTTATATTTATATTTATAGTTACTCTTATCCTCCACACCATGCAAAGCTTCAAACACCATTTAAGTTGTAAGCCATTTACAAGCAGTACACCTGACATGCTATCCATGACTTTTGAAAGTCAGTACAATCGTTCTGTGCTTAGATAATTGTTAGATAACTGACCCGAGAAAATCTATAATATAGTAATTCAATTGCTGGAGGGCTTCACAAAATTAATGCATATAATTTCCATGAAAAGAAAGTAATTTCATTTTGTAAATTGTTAAAGTTCTAAACACAAAAACTGTATCCTTTGTAGTACATGCAGGACTCTGAAGCACTGAGTATGCAGTGCTTCGTTGTACATCAGTGTACTGCAAAATCTTTTCATTTTTGAATGATTAAGCAATAACAATAACAGTAATTTACCTAGGCTTTTGTTGAGGGCAAGTGCAATAGTCCAAGTGGCATCGTAAGCATACGATGCGGCAGCCTTGTTTGCAATAAAGTCACTGGTGTTTTTCTTCTCCTCAAATCGCTGGTTCACAATTCCCTCATACTCCGCGGGAGTCTGGCAAAGGATACAATCAACATAAAGGAAAGAAAATGAGACAACAAAACTTAATGGAAGAGAGAACGTCATTGCAAATAGAGTGTTCTAGTCTAATCACTTAACCCTCCCCCAAGAACAAAATATATTATAATAATAATAACACTAAAATTTAAAGGGATGAAAGTCATTGCCAACAAAAAGGTCTAAAACTAGAAATAAAATGTTTGGATGTATGTTTAAATGATGGCATATTAACCACTTATTAGTCCCTGAGGTTCTAGGTTTCAATAAGCCTATGGGGGCAGTTCTCAGTGATAGAGAAGTAGATCAATACAAAATCATTTCTTCATAAAGGTAGAAAATAACAGCAGTCATAAACAAGTTTGAATTTTAGATAAGGGTAGAAAGTATCACATCCCTTATTTATGCTGTTTTGCCCCAAATTATTTTAGTCACTGAAAACAAAGTGCTACATATAAGAGATGCAGGAGATTTGTTGTTATTTAGAATCAAGATACTATATCATATTTCAAGCAAGAATAAACATCTAATAAAAAGTTATGATAGAAATTTTAAGAGTTTGTGGGTTCTGATAAGCTATCAATACCAAATTGAGTTACATTTTAACATATTTTTGTGCATCCTTAGGGAGAAATTGTCTTCTTTTCAAACCATTCAAAATAAGTTGATTCTATTTGTTTGTATGGCTTCTGACTGGCAACCTAAACAAGTTAATTGACAGAATAGGAAAACTCAGCTAGATAACTCAGCTGGTAGAGCTCAGTTGGAGGTTGGAGGTTCAAATCCTGCTCTAGTCAATTTGTCTTTGTTCAACCCCAAATTATTCAAAATTTACCCAGTCACTGTCAGTCTCTTTGTAGTTCATTAGTTGTCGTTTCTATTTTTTTTAAAACTTCTTTCTTTCTTTTTCTTATTTTTGGGGGTGGGTGGGTGGAACAATGCTCCATCCCCTCCTTCTTGTAATCCTTCTAGACTAAGTAGCAATTTTACAATGCCAGGAGGGACTCACCAAACCTGATATGGTGACCTTGTCTTTCTCTTTACTCAGTGGGATGTTCTCTGTTGAGATGTACCCTTTAACAGCCTCATACATCTGCTCTTTTGTACATGAGACATCTTGGTCTGGTTCAGCCCACCATTTGGACTTGTAACCCCCGGGTAAGAACCATGCATAGTTCTTACCATAGAGTCCTGCTTTATAAGCCTTTTGATTGGATCAAGAGTAAATAAAGACATTTTGTTAAAAAATGATAAATTGTCATGTGAAGAAGGACGTAACGAAAATTTACCAGACAAAGGTTGTAAGCAAATAATGTGCAAAATTGTATTATTTGCTTTATCCTCTTTGAGTGAATGGAAGTAGGTCAAATCTCGCAGTCGTTTGCAGCTGCTATGGGCATTTTGGTACAAGCCACTTGCAGCTGCTATGATCTCTAAAGGGTTCAGAAGTGTTATAAGTGAATTGGTGTCAATTATCATGTTATATTTACCTCACAAAATACCCGCCTTGCCATGTTCTCGTAGAAGTTGCCAAATATAATCCACGCTTTTTTGTTCTTGGGAATAATGAAAACAAAGAACGAGTTGTTAACCATTTGTGAGGAGTAATGCACATCAAGGAAAATTTCTAGAATCATTTTAAAAACCTCTTAAGAGGGCTATTGTAATGGAGCACTCATGTTTAAAGCACTCAAACCCATCAAATGCCAACCTCATTCCCTGGGGTAATCAATCTCACTTGCTCATTTAACCCCTGGTTTAGGTTAATTTAAATTTGCTAATATATGGAATATTTTCATTAGGCCTGTGGTCGATCTGCTCTGCAGAGTACAGGCGTGCTCAAGTATATGGTTGCCTGACAAGAGGCATCAAGAGCAATTGGTCCCTTCCCAATCGTCTTTAATCTTATGAGATGAGTAACTGTATGCAGTTTAGGGTGACCTTAAAATCGCGTTAAAATACTTGCACTTTGACACATGCATTATAAAAAATGAACATCCTCGAAATCTACTTAGTTGATCTCTTACCTTAAGATTCATGACTTGCTCTCTTGGAGATGCTGTAAAGCTCTCTGATGTGATGAGGTTAATGTTAGAATTAGCCAATGCAGAACTGAAATCATTTATGGACTGGAGAAGAAGAAAAAGAAGAGGAAAGAAATACAAAGAGTCAATAATCAAAGATATTTCCAATTACATGATAGCTTAGGGTGTTATAAACAAATGCCAAACCTTACCGTAATAGCTCATATGCATGTCCCAAAGCATTTGATCAGAGCACAAAGGATTCTGGGTGATATCCAAGCCCAAGCAACACTGGCAACCAACATGGCGTGCCAACTACAAAACCTGGCAGAGTTACATGTAAACTACAGCATGGCGACAATGTTGTCAGCTTAGATTTTTTAACTGTACTCAGTTTCCCAAGATCATTGCAGTATATTTTTAAATGGTGCTTGTGCATAATGGGTTATTATTGTTTCCAACATGTACCAGAATGAGCTCAGAACAGTTTTCCGTTTAGATTTTAACACAAGAAACAATTCAGTTCTAGAACTTAAGTAAAGATCTTATGTCTTACAAATTGCTCCTAAACATTTTAAGAGTGAATTGTGGTTAAACTGAACACAAACAATTGTCACTTTTTCCAAAAGGCAGGACTACACTATACTAACCAGGACCAAAATTCATAAAGCTCTAAGCAAAAATGAGTGGGGCACCAGTTGCAACAATGTAAACTTTATTAAATTTCAGCTGGTAACCTGTTTCTGACGCACGATTTGTCAGTGCTTAGCAAGTTTTTATATACATGGTAAAGTAAGCACAAAAATTCACTTCCTTTTTTTTTACAGTAGTAAGAGAATTTGTGTGCTTACTCAAGTAGAAGAAAAAACGTGTGCGAGTCATAAACTACCACAACACTCTGAGGTCGTGTCTGTGCAATTACAATGGATGATCGCATCACTCATCTGCTCACAAGGTAAGCAGTGGTCATACTAAAGACATTATGCCAAGAGGTGTCCTGTAAGAAAAATAAAAACCTTCTAATGCTTTACACAACCGGCCTTTGGATATGGTCAATGCAATATCTTGTAAAACACCTTGCGCTTACCGTTGAGAAGACTTCTTGGTTCTCATGAAGTGTTGCTACTCTAGTCCAGTTGAACTTCTTGATCATAGCCAGACGTGCAAAATTATACTGGGAATCAGCAGCGTTGGTACGGAAGAAGGATTTGTACTGGTTGCGGACTGAGAGCGCTGGACTCGATGCAGAGTAGGATATCTACAACGAAAACCATTTATTATTCATTCCTAGCTTTAATTTGCATATAATATACAAACTTAATTATTTGAATGATTCATAAGGCAAAACAAAAATCACTGATACATATAAAACACTTGTCATGTCAGATTCAAAAGTTTAATTTGTTAAAATACTGCCACCTGATTTTTTGTCTGAAAACAGTAAATTACTTATTACAGCAAGATGTATGTTTCGTTCACTTAACACCAGACCACTGCAATGATTGGTGGAGCTCAATTTGACTTGATTTATTTACAGTAGATCTGGGCCCGATGTCATAGAGCACAAAAAGCAGCCAAGCATAACAAAATTATGCTTACCAGATTAAGGTGACCAGCCAACTTACCATATCACATGTGCAATTTGTGACTGGTATCCTGCTACCTTTTGCTTAGCAGAAAATTGTGAAGCAATATTTTCTGCATAGGCAGCTCTATGAAATTGAGCCCAGTTTCTAGGACTAATACTTATTTGCTAACTACCTGAATGATGTTCCAGAGGTCTGCAGCCAGCGAGATGGTCTGAGCTACAGAGGAGCAGCCAGCCCCAAGCAGCATGTGGTATCGAGTACCAGAGTTGATGTGCTCAAATAAGCCCTGTGTGGCAATACCGGCATTGCACTAAAAAAGCAACAAACAAAACATATGAGATCAATCAATAACTCCTCGGCAGTGAAGTTAATAATGAGAAGTCCCCTTGATCCACTAAGTGAACGTAGCAGTCCCAGCCAATCTTCCACCGCCAAAGGTAGTTTAATAAGCAGGACAGTTCTTTTCAGAACTGAGTAGTCTCCTGAATTCCAAAATCAAAATCTCGGCAGTATAATGAATAGCTTTCATGAACAAATCTACACAGCTAAGTTACTTAGACACCATGTCTATAGGTCTACTGTAGACCTATACATGGTGTTACTGCAAACAAAACACACATTGATGCTATATTCACCATGCTATGCCTCAAAGAAAATGTTGCATGCTTTTGCAAAATTCAAAGGAACTAAGTGCAAGCATTATTTGCTTGGACATTTACACAAATTAGACAGAACTTGCCGAAGGCCTTAGTTATATTATAATTACACGAAACAAATTTAAGTAATATTTATATTCATTTGGCCCTACCATGAAACACACACAAGGTGATATTCTTTGTAAATTATAATTTCTCCACAATAGACCTCTATTTTAATGGGTCTAATCAAATTAAGCAAGGAGAGAAAGTTTTGTTTAAGTGCTTGTTAAAATTGTATAGAATTTTTTCGCCACTACTTTGTGCGTGTCAGTACCATTGTCACCATACAACAGGCCAAACCCATTGCTTCTCTGTGTTTCTTAACATTTTACACAAACTTGCAGTGAAGATTTCGCATGATGGCAAGACATCTTATCAAGCTTCTTGGGAAAAACTAAAGTTTGAACATGTAGAGACCAATCAATGATAAGTATAAAATGCCTTATTTGTCTGCGGTGTATTTTTACCATCTTAGTCAGTTTATACATGACCGCTGCACAGCCAGTATCGTTCAAAACACACTAGGTTCGGTTGTTGTTGGGAAGGTAGTGAGATTTCATATAATTGACTGTGAAGGCCTTATTTGAGAAGAGCCACTTATAACTAAGAGCATCATCCTTCAAAATGATTGTTATCTCACTTTGTCTCAGTGAAAGACAACGACAGAATTGCAACAAAAAAGCTGACAAGGTTTTACAGAATGTTATCTCTATCGATAAGTATATTTTGTATCATATAAATTCTTTGGTTTTCCTAGTATTGTCCTGCCCGCCATCCCCCTTATTTATTATAATCATGGAATCTCTGGTATTCACTTTGTAATAAGCGCTTTTGGAATGCCCGGTATGCATCGGGTGACAACGTAGTGGGCGCTGGCTGCTTAGCAGATTTGTGTTGCGGGAACCTTTTGGGTCATTTAATGTTCCAGCTTCCGTTCAGTTCAGTTCAAGTTATTTTTATTGGTTCTTTTCCTGTAAATTTTCATAGTCCCCTCGCTAAGCGTAGATGGATTCAATGTTCTTGTAAAAGTACCATGACAGTGTTTTGCTGGATTCTCAGAAAGTAGATGCTGTACTCAGCTGAAACTTTCACATGTGACTTTTATTGTATCTTTCTTTATAATTGTGTCTATAAATCAGCATTATGTTGACAAAAACCAATTTTATGACTTTACCTATAAATGAAAAAATATCCTGAATACTTACATAGCTATCGTTCCATTTCATAGCCAGCTTGTAGCCAGGGAGTATGTCTGCCCTTTCATTGATGTGCTCTAGAGCAAGGTTAGCAGCCAGTAAGGCACTACTCCCACGGTGAAAACTATCTCCTGATATCGGAAAGAACCCCATGATGTACAACGGGTACCTAGGATCATCGGTCACCAATGTCCCAACAGTTGAAGTACCTTGTAGAGTGCTGTTGGTGACCTGGGTCGTTCCAGTGGTAGGTAAGCTCTGAGGGGTGGTCATAAACTGGACCCCAGAGGTCATTGTGTCAGTGGTAACCCCACCACTGGTGTACTGTGGTAGACTGACCGCAACTGTAGTAATCGCCCCTGTGTTAGTTGAGGCCCAAGGGGTCATCGTCATGGGCTCCTGGGTGGAATTCGCCACTTGGGCACTAACTGTTGAACACCCAACTAGGAACAACATAAACACACTAAGGCGACTCATCTTGAGGAACCTTCAAAAGGTGCCTTCAGACTGTGTTTCTTGATATCCTGTTAGGAAAAACAAAGAGCAACTCCATTTGTTAATAACCACAATATTCTGGACAAATTTAACACAGAGAACCCCTATTACTATGAGAAGACAAAAAATAACGTTTATAACTCTATGTCCTCCTGATTGATAGCCCTCAATGTGTGAGTATTTTATATAAGTTTAAGTTCTTTGATTAAATAACACATCAATTAATAAGCCACAAACGAAACTGACTCACTGGACATTTTTAAAAACAACTTGGAGCTGAACAAAGAAAAATTGACAGTAGGGGGCTTTAAACATGTGACATCCAGATTAACGAGCCATGCTCTACCAACTGAACTATCTAGTCCTATGTTGGCAGTCTCCCTCTTTTTTTCAACCCCAAATTAAACAAATAATGTTGACTTGCATGTTCGACATCTAACTGTTGGTCCAATTTAGAGTATTTTTTGGGCAACCAATCCACTGAGAGTAATTAGGAGCCATAGGCCTGCATCACACATATCATCTGTTTATCAGCTATGAATGCTTGCAATGCCGCCCTGTAGACTGCTGATGCTGATCATTCATTGCCCCTTTATTTCAAAGAGATTGAAAGACTCTACCAGTTTAAATTTTGACGTACTCTTTCTGTGTTCACCCTTTTGAATGTCCTCTGTACAATAGTACTCATAAATTTGATTTTAAAAAAATGTTTATGTTATGTTGTTTTAGTGTATTAAAAATGTACACGTTTTTAAACTTGATATATTTCTATTCTTTTTAATGCTTTAAAGAACTTGCTGTACACTAAATTGCCTTGACCCTTGGATCACTTGATTCAGTTTAATAATACAAGTTAAAATGAAAAATTCAATTAAGCATTTATTGCTAAGCCTTTGAGACTCTTTTTTGACAGATAAGGCAATCCTAACTCAACTACGAGGCACAGACCTGGATATCCAACCACAAAAGAGTGGAAAGAAAGCAACAAACAGACAAAATTCAATTAAAGCTTGGATAATAACAGGTGCGGGATTATGAAAGACAAATTGACTTGGCAATTCAAAGCCTGTGTCAATCAAATTAGCTTGGCTACTTGCCAATATACAGCTAGGCTTTTCAATGAAACTCTTGTTTTTGTGGTCATTAACAAGATATTTTTGGTTGTTGATGTTAATGTTGTTGTTTATAATGTTATTTATATTGTTGATGTGGGCTGTTGAGTCTTTTGAAGATTGTTACTCTTTTTATTATTTTTATTTTATTAGTTAAAACAAGGTACAAAATACATAAATAACTACATACAAAATTCAAATTTTATAACATTGCATTAAATAATCCTTATTTCTATATAAAAACAACAGAAAACCCCTAAACAAACAGTGGCGTAGCCAAGGGGGGGGGGCCTGGGGTGCACAGGCCCCTCCCCCCGCAAAAAAAA
>CM021542.1:839355-862326 GCA_010994315.2 Pisaster ochraceus | reverse complement strand
ATTCCAGAAACCGGACTTAACTACTATTTGGTTTCTCTCAAAGTATTGTTCCATCTTCATTATTTTACAATGCTCTTGGCAAGTTTAAGCTAAGTTTCAAGACGGCCAAGACTTACTAAGGTAACAACAAGTTTAAAAGGAATTTGACAAAATGAACTTAAGCTGGGGCGTTTTTTTTAATTATGGCACAAATCATTTCTCAACAAACATCAAGCTCTTGTTCTGATCAAATTTTCTCTTGAAATGTTTTGGATGTGAATTTTGGAGTATATATTTTCAAAATCCACTGCTGTATCAACCTTTTTATGGCCCTATCCCAAACCATAAAATGTTTTTAAAAATCCACTTAAAAATGTACAAGAATTTACCACATAAAGGACCTTATTGTGTTGAGTGCTGGCACAAAATATTATACAGTAGGCCCCTATTTGATAAATTATGTTAATTTCTCCATTGTGTGTGTGTCGATTCCCCAGGTTTTGGCCATACAGACTGTGCAAGTCTCTCGCGTAACGAAAACAAGAAAACAACTCATTGGAAATCAATTCTTCCTTTTAAAAATCTATGAATACAAAATCCTTGAAAATAAAAATACTCACAGCAATTTGTTGTTTGAAATCAGATGAAAATTGTTATGTAATACAATCAATTTGTTAAAATTAATATTGAAACAAAGTAAAAACTTGGGACGAGAATGCTTATTTTTTAGAAACCTTATTTTGTCAATCATGCCCAAATTTGTGCGACCATTACATAATGTTTCATAATAACATGAACATCAGTTGAGCAAAATTCTTAATTCTTAACAAATAGCCTAACTGGAAACAGAAGTCAAGTCTTATTCTCAGGTTTCCTTTGTTGATTTAAAAAAAAATTGTACTCTCATGGCAAAATTTTACTTACCCATACAATATAACTTTCATAACTACCTTTAACTAAAGTATTTCAAGAAACAAAATCGTGCACACTTTAAACTCAAAATGGTTGAGACCAACTTGGTTCCCGGAAGTTTGAATAGCCTACACGGGAGACTTGCACAGTCTATGTCTAATATAATTCATTATAGTCGGGACAATATATGACTGCCTGCTAGACGAAAAATTTCCCATTAGCACAAGGTCGCAGTGAAATTTACCATGAAAGCATGGCTCATAATTACCACTGCACCATTAACCAGAGTGTCCATTAACTGTACCTTTGGACCAGTAAACTAACAAATGCTAATTCTCTTAATAAATATAACAATCTCACTTTTGAAAATTGGGTAAAGTTTTTTTTTATAGATTGAGCTAGTCACATTATGAATGTCTAGAGTGCAAGGTTTTAGCTAGGATTTGGTAAAATGGTGTCCAAATTTGCTGGAAATTTAAAAACTAGGTGTCCAAAATGTTCACTTACAATACATTGACATGTAAATGACAGATGAAATGGAGTGTCCAAATTTAAAACAGGGTGTCCAAAAGACACCCAGACCCCCTCTGGGTAACACTATGCCAGGGTGTGTCTGTATTATGTCATACACAGACAGTACATGGAAGTTTTAAAATACACTATCTACATTTATGACTTTGCTTTTCACTTTTACAGGACTTTGAATATTTGAAGAGGATTTTTAATGGCACACACTTAGCAAATCTGTGTGAATATGCAGGTGTTATTTATGACACCTGTAAGTAAGTGGTCATTTTAATGTGAACTGAAACTGAAACTGAAGTGAGTGTGGACTTAACATGTAAACATGAGGGTGGCTGTACTATGTATCTCGTGGCTTATTGCAGTAATTACGAACACGTGTAGTCTGTCAAGAAGGGTAAAATCTTGGACCCAATTTCATAGAGCTGCAAGGCAGGATAAGTAAATAAATCAATGCTTAGTAATTCTTGTCTGCTAAGCACGAAATGGCTGGTAACTTATTTTTATTCAGCCAAATTTGTTTCTGTTCCTAGAAGAGTTTGGTGGAATAGGGCCTCAGTCAAAAATCAAAGAAAGCAAAAATTGTAGGCTGAGATAATTGAAAAGCTTTTTAGTGCAAAATAAGTAGAATTACCAAAGTTCCTGAGAAATATATCTGAGAGACATGATGTCATCTTAAAAAAAAAACGAGTTTGAATCTTTTCTATTTTGAGCAAAACTCATTACTGTTGTAAATTGTCCTAAAAAATGTGCACAAACACAAATCTCTGGAAATCTGGTGGTATGATGTTTTTGTTGCAAACCAGACGATTGGAATAAATGTCTTTTACCAATTCAAATGACGTACATGTATCATATCTGTGACTTGCTGGGAAAAACAACATTAAATTGATATTATTTACCAAAATGGTTTAAACAATTCACAGCAAACAAGCACAAACAATAAACACTGATGCAAACTGACAATTCAACGGATATGATCTCCGGTTTCTCAATTTCACAGACAAATAATTCAAAGATGCATAGAGTATTTGTGCAAATGATTGATGCCTCAATATAATTGGAAATGGACAGACTTTGACCTTCCCAAAGGAGCTACAAATAAAAAGGTGCTGGCTTTGGAAGGCCGTACTGATGAATTAATGGATATGGTAGCATCAGAGCATGTCTAACAACAGACGGCATCAGATTTTACCTATTGGCATAACCAGAGTGCTCGCTGGAAAAGGGTATGGATTAATGTAGAAGGACATGTAGAAATTCTGGAGTTCTTATTGAGAAGAAATGCGGCTCTGAAAAGAAGCGATGTTTTGTTTATCGGATCAAGAATTGTTCTGACATTTGAATGAGAAGGACGCTTTTAGTCAATTGAATTTCTATTTAAGAATATTGATATAAAACAACCTGATTTTCTTATAGAACCATTATAAGATTAAAATGCAGACCTTGGGATCAAGATGTTTGCGTTATTTCAAAGTAAAAACCTGGAACAAAATTTTGGTTCTTGGCCTTTTGTTCTAATTCTCATCATCAGTCATAGACTGTTGAAGATGAGACAATCAAAATTAAAATCTTCCATTTTTGAATTTGCGTTCACTTTGATTCATAGTACTCTCTTTGAAGACATATAACTGATGAATAAACAAAATCAAAATTAACTTAACTGGAATCTATTTTAATTAATTATTGACAAATCATTTGTTATGCTTCTAAAAACCGAAATGACTGAAATATTGCTCTCTTCTTAAAACAAACCCATTTCTTCAAAATATGTGGCTAAAATACTCGCAGATAATTTATTTGTTTTCCACAAATACCCCATGGTAAGATATTTCTCAATAATATCTTCAATTCCTGCAGCATCCAATAAAACCAAAAAAAACCCACACACACACACATGCACACATGTTTGTAAATCCCGCTTACCGAGGACTTCTCTTTGTTCTCCCATTGTTTGGACATAGTTTTTTTTAGCGACGTCCCCATTGGATTTGTACACGAAAACGAAACGAGGACGCCCTCGCTCTGTCAAACACCCTGATCCCTTTTGTTAAAGTCCTCGGTTTGAATGGATAGACACGCTCACACACACAATATGAAAATATGTATATTCTCTGATTCAAGACTCGAATTTGGGAGAAAATCCACAAGCATTTTTACTGGATCACAATGCTTTTTACAAGACCAGATTCAAAATGAGAACAGACTATTCTCAACTGCTATTGTTTGACCAAGCACTAAAGAAGATCTCTTTTATCTTATTAAATTAAAGTTAATTTAATTAAAGTTATTACACAGTGAGGTATTATTGTTATTCAATTGTAAACACAAGACCACTGAACTTGTCTGGTCATGAGTTTACTGGCCCAAGGCTCAAATCACTGGCCTGCATTTCAGCATAAATTTCAAACCCTATTATTGTGGCAGAATCTAGGCCTTCACTATTTGATTTCCAGTCTTTAATGTCCGTCTGCCTTCCTCTTTGCTCCTGCATACAATGCATCTTATAATTCAATCAGGGAAGTCTTATAGCCAACCAACCCACTCGACAGCATCTTGGCTTATCTACTAAACCATCAATTGAGGCCGTGTCCGGCTGTATTGCCAGCAGTGTTTGCTCACGGTGAATTCTATATTATAATCTTCATTTAGCTTCAGCGTGCCAAGAAATGGATCTCTTATCAGCATATTAACAATCTCTTTAGAATTTCAGTTCAATCAGGAAAAGGAGGCATTGGAAGAGTATATTCACTCCCATTTTATTTTTAAAAACATATTATCATACAGGAGGGGTGTATAACTTTTGGATATTTTTTCTTGTATTCAGCTTTCTTGTAATATCTTGGCGTTTTATAACCGAGTGGTCAAGCACACAGGAATCAAGCTCTGGTGTTACTGATCAGCAGAGTGTGGGTTCGAGTTCTTGACCTTTGTGTCCTTAAGCAGGACATTCAACCATTATTGCTCATCCTTTGGATGAGACGTTAAAAGCCGTAGGTCCTACGTGTTGTGTAACGCATGTAAAACAACCCAGTACAATTATCGTTAAGAAAAGTTGTCTGCCCAGGTGTTTCTGGCAGTGGCTGCTGAATACGCCGCAGCACCTTGTAAACCCTTGTACATCATAGGGTTCTTTCCGATATACTTTCATCCATAGACCTACTACAGTTACAGTTATGTGATAATTTTATTGCCCAAACTGACCCTGCAAATATACATTCCATTTGCAAAGACACATTAAAGGCTCTATTATCATAACAGCGTGACATTTCCAAAATGGGCCAAAGCAGAAGGGAAGATCAATTCACAATCTGACAAAGCTAATTTCAAGGCTAGACCTGTTAAAACAAGTCTCCCGGCCATACAGCACTGACATTACAATGGCAAGATGTTGGAGGCTTAAATGTTTAGTTTGCCCGGGGACTGATAGAGCTTGATAAAATACTTTTGCCTTGATAGCATGACATTTCCCCCAATGGATGGAAGCTGCAGACAAAGAGAACCAGGGTCACTTATGCAAAACCCAAGATGAAATTGGTTTATGCAGTAGTCTGCGATTTCTATAGCACTCATGTACAAATGCACTCATGTAAACAATGTTTTTTCATTTGTTATTTTTTTTCAATAAACAAAATGTTCTGCATATGTAAATACCAGAATTTTGAATGTCACGATGCACCTCTCCGGGCAGTTCTGTAATAATGAAAATGCAATAAATTGTTCACATAGACATTCAACAACATCTGGTCCTTTGCGTAGACTTTTCAGCATCAGTGCCAGACTCATCATACATTTACAGGAAAAGGGAGGTGCAAATATTTTTTGTTGTCGAGAGGGAGGTAATCAGATTTACAAAAATTATTTCAAAAGTATGACCACAGGACCCAATTTAAATAAACATCAATTGTAATATGAAGGACACTATGGTTGGGGGAGGCTCCCCTTCCCCTGTGCCTCTGCTGTTCTGCATAAATACTTTCGAATCTACTATAATCCCCTAGCAAAATGAGAAAACAAGTTTCACTTAAATTCAAACATTAAAACCAGTTTAAAGTGTCAGAATTTGTTTCCTTCACACACCAAAGCAGTGTGGTAACCCAAAGGTTCCCCAAAATGAATTCCCTCATGCGAGACTGATGCGAAGTCTATTATCAGTCATCCCTTCGATTTAAGGTACAATTACTATATGGCAATAAACCTTGCTTATTACATTAAAAAGTCAACTGATAATTACATTTGCATAAAGGCATCTCGTCAATGGTGAAATTTAATTATTCGTGAAAGACTTCCCTTTTTGTCCAGTGTACCGCAGGCACAGTGCCACATTAACAATTAACTTGCATTTTTACAAAGTGACTAAAAGCGAACCTACATTAAAATTTTCATCTAGGACAAAAAAAAAATTCACGGGACTTTGCACTACAGTCTCGTTTCAGGATGTGACCAATGAAAAATGACAGTCGCAATGATAATTGAATAGTTCTGTGTAAGAAATAAGAAGTCGTCATGTAAAATTTGAAAGAAAATGGTTTGAAACATCATAGTACAACTTAAAAAATGATACATGTATGGTGGTGTTCTCATTTTGGGCATTTTTCCACTTGAGACAAAAGTGAATATTTTGTGGACATCAACATTTCACAAAGTAAACAACGCCTTGCCTGACCCGCAAACTAAAATGCCCTCTATTTTTGGAGACTGCTTACTGGGGCCTAATTTAATTATAGGGAGTCGAGAATAACACAGAAACTGTGTATTGAGGACACTCGTCCACAGAGGCAGAAATATTTTGGGGTCAAGGTTGTCGTCAATATGACCTCAATTTGGTTTGGAATCACACGGAACCACGAATTGATCCACGACTTTATATCTAAGGTAAGCACTATCTCACAATTTCCGAAGCATGGGTGTTTCCAAAATGTTTGAAACCTGACTCTTGTAGATCAAGATCAAGTGTGGCTAGAGTGCATAAATGAATACAGATTTTACATTACAAAAAGATCTTACCAAAAGGGCTACAATGCATATTATGTACAGGGCAACTCTAAAAAAAATGGCCGCTTGTGATCCCATACATATTATACCATGTTTTAAAAATTTTACATAGTCCTCCAGGACTGAGACTTGTTATTATTTGGTTTTTATCCCTGCTTTCCCGATTTCTGTGAAAAAAAAAACCTCACATGCACCTATGAATATCAAATCTTCTTAAAATTTCTGAATGTTTCATACATAAGATTGGACTTTCTAGGGACTATTAAACCTCATTAACCAAAACGACTCAGACTTACTCAACATTTTGTTTTAAAAGGTACAAAATGTTTTGACAAATTGCAATATATCTCATATTAACATAGGCAAACCAACATACTAAAAACAAAAAATGAACTTAACAAATTTAGGAATCCCCACGCAGAGATTAAGCAAATGTTAATATCATTTACTAAATTAATTTGAAGACTGAAGAGTAATGTTTTATTGCAGGAATTAAAGTGAGATGCATACAATATATTACTTGTTAAGTATTGGTCAACAGCTGCTAGTTATCAATAAAAAATATTTATTTAATGTTCTCCATGTTGCCAAGCAACCATCACTGTATGCCTCGCGAACATTCAAGATTAAAATTATCCACCATGAAGTGATAGCCTTTTAAATCCAGTTCCGATGTCTTTATAACATTTTTAATAGACCTAGGGCCTCCATTAGGGTGGTACTAAATGCAATTATGGTACTCATTTAATAGTTTTATTAACTTAAATGTAATGCTTCAGTTTCACAAACCATTTGCAAATTTCTCGGAGCTATGGACAGGTCAACACACTTTTTCGAGACTAAAGGCATTATTTCTTTTTTGGGGTCAGCCAACAAAACAAAAGGAAAATATTATTATCTTTACCCAAAATGTTTTGACCAATCCTGTTTTAGAAACAACATAATTCACACGAAAAACTGCTACTAATAATTGGAAAATTATGGAAATTTGAACATTACTGAATGCACATGTTTTACCTTAACTCCCCAATATAAAAACAGTACAAACACAAAGGGCTATAAAAACAAATTAAATCAAAATGCAGAGGCTATTTTTTATTATATTTTTTAAAACTAGACTGTAAAAACCAAAGATGAATCATCCCTTTTAGCATCATGAAAAGGTTACAGCTAGCTTAAAATATAATGTTACAATGCACAAATTAAATGTGACAAATTTATCCACAAGAGACTTGGTTATTTTGAATAAGGCTTTCAGGTACTTGATTGTTTAAAATTGATGTTTGTTGTTGTGGGAACTTGATGGATGAGTGGACAGTCTCTTGATACGTCAGTTTTAGAAATAAGCTTTCCGCTGCTGGCTAAAGTGGTCATTTGAGTTTATCTGCATTTTATACACTCTCTTGACAACCATAAATTGATAGAGTGAGAGTACTGTAGGCCTATATGAACAACATGGGTTGACTTAAAAAACTTGTGGACCATTATTGTGTGAAGTGAATCTGCACTGCAGTATTGTCTATCCAAACAATGGTCTTGGAAAATTTGTTGATGACAGCAAACTGTCAGATTGTGACAAGGCATTTAATAAATTATTTTGAAGCATATTTTTTTTTCCGGAAATAATTTCCATATCCACCACTTTTTCATCAATTGTTACCAAAAGCAGTATCTCATTATTAGATTAAATGACAAAGTGGCGACCGGATAAAAAAAAAACCCACAAAAAAAAACCCCTAGTGTTACTACCAGTACAATCCTTGGGTGGAAAATTCCCCATTCAACACCAGTTTCTCATTCATGATAATCGGAAAAAGAGAGTAATTATAGCTTATTTACAATGCTCAGATAGGCCTATTATGTTTGGAACATAATAAGTTAAAAAGTGGATATCTGGTTGGTATCTTCCTTTTCCTGATTGCTGAACAATGTCGGTACCTTTGTGGCATAACTAAATACAAATTTATACTTTTTGCCGTAAGTCTCATTCACACACAAAAACAGCCACATTAAATTTCCCTCTTACCTCGATTTGGTTAAAAATATTTTGATGGATGAAAGGGTTTACAATACAGCCACAACCGAAACATCTTTTGGCTACGGGCATTAAAAACAGAACCTTTGATATCGTGTTAACTGATTTGTAGAAGTCCGACCGAACCGTTCCCATTACCAAATTCTACGAAGTGTCTTTTCACTACAGAGCAAACCAGATAACGTCAGTAAGCCATAGAGAAAGGACACTAGCCAATTCTAACCAATGTAAATTGGAACTTACCCAATCTCGAAATAGTCCAATGCTTTCACGCAGCAGTTGTTGCCAATGAACTGAGACACGGCAAACAATGTCTACCACCCGTACCGCCGTACCTTAAGTCAATTCACAGCGCAGCTTACCCAGGAATTTCAGCTAAATATCCACCGAGGACTTGGACTCTTGGAGCTGAAGACAGAGAATGGAAGGTTGCCGACCTGCTCACAGAGCTCGGAAAATTATTCACCGACAATTATTTTGACTGGCTGTTGATGCACCAAAGTAAACACTGTTATGTTCTCCACCCTCGCCAATGAATGAGTAATTCTATCGCTTTTTACAAAGCGATAAATTAGCTTTTGGATCAACCATCCGGCGTTCTTCCCTCTGTATGGCCATATGCCGTTGAGCCCCATCAACATTTTACCCATTGCATGATGATGCAGAGCAGACGATAACGTCACGAGGAAGTGGCAACCACCGCTTTCGCTGGTAACCCGTATTAATTGTGTCGAATTTATCGGCAAAACAAGTGTGCGGAGCCAACGAAATTACTCACGTACAAAACGTCAATTCGCGAGGCTTGGCATCGATAATTTTTGAAGCACCATGTGCGCAAGTACCGTTTTCTAATTAAGTCGCAACGGCATTATAATGGTCAAAGAAATTATAATCCAAAATCGTGACTGGAATTGACCTTGTGTTTAATGAATATTCATAGTTACAGCTTTAGCAACCATTATGTAAAACACTAAGTTGCCATTATGCAAATGTTTTGCTTAATGAGAGGCGTAGAACTGAACCACTAATTAACCATTAGTTAAAAAGAAGACAACTTGACAGACATTGGCTGTTTTATTGCAAAATAAAAATTTATTCGCTCAAAAAGGCAATCGTGAAACTGCCACGATTTTTAGCAAAAAAGCCCCAAAACTTAAACTTTTTAAAATATACCAGCCACTTAAACTGAAGTAATCCATTCTATTGACAAAGTAAAGCTATTTGAGCAACTTCTTAACAAATATGATTTGCATTTCTAAAATGAGCCCTTTTCTATTTATTTTTTTAAATATATTCTACTAGAAATGAATATAATTGACTTGCTTAAATAAACTGAATAAGACGTGGGTGATATCAACCAATCAAATTCAAGTTTGCAAATCTGCCTCCCAATTGTTGACAATTAAAAAGACTATTTTAAGTTCTTTTCAAATCTTCTCCTTTGGGAAGAACAAAATATTCAGAAGCAGTTTTTATTAATACCTTGTAAACTTAACAAAAGTACAAAATCTATTTTAAACAAAACTAACTTCAACCATTTTCCAAATTAAATGTCTTAATCTAAAAAAAAAAATCAAAGAAACCATTTTTTAAAATTTATTACTGCCGTTTTTAGTGAGTATCAAAAGAAATGAACTAACTAAAAATACAAACAAAAAACTACACATCTTTTTGTTTAAGCAAAATGGAACGAAAAATATCGCAAAAAAACTTTAAATGCAAATATAGTATGGTGAATTTAAAACACAGACTGTGTGGTTGTATCCTTGAATTAAAAAAAAAATGTTCAGGTCATTCTATAAATGTGCCTCTTTTGCAAAATAAATGTTATTTCAGCTTACACCCACAAACTTTTCTCATGTTAAGTACGTCGATATCCATTTCTTTTTTTTTATAACTTCATGAAAGACAGAAATGAAAAGAAAATAAGTCCACCCTTACATGGCAAGAGAACTATCCTCGGTAGCCAATGATTTGTTGATTGGTTAATACACAGTGGTTAACATGCGTAAGACCAAACGCCCCGTTCTGAATAATTCACAGCTTTCTTAACCAGTCTTAAATGAAATGTACAACAAAATGTCAGGTTTATACATTACAAGTAACAAAATAAGCATCTTCATTTGAATACTACAATTTGTACCATCGAATCTCCACAGAAACTTTTGGTTTTTTTTAATTACAGAATGTTCAAAACATTTCTCAAGATTGATTAGTTTCACCTGGTGATGTCTAACCTCCCTCTTGAATTGTCCAAATCATGCAAGTTCATCACACCTAAGCATTGTTAACTGCTTTAACTGAATTATTTCCATCCCTAGTTTATTCAACAGTTTAACCAAGTTTAAGAATTAGTTAGTTGACTAGTTCATAATCACAAGTCTGTCCGTAGTCAAAAGGATTAGTTCATTGAAGTCCACCATGTGCATCAATAACAATGAAGATGATTTTGATACGCTATATTTCACTTCTTTTACATGCTACATGATAAGAAAGACCAAACCTCATAAACGGGGGAAAAAACATGAATTTTACAGCTACACTAATATCACCATGATGTTTACTAAGATTTTAAGTGAAGCATATGAAGCTACAATATGGTAATCTCCAGCTTATTTCAAAGCCGATTAAGTTTTAAACTCTAACTTAAAGGGCAACGCTTTATATTGATGGCAACTGATCCCCAAAAGTTACCAACAATTAAAATTGTCTGCCAAATTACAAGTCCATGATTTTGCACAGGTTGTCCCCACATTCCATACAAAGTCATAGACTGTTTTATTTAGTTATTGGATTCCAAGTCAACCACTGGTTAGGTTCAGGCAATAAACAGGTCCCCACATGTTTAGTGCTTGACTCCAAACTGAATGAAATGGATTAAAATCTTTACCAATACATTTTTGATCATCATTCATACTCCTTACAATGTGAAAACCAGTATGTAATGATATTGAAGTAGCTGGTCCCCACAGTTACTTCAAGATCAGTAAACCTGTACATCAAACTGAAAGCGAGTAAACCACTGGTCCCCATGACAGTGTTTCCTGCATAGATTGAAGTACAGGGAATGGTTTCCACACAACGAAAACAATATTTATTCTATAGGTAGAGTTGTTATAGTCCTTCAAGCAATGTGTTACTAGTCCCCAATGCAACACAGTATTTCAAGGAGCTAACAAAATCCCTCCTGAAAAATACATACATTTTTCAATCAAAAAATCTACAATTGTCAACTGTTTTCACATCATTAACACTATTACTTCCGCCGCACATCTATAATGTATTTTTTTCAATTATTAATCTTAATGATTCACATGCTCTGATTTTCCATTAACAACTTGTTGGCATTATTTTTTACACAGAGTACTAGCTCAAAAATTCGGAAAACAAACATAAAAATAAACAAAATCCCACACACCAAATGTCGTTTACTGCTTTTATATACAAACTTTTGTTGCAAATAATAGTTATCGTTTGACGACAATTTGCCAATCTTTCACAATTAATCAATACGGGAATAAACAGATTTAATTTCAACTTAAAGCAGTTGTCATATTTTGTGTGGTTACTTGATGAATACGTCCCTGTTTGAGACAAATACTCCAGTAAGTTTCCACACGTCTGTCACATCACAATGATGTCTAAAGGGAATTTTTTGAAGATTGTTTTTTCTTTTCTTTTTTAAACCTTCAAATATTAGTCACAATTTTGATTGATATCTTGGCATGTTTGGTTGTTACATTGTCGCATTCGGTAATATTGTCAGTGCAAGACAGCCTTATCAACAGACTTCCGCTACCTGACAACATGGGTCGCCTTGAAAACTATTTCAGACATTTCCTGTGGAATTTTCCATGAATAACTGAAATAAGATGCATTGTCTCTATCCTCAAGAAGCTAAAAAAAAATACAAGTACAAAAATATGATTTAAAAAATCAACAAAATAACACCAAACAACACCTTACCAATATATACAAACAAGAAAGCAAAGAAACCATGCCATTTTTTCTACATAGAATTTCAAGCCTACATAGGCTTAAGATCTATCTATTTAATTATGTTTAAATGTTTTCAACAGGCCACATATCAGAGGAAGACTGCATTTTAAATTCAATTGGCACCTTCTTCAGAGCTTTTACTGCTTATCGGGGTCAAGATTGTCATCCACAAAAGTCACCAAGATGAAAGACCTTAGGTAGGAAGTTCTTCCTGGTGATTTTGGTAAACGAGTCAAGACGTTAAGATTCTGTCTCAGATGTTGAAAATCCAACAGGTTCTCTCATACAGAGAGCCGTTTGAAGCTTCAAACCATCTAAGAATTTTGTAGAACTTGGAATGTTTTATATTTGTCTGTGCAACGATAACATTCTTTGTGCATGCTCTGTGTTGGTTTCCCAATCCGGTGTCAGGAGGCGGGATGGGCTCTTCTAGCGCCAAGCCCCACCAGTTGTCTTAGATTTGGTTGTTGTTGATGATGAAGAAGACTTGACTGTCGATGATGATGATGATGTAGCCTTCTTAGACGGTGTGGTCAGGCGTGTGTATACAGACTGCGAGGGCGATGTTGTTGTTTTCATAGTGACCTCTCCCATTGGCTTGCTCTGGTAGTCCGTTGTGGTGTACTGTGACGCTGGAGTGCTGGATGAAGTGTAGCTAGATGACATTACTGTGCGTCCAGAGGCCAATCCTATCATTAAAAAAAAGTAAATACATATTGATTAGTATGTTTGAAAATGAATCAAAAAAATCGCTCTTACAATAGACAGCATTGTGTTTACAAATTCCATACCATATCAAACCCTTTAAAAATTGGTTTTCATTTTGACTTTTAGGAAGACTCTGGTAGGTCGAGATACGAGGGAAAAGTCATCATTGCATCCTTCATGCATAATTGCAATCAGTGACGGTTCAAATATTACACAATATACAAACACTGCTTTATCTAGCTTTATTCCTGGTAAACCTTACAAAACCTCATCAGATCAATTATCAAAGGCCCCATGTTGAGCTCTGCATTATGGAATGTGTAATTAGACTCAACATCAGTCCTACCCCATCTCTAAGAAGACTCCAAACAAAAAGATCACTCATTGTACAATGAAGCAGACAACTCAACAAGACAAACTACGAGGGGGGTTGGTTCTAAACAAACATTCAAAATCCATGCTTTTTTCTGCATTTTTATTAACATCCATTCCCAGAATGGGTGGAGATTCTAAAATCAGGCAGATATAGCATGCACATCCTTCAAACAAAGTGTAAAAACCTTCCAAGATATCATACAAGTCATAGGTTCAAAATAAATTCATTTCTAGCATTTCTCTCTTTGTCCGTTTCTGTCAAATTGTTTTTGTGTGTCACAAGTAATTACGTTTTGATAGAGCCAATCAATTTCCAATGCAGTGCAGCGAGCCACAGATTGCAGAAATGTTTTGTTCTGATCTGTTGGGCTAACTGAATTACACTAACCTTGGATTTACCATGTAATTTACTAGGGAGAGGGGGGAACTTGATTGGAAATGATCGGAACAGCGGCACAGCCCTGTGGCTGTTTTATGACCGGACAGAGAAATAAAAAAGTGTGAACAATTAACTGCAGCTGCTGGTACTGAAATCACTTTCTGGAATTAATGTTTAACTAATTCAATTACTCCTTTTTTCTTTAGTACATCAAACTCTAAGCTAGCAGGAATACAAAGAGATTATAATTATTACAAAGGCTAAGGGCAATTTAATCATGTTCATCCACATTATAGAAAATAAAAATCATAATTTTGACAACCATGCTGCCATCTTGTTTTTCACTCTTTCAAGTCAATGTAATGAAACTGAGGTCCTGATTTGGTATAATGAGAATCATATCCATGACTGCTACTGCACACATGGAGCAAGACAACTGTTTGTTATGCATGTTTTGTTCTTTGAAAACGCCTTTCCGCTTGTTCTATATTCTTACGATAAATTCACATAAAATAGCTGCATATTAAATTCTATCCACTCTATCCACTTAATCTACAGTTTCCCTTTTAATATCATAAATAACTGTCAAAGAAATATGGAGATAAAAGGGACTTTTTTCGTACATTGTTGGAAACAATCTATTTAAACCACATTTTCCTAGTGGGGGTGGCTGTGGCATCAGTAAATTATTCGCACTATCTCTTTGGACTTACGGATATTAATTTTTTTATAAATATTCTGCCCTGAGCTACATAAATCAGAAGAAAACTTGAACTTGAAACTTCACTTGAAATACATTGGCAAAGATCAGAAAATGCACCCCAGTAAATTCACTTAACGACTTAAGACATATTTGCAGCTTGTAGCTTAAAGTCTATGATTCGTTTTTTGTCTTGTTTCCTTTTTTCTTCAAGGACCTGATCACTCAGGTTGCCTCGGCATCATGTACCGGTAACGCAGTCATTACATTGGTCTCTCTGAGCGTGTATCATCACTACCACTGCATGCATGTACAGGTTTGTTGCCATGACAACTAAGTGGCCGGAGGAAATACTGCGTGAATTGAGGGAGGGGCTTATTGCTAAGCTGGAGCACGGAGGGAGGTTGTTGAAAACATGTTGTGCAGGTTTGCGAACATTGGAGAACAATTTGCAAATAATTTGATCGTAATGTTGTGATACATTTAGTAAGTAAAGCTAAACATCAAAACAACGTCAAATGATTTGATTGATTTATGCAAACTCTATTTTGAAAAAAAGGAAGTGTTTATTGGAGAATTACTCCAGACAGAAATACACATTGGACTCGTTCAAGTAAACATGAGGTACTTTAGATCATTATAGAAATGAATCGTATTGTTCAAAACAGGCAATACAAACTGGGAATGAAGGTCCTACCAACTAGAAATAAAGGTCATACCAATTAGGGATGAGGACCAAACAAACTAGGGATGAACATTGCAAGTCACATATCATGGGATGGCAAGCTCAAAGGATCAACCCTGACTACAAAGGCACTAGCACACAATGCCTTCTGAATCCAACTGAATCCAATTGAGCAATTCTACTGTTATTCATTTTACGTTGATCACAGGTACCAAAGGATTCCTTTTTGGAATCGTTTCCAGAGCTGCCCAAATTTGCATCTTGCTATCAGGAAGATTTTGTACAACAACCAGGGAGACATTTACAATTTAACTCAACATAATGGGGGAAAAATTCCATAATCAGGGAGTTTTCAAATGTGTGTTCATCAGAACATGGGAAGAATGCTCTATTTTCTGGGAACTTTCTGCAGGATTAGGAAGAGTTGGCAGCTCTGCATTTCTGTGAAATGACGTGAAGTTTGTTTTTTTACTCTCGATGATAAATTGCACTGAATTCAAAAGGAATAACCTTGGCATTGTCCATCAGCTAATGGACCTCACTGCAGAAAACCTCAAACAATATCAACCCTGCCCTCATGCCAAGTATGGGTAATGCTATGCAGTACAAGTCCATTCAAATCAGGAAGCTGTTGGATTCTGCTGGATTTGGGTGTAGTTAGGGTTAACAGACTTGAGACAAAGGCTAATTATCTAACAACTAAATACATGTACAATGTAACTATCACTCATGATACATTCCATAGGGATGTATACATACGTAAAACACACAATCCTAGTGGCGCATTCCACCCCTTTTGGCAGCTACAGCGAAGGGAAAAGTGATAAAATCAAAGCAAGGGTGATTTTTTTTGGCTGTTAATTTATTTTAAAAAATAAACAAGCTTGATGTTAATTCAAAGAGGATGGGGTTCATTAGTCAAAGTATCGAGCTGGGATTGGTTGAGTAGATCAGTTCAGATGCATTAAAGGAGCACTCCACTAATGACTTGTGACTCATTACACCTTCTCCTTAATGAGAGCAGATGCCACATCATGAATGGAGTGCCTCTTTAATGAAAAGCAGAAAGTTTGATCCTTCACCGTTGAGTTTTTAAATAGAGTCCCAGCCTATCGGAGCTTCTTCCTTTAAAGGTGACAGTAGATCTGGAGGGCCAAGGAAGGACGTGAAGAAAGAAAAGAAAAGGCAAAGATATAGGAACAAAATGTAGAGGATGATATAAGAGACGAGACGGTGAAGTGAAGAAGGAACTTTTGAATATACGATATCTGCTTGCCTGAGTTATCATAGATAAGCTGTTTCTGGTAAGCAAATATTGCCTGCGCTTAGCAAGATTTTACACTCAGCAGTTAGGCGGACCAAGCACAGAAGAACGGATGCTGTGCAGAAACTGGTAACCAGGTTTCATTAGCTAGTAATTAATGTCATTTTGTGACTGCTGATTACTGCTTCCCCCCAAAAAATAAATAACTGAGGAAGTGATTGTTACAAAATGATTTCAATTTCAGGTTAATTTTCCCCCCAAAATTGAAATTTTTTAGTTTGGAGTAGCTGTTCATAGCAATTTTCTTTTAAAGTCACCGGGCAAACATTTCAAAAAAATAAACTGTGAATTAAAAAAACAAATCAGAGCACCTTTGTTTCTTAAAAAGCGTTGGCAAAATAACAACTTCGCAGACATAAAATATCATACTAAAATAGTGGGAATTTAAAAAAACACGTCTTATCATGTTCACTGATAATGGTATAACTTTTATTGTCAAGACAGTTACCATGACAACATTCAATCTGTTCTTCAAACTTTTGTCAGGCTTCAATTTTGTGCCTCAAGTGAGATAGTCAAATTCTACTGCACTCATCAGATCTCAAGTCAAATACAATGGAAAGAAGCAGCAATTCTTTCCACGGGGCTGATTGAAAATTTAATATTCTGCAGCCGCCCGCAGAAAACCTCTTCCAATTGCCAGGGGAAAGTGATCAGAATTGTAAACCAAATAAACTGCCGGGCTCGGACTTCAAAGCCAAGCTGGGCAAATAAAGCATTTTATGTGGCGTTGCTAAGTGACAAAGATCCGTCACTCAATGGCAAAAACATGCCGGATAGCACAGAACTGCTAGCTAGAAATTCTATTGTCTTAATCCCGAATTATTTTGCTTTGTAGATACGGTACACCGGCCAAAATGCCATGTAATGTACATAGATTTCAACTGGTTCTCTGATTATTTCTGCTGAGATAATTACCATGTTAAGTAATTTTTGTCTACCTGGTAGATCAGAGCAGGTAAAGAGGAATTTACATTTGGTATCAAAGGATGCACAGATGTCTGCTCATCAAAGCACAACAAATTAATGTAACAGTTTAATTTCATTAAGGCATAATTATGGAACTGAGATCGTGAGCTTAGAATGAAACATTACGGGAGACAACGAGGATGGAAAATGAAGGAAATTGAGAAGAAAATCATTGCAAGCGTCAAGATCTATGGAAATTGCTTTTGTATTGAGAATAGCTGACAACCTATTACCAAAAAAACAACAGAAATATCTGCTACTAAAGTTGTGATTCTTTTAAAAAGTCTTATACAGGATTGGTAGAGCTGGCAAAATAGTCCCAGACAGTGTTTATGTTTTGTGTGATCAAACATTTATATGAAATAATTAAAAATTTGGGCTTGATCCGTTGTATGAGTAGGGAGAAAATAGTAAAAAACCATGCAAAATTTTCAGCATCTTAACACATTTAAATCCTTAAATTTGGTTGTAACAACCAAAATCAGCTGTTACATTTTTTAAGGTTTTCAGATAAAGTTTTCTTGAATGGAGCTTAATTTCAGGGGGAAAATATTTCACATAAAATAAATTGTATGAACTTCATAAAAAGTAAGCTTTCAGACTAGAATTAAACAATGATGTTTTTATCCTTACCAATCCTGTATAATTCCCTTCAAAGGAACTGGTGTGTGTTGGTACTCAACGTGTGTGTCAATCAACTTAACCTTATTGTTTTTAGGAGCATGCTGATCAGAGTTTTGCAAAAGCACAATGAAAATACTGCTACAGCTAAAATATTGTGATATATCTAAACAGAGCTGATTGTGTCACAACTCAACATCTCAAGCAAACTTGACTGAAACATAAAGCTAGTAAGACGTTGGAGCTAGAAGATAAGAAATGTTAAATGTCTTCACTTACCAGGGGTAGAGGAGGAAGAGTAGGTCTCCTTGGAGGATGTCTTCTTGTAGCTACTTTCTCCGTTTCGTTCCATGCTTCTTGGGGATGCGGTTGCTCCACTGCTGTACTTGGATGTGGTAGTTCTTGTGGTGCTACGTGTAGTAGAGCCAGGAGACTGTTGCCAGGGGCGTGCTACCTTCCGCTTTTCTTTGATCTGTAATGGAGAGTAAGAAAAGTGATGTTGTGTTGGTGTGATACCTCAAGAAGCCACAGATGTTGGTGTATCTGCTCACAATTCCTGGTAGTCAACCAGAGAGTCGAACCCATCCCCATGTATTAACAATCTAAGCAGTCTAACCACTAGAAGTCAAAAATCCCACAACTCGTTTTACCTTGATGAGTGGTCCGCTGAGGCTGCGTGATCCTGCGCTTCCAGTACTGGACTCTGAGGGTGAGCGAGATCGGCGGCTGCGACTTGACTGGAACGGTGTCATAGACTGACTAACTCCTTCAGCCAGGATGAATTTCTCACGGAGCTCAATATTGGTGCGTCCCTTGGCTGGAAACAAAAACAGACAAAATGTTTACCAACCTTGAAAAAAACCTTGTTCTTATTAATGCTAATGTTTTCTTATCAACTTCTGGACATTTGTACAAGACAAGGCTTGGTTTTATTAACAACTCGTCTTCAAAGATATTTTTCCTGGACGGTATTTTTTAGCAGTTTGTTTAAAAAGCATCTTGAAATATGTCACTGGAGTATTTGTGTACCCCTTTAAAAATAATAGGGTGGGACTTGAATTGAGGTTGGCTTTTGTCTACCATTGTTTATCAGCCTTGAAGCAAGGCTAATTTTATGTGGGTGGGTTGGTTTTGTCAACAGTCCCTTTGTTGGTTTATTCTAAGCTTGCTTTTACTGGATTGGCTTTCTTTTCTTCATGTCCTAAAACAAATACACAATATCTGAGGGAATTTGTTCCCATGACATTGAAGATGGAGTGACCTTGGTTCAAATCCCACACATGCATCTCTTGATAACTTCCAGCTACATTTCCCAGCCTGCGTTACCTTCTACAGTAATTTATTTAAAGTCCTCAATATAGCTTTTGATTGCAATTGTTTTGGTTCTAACCATTTGTATCTTTGTATTGAATTTGTTTTTCAAAACCAAAGTTTCACGAGTAAGAATAAAAGTACTACTATAGCTTGGAGGGGTGTGGGTTGGGGCAGGTTAGGGGCAGGTTTGGGGCAGGTTTGGGGCAGGTTGGGTTGGAGGGTGGGGCTGGGGAGTTACATGCATTAGGTAATATGCTATCACCCTTCTCCTTGGGAATTCAAATATATATATTTAAAAGATTCTCTTGTTTTGTTTTTCTAGAGTTATTCCTTTTTTTGGGGGGGGGCAAAAGAGGCAAAAGGAAAGCAGGAATAAAATAGGATAGGGAAATCCCTGGAGCTTAATTGTTGCTAAACTTAACTAGAGCGACCATCTCCAAAGCAAAAGCCAATAAGATCATATTAAGTATTTAATTGGCATTTAACATGGGGGAGTATACGGAGATAAACAAGGCACGGGAAAGCATTGTACACCATTGGTCTTTGAGAATCAAACTTGTCATGCATTTTTATGAAAAGTTGTCTCACCACCACTGGTATACAATGCCATAAACTGTGGAGGTAAATGGGTGGGGGGAAAAGGACCAACAATTCCCCGATTGCATGCAAAAAGGATCTTGGTTTGAATTACTACTTACAATCAGGACCAAAGCTAACACATAGGTCTACATAGTGGGAAATGATTGACATGATAAAATAACAAAGAAAATTATACATCAACAAAAAACTTGGATCGTTTATGAATGGCAAATGACAAATGATAGATAGGATATTGTACAGTGAAAAATCACTAAAATAACTGGTTTGATAAATAAATGAAGATGTGAAATAAACAACATAATACAGGTACAATGGTTGACAGAACGATGACAATAACTTCTTTTTTGGGATGTGCATGTAGGTGAAAAGTATTCTACAATTAGAACATTGGAAATTTGCAATAACCAATGATCTTAAAACTAAATGGGGCAAGGTCCAGTTCACAGTAAATTTGGTCCAAAATGAATGACTTTATGGCAACTTCAAGGCCCAACTTTAAAGAGCTGCTTAAACAGAAACTATTGCTTACACAAATTCTGCAAAGCAAAAGTAAGCAGGTTACCTTTCACGCATGGTACATTTGACATGGTGTTTTGGCTGGTGACATTATTCTGCTAAGAAAAATTTTGTTGTCCTTATACCTATTTTTTGTGCTTAAACAGCTCTATGAAATTGGGCCCAGCTTGGCAGCAGCAACAACAATCTGGTTACATCAACTGTTACATCAACTGGAAAATCGAACAATTCAGTCTCTCGTTTAAGATAGAAAAAAAATCAAATTGGGTTTTCTTACCTCTGCAGGGATCATTCTTGACTAGGAATTCATCCAGTGCCAACCAGCCACCACCGACTCGTACCATGACGGTACTACGAAGGATTCGGACCAGCCTCATCTGCTGGGATTCTCCAAAGCGGTATTTGGTCTCGGCGATGCGCTGAACGCGGAACTTCTTGGAGCAGGTGCAGAGGCCACACTGGCGTTTCACCTGGTAGGGGTAAGGGGACAAAGTTTAAAGGTCATTCATAAACAAAAAAACATTGACTGAAGCAAGCAATGGGAGACTTGAGACAAAAGAGGGCAGCAGACAAACCAGGTAATTTTACATTGTTTAAATAGTTCTGAGCATGCAGAAATTTCCTGGTTTTACCAAGTAAGTCTGCTCCTACCCAGCATTCCCAAGAGTCTCCCCTAACCACTCATGGGTTACTCAAAGTTGTTATAACTTTCAGATAATGAATTGACTTTGATTACTAAACACTGTTATAACTAACAGATAATGAATTGACTTGGATAACTAAACTCTGTTATAAATAACAGATAATGAATTGACCTGGATTACTAAACACTTTTATAACTATCAGATAAGGAAAATACTTGCTGCAACACTACAGTCAAATACTTCAAGTAAAGTTTAAAAACAAACCTGATAATTCAAATGACACCTTGGTTTTCAAGTCCATAATTTGTACAGGCTATAGATGTCTTATAAAAAACTAAAACTCTTATAAAGCTAACAGAAAGTCAAGAATGAAGGAACAAGCAGATACTGGAGCGATGGTCTTGGTAGGATGTAGGAAAGCAGTTGGTTGTAAGAGATGAGATAAGACAAATAGGATTTGAGACTTGCCTCGTCTTCAATCTTCTGAGCATCAGTGCCTGGGTGTGATTGGCCACTTTCTTTCTCTGGCCAGAGGGCTGCAATGAACTCCTTGTAGTCCACATAGCCGTCACCATCACGGTCAAACTTGTCCACGACGGCGTTCATCTCCAGCTGGTTGGTCTGGAATTCTGTTACAACGGGAGAACAAGTTTATTTATTTTCTTCCAGTGGAGATAAATGCTATCTGTCTGCTGTTTTAATTTGTGTTGCATATGAAAGCAAACGCATGGGTAGTAAAAAAAAAAAGAAAAACAAAGAAAAAAGTTGAACATGTTTAACAAAATCAAATACCAAGAAACCGGCCACTTATGGATTTGAAGACTTACTGGAGTTGATAATTCCATCAGAGAATTCCTTGCGAGACAGCTTGCCGTCCCGGTCCAGATCCAGCTTACGGAAGAAGTCCATGACTCGTGCCTTCTTGTGGCTCATCCAGCGGACGTAGCGCTGGCGCCACTCATCAAAGTTGAAGTTCTTCAGCTTCTTCAGCTGTGAGGGGGTAACAAGACAGATACAGTTTGAAAATTGGAGGTCGCGACTAATAACTTTAAAAAAAGTATCAGCCCAATTTTAAAAAAAACTGGTTACACAACAATTCATGTGGTTTCAATTGTTGTGACTGGTGGATCATACATTTGCTAAGCAAAAAAAGTTGTTTTGCGATAATTTCTACTTAATCGTTTTTATAACATTGAATCCTGTACAACAGAACATTTCAGTTAATATATTCACAACACTGGGAACACAAATTTGAGTATTTGACGAAAGATGTAATCATTTTGTTTTTCTGTGATTGGACAGTATGATAAATTTACCTCAGCTTGTCTATCGAGGCCGTCCTGCAGTCTGCGTCTGCGATCCATGGCCATCAGCCAGACTTGCTTCCACTTGTTGTGCAGTGCGGCAACGCGCGGGTTGCGTGCTGCGTCAGGTCCGGGGCTGGGCTCGCGGCTCATTGGTCGGCTTCCCTTACCACGGCGTGAGCGGTCCAGCATGGGGATACCACCCTGTCCAATGTCTGTGGAACGGCGGCGTTTGTGGGCCTTGGTCAGGCGGTCTACTTCAGGTTGTCTGGTGGCCATGTCATCTTCAAAGTTCTGAGAAAATGAAAGATTTAAAAAGTCAAAAACCTACAACCAATGACTCTAATTGTTTTACACTCTTGCATCCAACTTCCTAAACCTATTACATTC
>CM021542.1:818049-839041 GCA_010994315.2 Pisaster ochraceus | reverse complement strand
AGACCTTACCTGGTGTTCTTCCAGCAGCTTGTTGATACGGTCAATGTCATCAGGGACTTGGCGTGAGTCCCGTTCCTGAAGGGTGTTCTCAGACTGCTCCAACCACCGAAGAAGCTTCTCAAGGAGCTCTGCGTTGTCCTTGAGGTTGGTGAGGGCGTCTTCCAATCTGTCTTGCCTCTCTGTGTACCAGTTCATCACCTTCAGATAGGACAAAGAAACAGAGTCAGAAACTTTCTGTACAGCATGTTGATCTTGTAAAAACACAAGTTATTAATTCATGCTTTATTTTGTGATTGTGATGTGCTTATTTGACGTACCTCCTCCCATCTTGCTTGTAGTACTGTAATCCAGTGCTTGATGACAGTGACTGCATCAGGGTGGCATTTGGTTAGGATGCCGTCCCCGAGCATGCATGCCTCGTTCAGTCTCATCTCATGGGTTGCAATCCGAGATTTGAAGTCCTAAAAATTGAGCGAGAAAAAAAATGGGGGTCATTTTTCACAGCACAAAAATACCATGTACACTTGACATTATCGGCAGCATGCAATCATCTGTGAAAGTCATGCACTAAATAACACAATTTGCCAATCCAAGGTGAGACTGGACAAAAACACAAAATGGAATTTCGTTGGAATTTCGAAGTTGTTACAATTTAGAGGATCTAAAGACTTTGTACCACAAATTGATAACTGAACATTTGAATGCAATAGGGTAGTGTTTGTTTTCACTTGGATAATTTCTTTGTATCAGTGGGCAATTCTTTACCTGGAGAGCCTGTAGTTGTTCTGTGATGACTTCTTTGTCTTCACTCAGCGGTCCGTGGAATCTCAGACTCTGCTCAGCATCAGCTAGCCACTCCAGGAGCATGTGCACAGCCTCGTGGAACTCCTCAGCCTGGTGAAGAAAACAAAGTGGTCAGACTTCACTCACAGAAAATCATTTCCAAGTATTGGCTTATACATTGTTTTTTTGGGAGAATTTCATTAAACATCCTCTACTTGTGAAACATTCAATCAAACTTAGATGGTCACATTTTTTTCACCTGTCCTATTTTGACAAGGATTTTGTTCCCTATTATAAAGTGGTCATTACATCAAATGAAATGAGTATTGAGGAAAAACTTTCTCACACCTAGAAATTAGAAATATTCTAGGAAGTCTTTAAAGACGTCTACCCGTACCTCTTTCATGGCTCCTTCCAGTCTCTCTTGCATGACGACACTAAGTTGGCAGACATTGTCCCACTTACTGTCCAGCTCCTGCAGTTTCGACTTCAGGTGTGATGTGTCCTCGCTTGATTTGTCCATCAGCTCCTTGGCAGATTTATTTACAGAGCGCACGCTTCCCTTGCGGCTCCCCAAGTCACGCTGGAATCCCTGTGGATTGAGAACGACAGATTGCATTAGAGTGGCCAAGGTTTTCTTCAAAGCTTCTGGCTGAGGCTTAGAGGCTAAGACATTTTGCTTTTGGCTTGGGACTTAAAATCTCAAATACTCAATCCCTTAAAAACAGTAACAGCCAAACTTTGGTGTTGAAAATAGCCAAAAGAATTGGGTATCATCACTTATTTGTAATGTAATCAAAGATGCTTCAAAAGCTAATTTTCAAAAGCCTAAGGAAGCCTGTATGATACACAAGTGTTAACCTCTACTCTCCTACAATGAGTGTTCGGAATTTATCCATGATACAAATAACTGTCAACAGCACAGATAGTAAACCAAGATGTGTGTTTTATGAGAAGAAACGATGTCCCTTTTCTTACCTTGTGGGTTTCCATGAGGTTCATGACCGTGTCGATGTCACCGTGGACCATGTTGTTGTCAGACATCTTGGGTTCTACTTCATAGAGCCAGTCCAAGAGCGCCTGCAGGGCATCCTTGAATTGACCGCTATGGAGGAGGGCTTCTTCCAGTTTGCGTTGTCTGTCAGTGACCACAAAAAAACATAACCCATTAGTGTGAGTATCTAGAAGGAATTGGTATTCAAGGGGTGCAGGGGTGATATTCTGGGTCCCCTAATAAGATATTAGAGCAGGGGTGAGCGTCACTGCTGACAAAAAAGTCTGAAACTGGGATCCAGATCTTAGGAGGTACATTGAAATGATGGCATTTCCACCTTTTGATAACCCCTGGAGTTATAGATTCCAAGGAGCTTTTGGGAACAGTATCCTCAATGTTAGAGAAGTAGATCAAAGAGAGCATGACTTATTTTATTTTGAGAAAAATACAGCATTTTTTCTTAATTCAGGCAGACTTTTAAAAAATCTGAATTCAGATAAAAGTCTGAAATTTCTCATCCCAGTTAGAGTCATCCTCCTAAAAGTTTAAATGAAAAACTAACTTCATATGCAGGAAAACCCAACTCACAATAATATCTACAAAAGCTTACAGCAGCACTTTGAAATGCTCTGTCAAAATATGTGGTAGAAATGTGATTTGCCACATTTCTTTCACGATTTCCTTCCGTGATTAAATGCACTAAAATAATTCAGTAATTGTAAGAGTAGATAATGATTTTGGAGAATATTTTAGCTGGCTGTACCTGTCCACAGATTTGCCGCAGACCGTGTCCCACTTGTCCTTCAGGTCAGTCAGCTTGCCGTTGATGACCTTCGTGTCTGCTGGGTTGCTCTTCTCTCTCAGTGCCCGACCGGAGCGTAGTGTGGTGTCGTACATTGGCTGTTTGGCACCCAAGGACCGTTGCAGCTCCTATCAGGGTAAGACAATAGGATATTTCATTTACAGAATGCTCATTCAAAATCGTTATTAAAAATGAAATTTTGGCATTGGGAATTGATATATGAAGTTCACAACTTGGTGTGCTTTGGTCGAATCTGATTTGGAGAGTTTGTTTATTAATATGACTAAAAAAAGAAGAAAACTTAAGATTTTCGACCAATTCTTTTATAAACATTTTCCATTCATTTTGAGTTTACTAGTTTGATGCATGAATGGTAAATTGTTTGTTTACTGTATGTTTTCTTTATATCTTTGTAAAGAAACAATCAGTTCAGTTTCAAGTTTTTAAAGCAATGTTTTGGCATGAGGTCTCATCACACTCATGTCCAGTCCACAGGTTTGGGTTTAGAGTGACCATTTGGTGAGGTAGTCTGAATGACATAGGTAGGTCTCAAGGAAGATTTGTAGCCAGTCTTTGGGTTAACAAGATGATCCTACCTTGTGCTTCCTGAGTTGAATCTTGATGGTCTCTGGGTTGCTACCGACAGACTTGTCCAAGTCTAGCTTGCCCTCGGCATCTTCCAGCCAGTCAAACATCTTCTTGTACTGGTCGGCAAACTATGAACAAACAACCAGATTTACTACATGTGAGTGTTTACTCTAAAATAAAACAAGCTGTTAGATTTCTAAACAAATTTTCCTTCCGTGATCTTTCAAAGTGGTGGCCCCTCTAGTGCCGCTTCCCAGGTTGTACAATAAACCTGAGTGTGATCCTTGGCTAAAAGGCAGTTACATGTTGAATAGTTTCTGACTGGCACAACCGAACAAAGATATAAACAGGGAGATCACCAACATTAGGGCTAGATAACTCAGTTAGTAGAGCAGGTCCCAGGTTTAAATCCCACTCTAGAAAATATTTCTTGAAGTCACTCCTAAACTTTCACTCATAAATATAATAAATAAAGAAACCAGCTCAGAAGACTAACCTGCTTGGATCGTTTGAATCCAGAGTCCAGCTGCCTACTGCGCTCGTTACAGCGGTTCTGCACTCTATCCCAGCGGTTCTGAACGCTGATCAGCAAGTTCTTGATCAGAGTTACATCCTGTTTCTGACTGAAGTACTTCAGCTGGGTTCCAGTGCGGTCAAGCTCCTTCATGGTGTCTCGCTTGGCAGCGATGTCACGCAAGAAGTCCTAAAGGTTTGAAAAATAGTAAATAAATCAAACGATGATCCTTGTTCACATGTCTACCCTACATTGCAATTACCTAGATGGGAATCGAACCACAGTCCTGATATTGAAGTAACTACAATACCTTGTGATCCCCAATCTGTTGATTGACAGTGTCCAGGATGGTGCTAGGAGGCTTGGCGGCATTCATGGTCTTCTCTGCTGTGGTCAGCCAGCTGATAAAAGCCTGCAAGGCATCGTGGAAGTTCTGGGCCTGCTTCAAGGCATCTTCAAGTTTTGTCTACAATAATTAGAAGAGTAACAAATAACGTTTAGGACAGAACAGTCCAATATCAAACCCGACAAACTACAATTTCTGTCAATTTTTTTATTTCAGAAATCTACAAATATCCACATGAAGCTCATGTCAAAGACAGACTGTGCTTTTTTCACTTTTTGTTTTTATTGTAAAGTTACTTATAGTAGTAGTCAGGGGTTAAGACAAGGATGTCGTGCTACAATTACCTGTCTGTCAGTGGCCTTCTGCTTAGCACTGTCCCAGTTGTTCTGTAACTGCGCTAGTGTGTGGCCAACACCGCCCTCACGGTCAGCTTCTGGTCCAGCTTTGCTGCGTAGCCGACGACCAGTGTCCATGAGGCGGTCAAAGTTCATCTGCTCTCGAGCCATTTGTTTCATCAGCTCCTAAAGACAGAAAATAAGACATCTTTAGTTTCGTCCTTTATAGCATAATTACCACGCAATGGTTGAAAAGATTTGCTCAATTTATGAGCAAACAAATTGTACATTAATAAACAGATTCCATAATTGAATGGTAATAGTTCATTTCAAAATCCCACAAATTCCTCAACTGTAAAAGTTGATTAAACCTAGACATTATTGACAACACAAAGACCACATTTCAACTAAAGCAAATAAATTCAAGAAAAATCCAACATATAAAAACTGCTTCACGTCTTCATTTTTCATTTATTATCTCTGGTTGTGAAGCCAAGAACTCTCAGAAAAGCAGATTTAATCACTATACTAGCCACAAACCCCATGGAGAGAAGACAAGGAAAAACGTTTTAGTTTTAGATAGAGGAGGAAAACCAAGAGACTTATTCCACGGAAAATCCACGCAATCTGGTAGGGACTGAAAACTCAATCCACATAGTGCCCCCAGTGGGATTCGAACCAGGGTCCTAGAGTTGGAAGGCAGGGGAAGATACCACTTTGCCAACCCAACCACCCATGTCAAGTTTGACAAACTTCTGAAGGTGGCGATACTTACATTGTGTCTGTCAAGTTGTTCCTTGGCTGTCTCTGGCAATCCTCCAACAGGTTGGGCTGAGGACAGTTGGCTATCCATGTCTTTCAGGAAGTGCAGGAGGCGATTGGCTTCATCTCCAAAGAGCTTGCTCTGTAAAGTCACAATAAAGTGGTCATTGAAAATGCAATCAAATGTGTCACAACAAGGACCCATGTATGGTCTTATAAACTAGTTGCAGGAGTGGGATATACTCATAATCCTGTTGCTGTACGCAGAATTTGGTTATGAGAGGGTATTAACCTACAAACCAAAAATCTTGCAAATTAAAACAGTAATTTTGCAAACTTGTAAAGTCTATAAAAATTAAAAACTTGTAAATGTACTACAATTAATGCTACAACTGTGGATTTAATGCCACAGTGAGTTTGCTGTTTATCTTGATCAACTCTCTCACCTCTCCAAGACTTCCTTCCAACTCTCTCTGCCTATCCTCGCTCATCTTCAGCAGATTGCGCCACTTGCCGTTCAGGTCATCCAGCTTGTTCTTGATCACTCCAGCCACCTGGCGGTTGTCGGCTGAGGCAACAAAGGTACGTCCTGCCTGGTTGACAGAGTCCACGCTGGACTGGTGAGACATGATGTCATTTTGCAGCACCTATCAGTCAGAGAAAAGAAATTGTTGTCGAAACTTCATTAAACAAAGGTGTAAAGAACAATCATGAAGGTTCAGCTCTTGACAGAATCCAGATAAATTTCCAGTTTGTTTTGCAATAATTTCGATAAAGCAGGGATTTAACTAACAACTTTTCAATCCTTGTTTTAGCAACGGTAGTTAAAGAGTTCCTCAATCAAAACTTATTAAAGATCATTGGCAGAAACTACATACATATATCAATGTATTGCTCTCCTCAATTTTTCAAAGAGCAGTGAGTGTTTAACATATTGGTCAAGGATGAAAGCACTAATGTCAAGGGTAGGATTCGAACCCCCATAACTCTCTACGTACCTTGTGTTTAGCGAGTTCGATCTCAGCTGATCGAGAGTCTCCCATGATGGGTTTCTGTTCTTTCATGTTCTTCTCAGCTCTGTTCATCCATCCCAGCAGCTCATCCAGTGTGGTGTCGAGCTGACCCAATGCCAGCAGCCCCGCTTCCAGCTTGTGCTGACGGTCAAAGCTGCGCTCAGTCAGGGCCTTCCAGCGACGGTTCATGTCACTCAGTGGACCCTGGATCCCTTCACGGTTCTCAAAGGTGCACTGGGTCAGGAGCTTGTTGCCGAGTTGGTTGACGCGGTCCAGGTTGGGCGTCTCACGGTCTTGGTCTTGCTTGAATTTCTGAGAAGAAAAATACATTTTTCTTTGAATCTTATTCTTTAATTAAATTATCAAAATATGTTTCATGTTCATTTCAGTACAACATGAATTTTTTTATTTTTATTGAACAGGTATGTGATTCGACGAGTGTAAAAATTCCTGAAAAATGGCTTGCATGCCTGGGTTCTAGACCCGAACCTCTTAGTTGTTACAATTCAAGAGGTTTACAGACTCTGTGCATCACCAGAAAGACAAAGTGTGGTTTGGACACATTGTCTCTTTCTCCCTTTGGTGACTGCTTTACTTGTTTCATGAAAATCTGAAAGCTCAAGACGGTTTTGAGAAAATCCTGCAAACAGGAAAAACCTGAGAAATCACATGCTGGACTGAAGTTAACGATTGAAGTAAATCCAAGTACATCCTCACCTTAAGGTCATCTAGCTGCCTCTTGACAGTCGCAGCCTCAGTTCCTACAGCCTGCATGGCCTCCAGATGCCCCTCAGCATCGGTCATGTAGTCATCAAGCTTCTTCTTCCCATCCTCAAAGGCCTTGGACAGATTGGTTGCATCGTTCAGGCTTTGCTCTCGGTTGCGGTAGGTGGTGTTGAGGGCCTCCCAGTTGTTGGTCAGTTCATCGAGACTCTTCTGGACGTCTGGTTTGTCAGGTTCTCCACAGAGACGGATCAGCTCCTTGCCGGACTGCCGGGTCATCTCCAAGTCCTGATTGACACCGTCGATGTCTTCCTTGATGGCCTATAATTAAGTTAAAAACACACACACATTAACAAGCTATACAAGTTTCTTCTCTGCAGCATACTTGAGCAACAAAGTGCAACCTTGTGCACCAAATTCCTGACTTTTATTACTACTCCTTAAAAATCTTATTTCCCCCTTTTTTATAGATCCCACTGTGATAGGCCAAATATTCTGAGAAATTCTTGTCCAAACATAAATTCACAAAAACAACTTTTTTTAAAACTTCTTTTAATACCCTAACCTCCCCCCCCCCGAAAAATCTATAAAAAGCTAGTTTCCAATTTTTTTCCAAAAACAAAATTATGCTTACCAGAACAAGGTTACCAGCTAAAATACCATGTCATGTACAGACTGGTATCCTGCTTTTTTTTGCTTAGCAAAAACATTTTAAGCACAAGTTGCTGCTTAAGCAGCTCTATGAAATTGAGCCCTGGTTGCAAGAAGCTTGCATCAAACACCCCCATGCTTAGCCAAATTACTGTGCTTAGTTGCTTTGAAACCTGAAGTCAATCAAGAGAGGTAAACCTACATGTAGGATGTCCTGTTGGTCTCTAACAGCTCTCTCTTCTACTGCTGGAGGCTCCTGGCTGTTGATCTGGTCCTGGATGTCCTTGATGGTCAAGTTGGTGCTATGAAGCTCCTCCCAGAACCCTTCAGCTGCATTCAGAGCTTCCATCAGATTACTTGAACGCTGGTTGGCTGTACGAACAATGGTGTCCCACTTGTTGCCCAGCTGGTCCAGTTTGTCACGCATTTCTAACAAAACCAAAATGTAGTTGTTGTAAATATATTTATCACATAACAAACCATGAGAGAAACTGACTAGGTAAATTTTATAATCATTTTGGGTTGAATAAAAAAAAACCCGACTAGAGCAGAACTTGAACCTGCGACCTCCAGATTAACGTGCAGGCACTCTACCAACTGAGCTATCTAGCCCTATGTTGGCAGTCTCCCTATTTTGTCCATATCTTTGTTTGTAAATATATCTAAGTAGGAAAAGACCATTGCAGTCACTTGACTGAAATGAGAGGGGAGACCTTTACCTCTGATGTAGGCATCATCTGATGGAGCAGCACTGATCATGTCTTGACCAGCCTTACGCATGTTTTCAACAGCATCCATCTGGTTGTCAACCTGGTCTTGTAGTGCCTGGGAGAGCCACAACAAAAAGAACCAAATTACTTCTACATTTCAAACATTTGTTGAAGTCATTTATTTTACTTGCAAAGGATATTTCCATTTTTAAGCATCTCAAACGGTTGTGACTATCATGAAACTTCCATGAGGTTTAAGCTATCGACCAACAATTTTACTTTTTTAAAGAAACAATTTCATGAAGTTGTTTTCTTTCTTTATCCAAAATCAATACCTGAAACTTTAATTGAAGATACCACTTTATGACGAAAATGGCTGAAAGTATCAAAAGATAACTTTATATCTTGGCATAAGATTCGCTGAAAAATCAGTCTCTCATTCAATTTTTTAACTGACTGAAAAATGGCATGATTTACCCATGACTTAACAGACTGATCTACCACAATGATGATTATTTGTTCTTTACCTGCAGTTTCTTGCGTTGCTTCCTGAGGACGTCTGGTTCAGATGAGATGGATTCTGGCTGTGAGAGTTTCTCAGCGGTGATGTTCAGTTGCTCCAAAGTGGAATCCAAGTCCTCAATGAACTGTGAGGACAATCAAGACAGTTTGTAAGACTTTCTTTGGAACATGAATGCTCAACAGGAACAGTGGATTTAGAACCCGGACTAAAACCCAAGAAGAACTAAAATAAAGAGCTGGTGCCTCAAATATGGGAGTATTAGTTTCGTCTCTTGAAAAGGATGGGAATGAATGTCTGGCAGTAGAATTTGAATCTTTGTATGCTGGAGATATATCAACATAATGTATTGATCTCATCTAGCGAGAAGTGGTGGCTCCAAAAGTTACAACTAGTGCTCTAGCCATCATCAGAATAAATGTCGCTTCCAAAAACTTATGGTTAATCTTCATTTTTCATGCATGAAATAGTTAGAATGACGTTTCTATAAACTACTAAGTTTCTATGAATGTGCTCTTCTCAAATACATGACTATTTCTAATGAGTTATGAAGAACTATATGGAACACTTTGTACTAATAAAATGTTATAACATAAAAACTAGGAAAAAGAAACACAAGTGCGATTGACTTACAGAGCTAGTCCGTTGGAGAAGGTCAAAGAGTTTCTCTCCTCTGCTATTGACATCTTGTTTGACGTTGTCATAGCGTGTGTTGTCACTCTCCACCTTGGCATCCAATGAGCGAGCGCCAGCTCCTGGGCTGATCTTGCTCAACTCTGGAGCGATTCTGTTCAGCTTGTTGATGTACTGCTGCTTCTCGTTGACGGATTGGCTCATCAGCTAACAGATCAAAATATAACAGATGGTTAAATTTTCTGCAAAACAGTTTTTACAAGACTCATGGAATGAGACAATTTGTGGCTAAAATCTACACTCTAAAACATCACAAATAAAACTTGGCACTACGCAATTGTGTTGTAGATGGGAAACATTCCAGTAGTTTTACTGTTAAAAGCAAAATTATAGTCTTTTTCTAGTATTTTATGTTAGACTATTTCATGCATGGCAAGTCCAGGAAGGGGGGGGGGGGACACAGACAAAAATGAAGAATTTTGCAAAATAAAAATACATATATTTCTTGTATGAGAATGTCCCAAAGTGTTTTCCTCACCCTGTTCTTGTCGACCTCTTTCTTGATCTCCTCAACATCCAAGCCTGGTGGGCGAAGGCTCTTCAAGTCAGACTCGATATCATTCAGCCAGCCTGTCAGTTCCTCATGGGTCTCATTGAAGGACAGAGCTAGTGGCAGGGCTTCCTCCAGGACCTCAACGCGATCAGCGGAGGCTGTGGAGAGGGCATCGTACTTCTGCTTCAGCTGTTTCAGGCGGTCGTCAAGACGTCGGCGCTGGTTGGCGTCAGTGGTCTGCTGGAGGAGGATCTCGGCTGCTCCAATGGTGTCTTGGACACGACTCGACTTGGAATTGATCTCTCTGTCTAAGGCCTGCATCAAAACAACAAAACATCAATGTTTTATGTCTCATCTTAAGATTATAAAATGGATAATAAATACTTCAAAGTATGTAAAAAATCAGTGCAGAATCTTAAAGAACTAGACAGATTCATCTGAGGACCGTTACCTTGGTCTTCTTGAGTTGTTCTCGAACTCCGTCAGCATCCACTCCAACTGTCTCCTTGACATTGTTAGCCAAGGTTCTCTCTGTGTCATTGATCCAGGCCAGCAGGGTGTCCATGCTCTGCTCAACCTAAATATCCAAATCAAATATGAAATATTATTCACATTCAAATCCCTTCACTCTTTACGATTTACAAATCTTCCTTAATCCGTTATCACAGTTCTGACTAAAATTTGTAATAAGGGATGCATTCTTACCTTCTGTGCTCCTTCCAGCATGGCACTGAGTCGATACTCAATGTCCTTTGTCTGTGCGCAGAGCTCAGTGAAGCGTTTATTGGCGTCGCTGCATTGCTGGCGGACCTCTGCTGCTCCTTGTCCTGGACTGACAGCGATGAGTTTGTCTCCCTTCTGGTTCATCTGCTCGATGACGGGGCGGTGTTCGTCAATCTCACGTTGCAATTTCTGCGCAAGAATCATGAATAACATAGTATTACTTTCAAATGAAAGTATCACATCGGGAAAAAACTTTGACAAGACTTTACAACACTTTTATGAAATTTGGCCAAGACTCAGACGTGAAATTCTGCTTTACCTCTTGAACTGTCTTCTGCTGTTCAGCAGGCACTGATTGGTCAAACCCTCCGACATCTCTCTCAGCTTGTGTGATCCACTTGTCTACTTCACTCTGGATGCGGTTGAAGTCTTGGGTGAGGGGCACAGCCTGCTGGAGCTGGGACAGTCGGTCTTCGCTCTTCTGGCAGACGTCCTCGTAGCGATTCTGGATTGTGTCAAGTTTCTGCTGGACATCAATGATCTCTTTACCTGAAGAGGTGAAGATATGAGACGATAGGTTTAATAACAAAACTTACAGTTTGGGAGAGAAAAGTTAAGTGAAAAAAAAGAAGTTAAGTCTGTTCCTAGCCAATATGTACTCCTTGGTTGAGAGAGGCAATTATGATAGTGCCTTGCTCAAAGATGCAGGTGTCGCAAGGATTCGACCCCACATTCTGTAAATTACAGAACTTGAGTCCACCACATCGGCCTCGACACCTAAGAGAAAGCTTTAACAAATGGCGATGTTGCAGGAGTAGTTTATGGTGTTTGGGCTCTTAATGTTTTGATGGGTTTTTTTTTACCTGTGCACTGCTTCAGAAGATCCTGACCATCTTGAATCACCTTGTTGATGTCAGGACGACGAGCCTGGATACCATTATGAAGAGTCTGAAAGCAAGCATGGATTAGAAACAATGTTAACATCACATTAGACTTCCTCTAAAAAACTGTCTTTCAGATGTTGACTTTCCTGTGAATGTGTGGACTCTGCATGCAGTAAACAATAAACTTGATTAGCAACATGTGTGCCAAGTTGGCAGCCGGGGTTGCATACTCCTAAGGAGCTGAGATGGTTTCAGGAATGCCTGAAGCCGAATGATAGCTTAAGGTGCTTTGATACTTGGTTTAAAGTCCAAAAAACAACAATACTACATCTGACTTCATGAAACCTGTAAAAAGAGTAGAATTTCCGTTTGATAATGGTGCTTTGTGAATCCACAAGGCCCCTCTAACACAACTCAAGTATACTGCCCTCTATCATGTCAAGGCCTCTATTAACACACTGCCAAATTCAGTGTCTTCAAAGTGCAAAGACAGTGTCTTTTATACTGAAATAGCTTTTCAAGTTACATAAAATACCTATTTCATGCAAATCATACATAAAATGACATCATTCCAAAAAATCATAACATTATCATACAGAGAGGGGAGTTTGTTATAAACAACAATCAAACAGTCAGAAATAACTTAGTATAAAGTTAATTATTATTACATGTATAATCACTTATTAATATTATGTGATAAATGATTGATGACTGAATCAAACAACATCAAGATGTATAGCACTCAAATATATCACAAAACACAATCAAAATATGAGCACAACAATGAATGGCAAATCACACCTTTGGTCATATGTTTATATTATTAATGGAAATGAAATGTGATGAAAAAGCCAATCGTGTAAAAAGTTTCAATATATAATTTTTGCAAAAGCAAATCCACACAAGCTGCATGTTCTCACTTGCAGACAAATAGAAATGTCCCAATGATTTATTATCAACAAATCAGTTTTCCGTTCCCCCCGCAATATTTGTACATAGGAATAAGCCAACATTTTGTCATTCTTTGCATGTCTTTTCATACTGATTATTTGACCAAAGGTTAACTTAACCTTTTAATAAACCCTGTTTAGCATTATAATCAAGCTATAACTTAGTTTACTAGAAAGTATATGGTTTGATGTTATTTATGAGCTAGTTTATTGTTTAAATGTTTTACATATGATTGGATGTATTGAAGTGAGGATTCCTCAAACCAGTTTTAATGCACTTAAAACAAGTTAAATATGAAGAGTTCTATACTAGATTACAAGTTTAAAGACTTATGGTTTGATGAAGATGTGGATTCGTTAAACTAGTCTAAATGTACTTAATCCAAGTTAAAAAGTAATGCCCCATATTAAATGGTTTAGAGACTATAAACGGATCTATGGAATATGGATTTGAGAACTTGATAAACAGTTTACATGTATTTAAACCATGTTGGAGATGTGGCATTCCACAGGTTACAGAAACGGTTTAAAGACTCATGGATCCATGAAAGTGAGGAGTCATTAAACGGGTTTAAAAGTATTGAACCGAGTTGAAGATGTTTCATTCCACGTCCTGATGTTTGTCAGTGATTATTAGTAACCTAATAGCATTAAGCATTCGAATCACAGAAGCAGTTAGTAAAGTGTTACAAGATCTTCTGAAGAACAATAATTGCAATTTGTTCAAAGTTATATGTTATTTTTTAACCACACAAATATAAGTCAAAGAAACTCAAGTTGGCAACAACAGTTGCTACTTGAATGCAAGACTACTCAAGATTATTTGAATAAAGACTATCAAAGTCTTGCTAAATTATTTAGAACCAAAGTTTACAAAAACATTCACAAGAAAATAACCCATAACCATATTTGAAAATCTAGTTGAGAAAGCAGATAGTAATTTTATACAGTAAGGATAAGGTGCAAGCAGCATAAAATCAACAGACACAGCAAACCATGTGAGCAGTAAATTCCCATTCCTGTATATAAACATTCACCAGACAGAAGTTTGGCAAACCAATGTATAGAAACCAACAGTTTAAGAGAGCTTGATTTTTAAAACCAGTTAGAGGAAGGTCTACAGAGGAGGGGCCAGATATAGAACCAAGAGTTGGGATCACTGTAGGAACCAAGTGTAAAGAACCAGAACTAGAAATAGTTTGGAACCTGTTCCAGCACTTACAACATGAGCAAGGTTTGGTTAAGAGTTTGGCATCAGCAGTGGAAACAGAGGGTGGAAAAAGAGTCAAAAACAGTGTTTAGGGACCAAGAATTAGAAAGAGAGTACAAGCACGGTTTAAAAATAGAGTTTGGCCCTAGTTTTTAAACCAGAGTTAGTACTGAGAAATGCAAGAAGGATTTGAAAGAGAAATTTAAATTGACTTTGGAGGCGGGTTCAGCATCAAGAGTTCAAAACAAGATAAGACAAGAGATTGAGAAGACAATTTGAAACACCATAGAGGTGAAAGGTCAGTTTTCAATTAGGAGGAGAGTTTGGGGGAAGGAAGGTAGGAGGTGGAGAGAGATTAACAAATCATTTCCGTTAGATGTAATATTTCAGTCAAGGTTATAAGAAATACTCATTCAGGAAGTCCACCACAAGATTAAGTTAGAAGCCTTCAGGCAAAACCAAGTCCAAACCACCACCAAATCACTGACAACCAATCCCGACAGTCGATTTTGATTTCAGACATCATCTACTGTACCATATGTTCACTAAGCTGTCTCTTGGTCTGCTCTGGGTAGATGGAGATCGGTTGTTGCTTAGCCAGCTGCCGCTCCGTAGCCGTCAACCAACGAAGCAGGGTTGCCTCCCCACTGCCAAAGACCTCTTTACTGGCCAAGGCGTGGGAGAGCCTTCCCTGTTTGTCAGCGCTCTTGTCAGACAGTGCCTTGAAGCGACTGTTGACGTTATCCAACCGTGATCGGACAACCTCTTGTTCAGAGGGGACGCAGATTCGACACAACTCTTGACCATTTTGGTTGGCTTTATCCACACTGGGTGATTTGAGTTTGACCACTTGGGCCAAAGCCTTCGAGTAAGCATGAGGATTGAAGGACATGGCATCATTTATATTTCAAACATCTCAAGATTGTTGTGAATTAATAATAAATCTTTAACCATTTTAAATATATCTGTTTTGGCTCTAGATAGAGTTTCCCATCATCATTAATTACAAGCAAATGAGCAACTTCTGACAACAAAGGATCTCAAATTTAAGTTACAACACTTTATCCCACAACATTTTCTTCACAGTCTAACTCGATCTAGACGATTTCTTCACTCCAATATGAATGTTGATCGTTTCTGAGGACAACATCATCTTATTAGCTAACGGGCATACATTTATATAATAATTGTTTGAAACATTCCTGCAATGTAGTATCATGATTTTACCATTGAATTAAACCTATCAGACCTATAAGTTATAAATCTACAGTGCTTAAATTCCTAATTGCATGATTTCTACGGAATATGCTCTTATTTTAACCACTAGCGTTACCTTTTAGATAACTTACTCAGTTGGTTGTATTTTATTTTTAAACACCTACTCCTGATTTTACTCGTAATATCTTTTTGACTCTCTTGTCAACAGTTTTTTTTATACATACCAGTGATAATAATACCGCTAACGTTTGTACGAATTGATTTAAGAACCCTTAAAATGACCTCACCTGTTGTTGTTGAATCTGCTTCTGTATCTGGGCCTTCTCGGTGCTGACAGGCTCCTGTGAGACCAAGCTCCTCTCTGTCTTGTCCAGCCACTCCACTAGGGGATTGATCTGCTCATGGAACCCCTTGGCTGTCTTCTCTGTCTGCTCCAGCTTCTTCCTGCGGTCACGGACGGAGTCAACAAGCGCCCTCCAGCGTCTCTCCAGGTCAGTCAGTTGCTGTTGGATGCGAGCGCGATCTTGGGTTTCTGATACTCGGGAGAGCTGCTCACCCATCTCTTTCAGGGCCTCAACACTTGGTTCTCGATCAGTGATGAGGCGGTCAAGAAGCTTTTGAGACAAAAAAAACACAAAACATTTCAGTTTATCCCACATCATCACCAGATCCCTTAACTTCTGCTTAGCAAAACCCATCCCTGTTTCTTACTCCCTCCCTTACCCTCAATCCCATGCCCTTGTCTTACCAGTTGTTCAGCCAGCTGAGCCTTGACTACCTTGTAGTCAGAGGAAGCATCCTTCTGGTGCGAGACAAGCTCCTCCGTCTCTCCGATCCAGGACATCAAGCTGTTCAGAGCTTCCTGGAACTTGCCACAGCGGAGCAGGCCCTCGTTCAGCTTAGCCTCACGGTCCGAATTCTGTAAAGTGACAAAAGCGGTTTTAATAATTTGTTCATACACTACTACTGATTTCCATTGAAAAGAAACTTTTTCTGAAACTGGCCATGCTGTGTTGAAATCTTTGTAAGTCTCTCAGTTTGAACTTACGGTGGTCTTGAGCTTATTCCAGCGGTCATTCATGGCTTCCAGATCACGCTCAAGCTGGGTGGTGCTGACCCTTGGGGCGGCACTCTGGATCAGGTTCTGTCCAACACGGTTGGCTTCACGGATCCTTGGAGCTAATGTGTCCACATAGTTTCTGATGTAGGTCTACAAAAAAGTAAGAACAAAAAGTATTTGAAAAAAAATCCAACCAGAGATGACAAGGAAGATAAGACACATATGTTTTCAATCAAGACTCATTTCTATACAGTTTTTTGTAAATCTCATGTTTGAAAAATGTTTCCGATTTTGACCGGGGAATGGGACTGTAGATATAAAACCCACCTTGAACTCCTTCATCTGCTGTTTGACCATCTCAACATCAGCACCAACTGGTCGCTGGCTTCGCTGCTGTGTCTCAGCTTTCTCAAGTCCCTCTTCTACATCCTGGATGATCTGTTGCAGAGTCTTCAGTCTGCCTGCCGTCTTCTCCAGATCACCCTGTCTGCTGTTAGTGCGCTCACGAACACGGCCCCAGCGCTTGTTCAGGTTGTCCAGCTAAAAGACGTACAACAAAAGGAGCCAATATTATAGGTACTTCTCCTGGTAGGACAAAATGGCAATAAAGAAAGGGCTTACTGAGCAACCCTCTGCTTCTTGTATTTTAGAACAGAAGCCCTCACTAATCATTCATCAAGCTTGTACTGTCTGACTTTGAATAGCGTTCTTAAAATATCAAAAATTGCAACTTCTAATTTCAGTTCTGAATTTCTCACAATAAATGCAAGAAGATTGTAGGGAACCAGCTACAAAGGATATACATGGCATGATCATTTGGCTGGTAACCCGATACACTGAGCAAGATTTCCCTGGGTTCAGCAATTTGTTGTTCTTGAAATGAATACAAGGTATGAAGACAGACCTGGTCTCGGAATCCATCTGGGTCGGTCATGTAGCCTCGGTCGATGATGTCACGGAAGTTCTTATCAGCACTCAGGAGCGCTTTCTTCAGGTCATCCAGGTCATCGTTGAATTTCTACAAAGAAAACAACAACCATAAGCAACTTTAATTTGACACCTGACCTCATTTGTTGAGTCGGCAGGAAATGGAAGGAACACAAGAGTGAAGAAATTGTTTCTCACAAACACTTTTTAACTGAAATGGGAAAGGTTAAAGAATGTCTTTGCGCAAACTATGCAATAATATAAAAATATCTATAGATCATATATAACGCAGATATGGGAAGTGAAGCCAACACTCACTAATAATGGGAAAATGCTTAATGTAAACATATCAGACAACAAAGTATTTTGCACGTACCTGTGTCTCCTCAATCTGTCCATTGACGGTTGGTGAGTCGCGAGCAACAGGAGAAAAGTTCTCCAGCTTCTCCTCTGCGTTTGTCAGACGAGATCCGACGTCGTTCAACAGCGACTGGAAACATAACAATCGACATGTCAGAGGAGATGAGTGACTATTTTACAATACAATCACAAGTCATTATTCATAATGACTTCAAGCATGTCACCAACTTTTAACAACTGAATAAATTTACTGCAGGGGGTAGTGGACAAGCAGCGCTCAAGTCAGCCATGCTTCTCTTCAAGCACATCCTAAACCTTGGGAGTGGGGAATCACATTCAATAAAATGTTGTAATTTTTCAACAGATCAAGTTGAAAAGATGTTATTCTTGTGGAGAGTGACAGATGAAATAACAACATTTTAATTTCTTTTTACCTGATACATTAGCTAAATTTATTTTTACCAACTTTCCGATAACCATTATGAAAGTTTGGAAGCGTCTAAATACCTGGAAAGCCTTGACTTCTTGACTGCCAAGCTCCAGCTGGTTCCGTCTGTCACCAACCATGGCTTTCAGTCTCTCATAGCGTCTGTGAACTCCATCCACCTCATCCACGATCTGTCCAGTGTCAGCGTTAGAGGGCGCTGCAGACATCAGGTCGCCGCTGCGATCCTTGACGGCAGAGATTGTCTTCTCGATGTTGTCCATTTCATCTTGGAGGTTCTAAGTTTGAAAAATTTGAAAATCAAATTCGTTGATTCTTGTGGCGGATAGTTCATAAAACAAATAATCTACTGCTATTTCATTTTAAGGGGAAAAGTACAAATTGATAAATTAAGACACATACCTGGAGTTTGTCAAGATTTCTAAGATCCTTGGATCCCATGATGTCATGAGATGCCAGTTTCTCTTCTACGTTGGCCAAGGAGTTCTGTGAGTGGTTGACGTTTTCTTGGAAGCTGTTCAGTCTCTCAGACAGGTCCTCAAGGACACGCAGCTGGCCGTTCACATCTGCAAAATAAAAACACAACCGTTAGTTCAATGCATTGAAAAATACCAGTAGTACCTGTTCGTGTTTGAAGCCTGGTAAGTTCAATGAAATAAAACCTCTCTAGGCCAAGAAACTAAATAGTCTGGCACCTATTCAGTTCAGTGAAAATCATAGTACATAGGTGCAATCACACACAGGGAACATGACATAGATGGCGTCAGCGTAATGAATTTCACATCAATATTTTCCAAGGAATGGCGTAGAAGTAACAAATGTCTATTACCAAACAGATTTTTTCTTTCCCAAAACACTTCCTCCCACTTCCACACTTGCAAAATTTCGGACAATAACTGAGTACACTGTGCTAACCAAACACAAATGTTCTTAGTGATAACAGAAATTCAAAGTGGCCATTTTACCTTTCTGGAGTTTCTCCCATCTGTTGTTGACCTCTGACACTTGATCGCTGACATAGGGATGGTCTACATCTGTCTTTTTGATCAGCTCTTTGGCGGTCTGGTTGACAGCGTTGTGGTGGTCACGGTGATTCTCAACATCATCACGAAGTTGCTACAGAGAAATACGAGCAATCCAAACCGTAAACCTCTTATGTACCCTATCCGATCCCTCAAGTAACCTGCCTCATCTAAAGTTTGTTTTGAATCAATTCAAACTGTCCCTTTCTTGTGTTCTCTTTAACCAAATATCACAAACACCCATACTCATTGCAAAATTCAAACAGAGGACTTCTAATGGAAGAAACAGAGGGGTCAGGTTTGCATAGAGCAAGGTTGATTGGGTGACTAGAGTCAATTAGACTTTACCATAGTCAATCTAGATGTCAGCTTAACACTGCGTGGTTCGACCAGCTTGTTCAACTGGATCAACCAACCTAGCCCTGGAGCACTGTTTCTCTAGTCACATTTGCAAGTTATGTCAGAATTAATGAGTACTTTAAAGATAACAGTGGGTTTTGTTGTGACAATTAGTAATCTTTTGACTAGTCCATCGACTACACACGTTCGAGTGAAAAACATTATTTAAATCATAAATTGACAAAAGGTAGGCACCCGAAATTGCTGACAATGGTATTTTGTCCTGCATTTCAACTCTTTGGGCCACGGTTCGAATCCCACATCAGAGAAACACCATTACCTTGACGACTTCGTATTGTCTCTTGACAACGTTGGGTTTCATGGTGACTGGTCCCAGTGATGATAACCGGTCCTCTGCACTCCTCAACCATGGTTGGAACTGATTCAGCTCATCTGTGTACTGTTTGGCAGTGGTGTTAGCATCTCTCAATCTCTCCTGCCGCTGACTGGACTTGTCATTCACACCAGACCACTTCTTGGTCAGGGTGTCGCGTTTGCGTTGCAGAGCGGACTTTTCAGGTCCTGAGGGCGCTTCTTCGGTGAGGTTGTCCATCTTCTCCACCATACGATCGTAGGTGTAACCCTGCTTGACGATTTCCTTGGGGATGTCCTATTGGTTGTGAGAAGACATAGGTAAGAAATATCTGAACATGTTGTTGTCTAGAGTTTGTTTGCAGAAATTATCTGGAATATAGTCTTGCTATTTCACATAAAATGGGCATTGAACGGCAAAAACTTTGGCAGGTTCTGTTTGTCTCATCTTCATAAAGAATGGTACTTTTATAAAAACAAGAAGAATAGTGTATGCTCCTTTAATTTATGGGCTTTGTTGGCAAATTGAAAATTTAGTTCAGGATCTGAATTTTGTGAAATAATTTATAAAATATGGTGTAATAAAAACATAATATCTGAAAATAAATTTAATATATGGCTCCAGTGTATATACATGAACACATCTAGACAATAAATTAATTCAATTTGCAGTGGTTTTTATTACATAAAGTACATTTTTATTATAGTATAAACATATGTTTATGAGCAATAAAAATATCCAGTCTGAATCAATAAATTATATTACTTAGAAAATTTCCACTCAATTTATGTAAACATTAAATGTTTTTTCATGTCTGCATCACCATACCCTCATTTCCATAGAAGATCAACATTCATGGGTGATAAATTAGAAAATTTAATGGCGTTTTAGCAAATTGAAAACAGCTGAAAATTCATGTCTGCTAGACGAGTTTGGACGGGGCGGGGGCGTAGTGTAATGGGGAGCATGAGAAAAGACAGATTAAAATTTAACATAATTTTGGGTTGAACAAAGGAAAATTGACTACAGCAGGACTTGAACCTGCAACCTCTGAATTAACATGTCAGTGCTTTACCAACTGAGCTATCTAGCCCTAATGTTGGCAGTCTCCCTATTTTGTCAAAGTCTTTGTTGGTGTGCCAGTCAGAAGCCATTCAACTTGTAACTGCCGTATAGCCAGGGATCATACCCAAGTTTACGACACAGCTTTAGAGGGATTATCTTGGGGATGCGACTTTCACAAATTTGTCTTTGTTCAACCCCAAATTAATTTACAATTACCCAGTCAGTATCCCTTGTGGTGTATTACTTAAAATTAAACATATAATACTAATATTGCTTAGCAATGTGACCTTACCTCATGTTCAACCAGTTGTCTTCTGAGTACATCAGGTTTGGCTGAGATGGGTTTGGATGAGGTTAACTCTCGTTCTTTGGTGTCTAGCCACTGGAGCATGTTTGCATTGGAATCCTCAAAGTCCTTGGACTGCAGGAGGGCTGCCTGGAGCTTCCCTTGACGCTCATCTACAAAACAAAACACCGAGTCAAACAGAA
>CM021542.1:800240-817049 GCA_010994315.2 Pisaster ochraceus | reverse complement strand
CCATTGATAGGCAGTTTCTATTGTGACCTCTGTGTACCTAGTTTCCTGCTGAGCTCTTGGTATGGAGTCTTGACACTGTCTAGTTTGAGAGTGACTTCAGCCTTGGCAGTGGTTTCTGGGTTGAGGGTGGTCAGTGTTCTGTGGGTGTCTGTCATGGTTTCTACAGCAGGCTTCTTTCTCTCAATCTCTCTCTGTAGCGTCTACAATTTAAGATAAAAGCAAGAAACAGAAAACATTAAGACTAATCAATAAGTAAAAGAGACAAGAGGAGAGCTGGGAAAAGAAGTTCGAAGTGCAAAAGTTACTTAATCATAAACAAATATAACGCTTTCCTTTAGGAACCCACATATCCGAATGCCCCAATACCTTGGTCTCTTCCATCTGTTGTCTGACTACATCAGGATTGCCGCTGATGGGAGTCAGTGATGAGATCTTGTTCCCGAATTCAATCAACCAATCGGAGTTGTCGGCAAGCGTCTCATGGAACTTCTCGCTCTCCCTCGAGATGTCGTCAATCTGCCCCTCGCGACCGTCCAGTCTCTTCTTGACCTCATCCCAGAGGCGTTGGATCTCAACCAGCTGGTGCTGGATGGGGGAGCTGGCACGGGTGCGGGAGTCTTGTTTCTCCAGGATGGACTTGCCAGCCTCTTTGATGTTGTCCAGTTGACCTTCATGGGCATTGAATTCATCTTGGAGGACCTAAAAAAGCACCAATACAAAGTAAGTTGACATAAAGTTTGCTCTCGTGGTTTTATTCTACCAACTGTGACTTTGGAATGAGTAGTTCCTTCTTATTTCTGAGTTTCACTTGAAAGCTTCAAAAGAATTACGTTTATATGTTTACTTAAATAACAAGCATCACAGTCTATAAATGACTGGGAAAGAAAATTCAAGTGAAAGTTTTTAAGTCATGCTGGGTTTCAGTACAATGAGATTTGATGAGTGCGGCACTTCCTGAAATTTGTCTCCTCTCTTTCTAGACCCAGATGTTACAGTTCAGGAGGTTTACAGACTCGTACACCACCATGAATACAGAATTTACTTCTCTCAAAAAAATGTGAAGGCTCAAGGAGATTTTGAGAACATCCCGAGATCAAAAAAAAATATCCTGAGAAATGACACGTCTATGAATATGAGGCCCTCTATGTTTAACAAACCCTGAGAATGCCTGACAGTAAGGTTTGTATAACAATTCCAGATTCATTAACTTCCGTTCTTCTACCTTTAGTGATTGGTGGAATTTCAACTTCGATCCTAATATTTTTGACAATCAAGAAATACCATTAAACCAGACTAATCTCTGACCTCACTGAACTCTGACCTTTCAACTCAGTAATACAGACAGTTTAACAAAATCAACACAAATATTGATTGATGATCTGACATTTCAACTAAGTTATCTCCCGACAAATAAGTTATAAATAGTAGTATAAAAACACACAAAATATTAACAAATAAAAAGTGCATCAACATCAATATGTACACATTATGTAAACAAGAATGAAACATTAAGGCTAGTCTGTGATATAATTGCGTATTTTTCTCACATCAAACAAAGCATAAGTGGCCAGACACAAAGCAAACGTGTCTTAATGTTAAACCATTTCCAAAGGTTACATTGATTAGGCACTTATTAGCGAATCACACATCTGCCTGACAGCAGATGTTCTTTATCAACGAATACCAACAGCTCCAGGCAATGTTAGACAGTTTTTATCTGGCATTGCAGATAAATTATCAGGATAAGAAACGTTCAAAGTTAAAGTGTCTCTGGTGATAGTAACCATGATCAAGGGTTAGGATTCTAGTTTAAAGGAATGATGCATGAAATATCATGAAGGTATTTTAATCTGGTCGCTTACTTTTTTTGGAAACTTCAGGCGTGAAATTTGACTTTTGGAAACATGAGGAACATATAAAAGGTATGACATGTGATTTGTGCCTTGGGTATATTAGATAGTATCATTCACATTGGGAATAGAGAGCTATATTAGTACCAGCACATTTTACCACACCAAAGCCAGTCTGAGTAATTTATTCATTATTTTCTTGACATTTTATGAAGCTCGTTCAAACAGGAATATTCACAAATTCCCAATTGAAGGTCATATGGGTTCACATAATTTACAAAAGTGCACCAATATCTTATACATACATGTACTTCACAATGAGTACCAGCAGATGTTGCAAATCTATATCAGACGATGCAAGTCTCGCACGTATTTGAACTTGCAGTCAAGTTGGCCACAAACTTGAGTTTTAGGTACATGCAGTTCTGTTTCCTCAATACTTTAGCTTAACATAGTACAATTTAGCCATGAAATGAAAGTAACATAAATTTAACAAATCAACAAAGAATACCTTAGAATATGACTTGACCTTCATTTCCAATTATTTGTAAACAATTACCAAACTGCATTTTGATGGGTATTCTTATTTTCCATAATTTTCCATAAAAAGAATTTTAAAAGAAGATTTGATATCATAGAAAAGTATAGTCTTTGTTTTCTCATTTTTGATATACAGGAGACTTGCATAGTCTATTTAAGACAACTTTCTCCATAGTAATCCCAAGTTATCCATCTCGTTATTCCTGGTTATGCTGATTTTAAGAATACAAATCTCACCTCTACTTGTTGTTTCTGATTCCTGAGGATACCTGGCTCGATTCCGATGGGTCCCAAGACGGCTGTCATCTTGTCCTTCTCTCCCAGCCATGTCTTGAGGCGTGTGTGGGCTTGCTCAAAGTCCGCTAGGCTGTTGATAGCGCCCTCAAGCTCCTTGGTGCGTAGCTTGGCTTTGTCTTGGAGCCGAATCCATCGTTCCTCTGCACACACAAAATACAAATTTATTAATACAAATTTATTTCAAATACCAAAACCGTACAAAAATATATTCAAAGATGCTAGCACAACAACTCCAACCTACACTGTCTTCATGCAGTACTAGTTGGGAGCATCTTAACAGATTATCAGAAGTGTTATGACTGAGGACAAACACTCTTACTAGTAAATCTCTGCAAAATATAAATCCAACTTACAAAGTTTCAAATCCTATTAAATACTGACATAAAACGGCTGCCAGTGCAAGCAGTTACACCAAGTTCAACACAAGTTCAAGTCAATCTCCAGACAAGCTGCAAATATACACTGTCAAATAAGTCTCCACGAATGTTAGCTACGCATGTTATATACATTAAGAGCTATTAGAATCTTAGACAGTTAATGGGATGGGTCATACGTGTAGGGGAAATCAGCGTGATTGATTTAGTAATGATGTGTAGATGCAGTAATCTCAAGCTAGATATGAGAGGAGCTCATGCAAAGTGACGAATCTGGATTGACGATGACACCACCGGAATAAAGTCTGCTGTACCTTCCGTTGCTATGTATGCAGGAGGCAAGAGCTTAGCATCAAGGGAGACACGACGAGGGTAGGGATTGCTTGCATCACCAGGCGGAAATAGGCACAAGATAATAATGATGAGAATTAATGGAGCAACATAGAGGAGCAGCCAATCCAACATGGTTGATAACTAGATGCCGAGATGGTCCAGATAAATAAACAAGGGATGAAGGTTTCAACAAATACGCAGCAGCAGCTCTGGAACATCAAAACAATAGCGGTTTAGTTAACGCATGTCTGGTGCCTGGACTCGACAACAGATGTCTGGTCACAGCCTCACTCTAACACATGTGTTTGTTTAGGGTGAGGAATGCCGGATGTCAGACTATGAAGCTGTCATGGTTTCTTGAGAGGAAGCAGAGGAAGATGGATTGTGCAGAAATGCTAGGAATGAAGGGAATTCTATCTCCAGGGCCATTGATTCAAACAGTTTTACGGAGTTAGATTGTGAGGCAATGTTCAGGTCATCACACTAGAGGAGGGTCACTTTAAGTCTGGAAGTGGATGTTGCCAAGTTTTACAGCTTGAATGTGTCTGTTGGGAATTTTAGATGGCCATCAGGTACTTAGGCTGTGATATTTTTCTCGTGAAGGTATGTTGAAGTTTAGATGCTAGAGTACATTAATGTTGTTTAATACAATGTAACCTTTGAATGAAAAAAGAAACAGATGTAGATTTTACGGAGTAAAACAACTCTTGATAAAATAGGGTTACTTGTAAGAATTTCTTTGTTAGAATTGGTAAAATTTCTAGCTAGGTATAACAGAAGGTCTCGTTTTGACTGAACAAAGTTTAGTCAGACGGTAGGCTGTTTGTGTGACTCAGCAATGATCATGAACATAAACACTTGCGGAGGACAATCTATTCCATAAACAAGGCTGGTGTGCCATGTCAGTTCAGGTGGATGAAACTCAAGTAGCACCAAGTGAACTAACACCAAGGTTGGGCTAATTACACGGCTAAAATAACAAAACTACAACAAAGATCTGGAGTAATGAGATATCTATGATCAAGGTGTTTCCTTGAGTCAACTCCCTTCATCTCCATAGGAGCACGGATCCAAGCAGAGAATACGTGATGGGAGGCAGGATTGAAACTTGTAAAAGAATCTATTCCTAGCTTCAGGTCATTGCTTCCTCTGGGGATAATGTGTCAATGTTGACTGTGTAAGGACAGCAGGTAACACCTAAAGTGAATGAGTAATACTACTTCTGGCATTGCCGACTTTGAGGTTTTGTGTAAAAAGAGTTGGAGAGATTATTTACACGAACTTGAAAGAAAAGAAAGTTCACTGATGATTATTGGGCACATGAGGGGGTACTGTCTTGTAAAAGTAAAAGTATAGCTTTTAGTTACATTCTGATAACAGATACCCCAAGTGTCAACAACATACTGCAATGAAAAGGAAGGAAATGAAAACCAATGGACCTTTAACAGGCTGCCATCATCTTGGTCATGTTCCCTGTATCCGATAACAGTGCTGAGCGCTAATATTCATTGTACAAAAAGGAGCCAGACTATGTCTCCTTCCAGCCTCAGTTTGGTTACATTGATTTGAATGAGAAAAAAATGAAGATGGCCACACCATGATAAAGTTCTATAGGAAAACAGTTTACTTTAAGAGAAGTGGTGCGTTATTGTAATAAGCCGAAGGCAAAATATTTGTTTAGTTTACAAGAAACATATCATAAAATGATATAGGCCTAACGTTATTGAGTTCAATCCTCTAGGTCCGTTGGGCCCTTATTGATGGAAACATCGTGACTTGCTATGCATCTTATAAACAGTGGATGACTTTGTACAGTCATAGGCCATGCACTACAAATTACTCTCATGACTTTCAGTGTTTCATTTTGCATGTTGTTTTTTTCGTCCAGTAGCTGAGCTTATTTTGGGGTTGGGGTGGGGGGGTGGGGTCTAGGTGATGACTACCCAACAGTAGCTAGCCTTAGTCTATCAATCAACACAGGAAACCCATCTCTATTAAGCTGCTATACTAAACCATTATTATCTATGCCGTGAACCTAGTCAGGGCTTATTCAAGTGATGGAACTGTGTGCCTAACTAAACACATTGAGCACATCAGTAAATAGGCTGTTGGGATTACATAAATACCTCATGGGTGAATAACTTGGTATTTATAGACGATTTCACACCGTTTACAGAAAAGACAGATCTGTGACAAGATTATACATATAGCTTCTTTAAAATTACTCAGGAGTATAAGATGCTTGGAACCAGTCTCAAATAACACATATGACATGGTGCTTTGGCTGGTGACCCTTTGTTTTCTTGTTAAGCAAACTTGTTACAATTGTGCTTAGCTAACATTGTAATAGCTCTACGAATTAGGGCCAAGGTTGCATTGGATTGAGTTACTCTTGTTACATGAGTAAACTCATCCCATGAACTTTCAGAGTTAATCTCTTTCTCCATGGTATTAACACAAATGTATTGTTGCTCATCTAAAAATGGCTAATCTGCATATCTGCTAAGCTAGTAAGGATTTGTGATTAACATAAACAGGAGTACCATCAAATGGCATGACATTAAAGAAAAATACAAATTGTACACTTGCACGAAGTACAAAGTGTACAGTTTGTGCCTGCTGAACTTTGAACCAAGAAACCTTTAGTGATCCATGTTTCTTTATCTCCAAATAAAGTCTGCGCTCACTGCATCCCATGAATTACGTGCAAATATAATCAAAGGATAAGAAAATTACTGTTGGCAAATAACTTACTATTCATAGGTTGGTTTATCTCTTTCCTAAACAAAGCAACAAAATACCTTGCTACTTTGTGTATACAATCAAATACCAAGGGGATAAAAGGTACAATCAGCAATGGAAAATATAAACCACTGGGATTATGAGCAGTCATCCAGAAGTTTAAGTATGCGCATATCTTGTTCTTTGTATGCGCAATTTTTTTAGTTTGAATACATCCTTTTACTTCTACACTCTCTGACTTAAGTTCCTGCTTCGTTCTGTCATATACATTTTTCTTGTTGTTTTCTAGCTCATGCTTACCAGAATAGTGCCATCTATGACTGGTACTTGCTAATTTTTGATAAGCATACATTTTTAAGCAATATTTTCTTCTTAAGCAGCTTGATGAAGTTGAGCTCAGATGTTGTTTGTAGATCCACTTTATAAGATTCATAAATTATTTAGATGCATCTAAGTTTCCCAGAATTATACTGGAGTTGATGGCGGAAGCGGCCCAACCACACACCACAAGCTTTCCACACCATCTGCTAGGTCAAAAAGGTCAACCAGGTAAGCCTGACCCGACCATAACTCTCTTCCCCTTTACTGGTTTCCACAAACCACAACTAAAGTAAACATAAATGTATACAAGTAGACGCGCCTTTACCAAGTCAAAGTTTAACACAAGAATGCTGAAGTGTTTCTTAAACACATTGTACAGGGATATTTTGATGGCAGAATTTTACTTTTGCAGACAGCCCATGTACAAATTATATCCATTGTAAGAGTTAGAAGTTGTTACAAATTGTCAACTATTTAACATCCCTGATTGTTTTGACATCAAGTCATCTCGAAAAACAACAGGAACAAAACTGGGGCAGCATTAATTACAGCACACCTTTCTCTGCCTTCCGGTGTGCACATTTCAGCTTCAAGCAGTTTGCTTGAATGAACATTGCCGTCGTCAGTGTCTCAAAGATGAAAGCAGTTCAAGTGGAAAGAGTTCTTTGGGTGATTGGTTCTTGAACTTCACTTTATTGATAACTCTGTATGTCTTATCATGATTTGAACCACCTGCAAACCATTACATGTACAGTCCTCTAGCAGAGTCATTGTAGTGTTGGATAACGTGGACCATCGCCACATTTTGCATTTAAACCACAGGACTCATTTCTAGGTCTGCTTATAAGCATAAATAGTAGCCAAGCACAACAAAATTGTGCTTACCAGAGTAAGGTTACCAGCCAAAGTACCACATCACATGTGCAACCTGTGACTGGTATAATGCTTATTTTTGCTTACCAGAAAATGCTAAGCATAATTCTCTACTTAAGCAGCTGTATGAAATTGGGCCTGGTCATTTTGGTTAGTAAGCAGTTTTCAATCCATGTAAATATCTTACTTTCTTTTCAAATGAATTCCAAACTTCATACAAAGAGTTGGACTTATTTGGACAAATCTACCAAAAATCTAGTGCAAAAAACATGCATTTGACAAGTGACACTTGACAATTCAACAAAATGCATTTGTAAAATTGTCCTGTCCTTGATACATAATGTTGAGTTATATTATACATTCATCAAATCAGTTGTACATCATATTATGGGCTTCAGTAGTAAGAACAGTGTTTGGAGAGGGGAATATCTATTTTATATGTGAAAATATTGTCTTTAAAATTATACCATTAACCTTAAGTTTGATTTTAACTACCATTGTCTAGACGGCCCTTTTGATTTGAAAAATGCATAGCTTCACTACCACTAGGGCCCTATTTCGTAAAGCTGCTTAACGACTGATATTGTGCTTACTGTGCATGTTTCCATTTAATAGCGCTGCTAACCGTAAGCAGACGAAAAGGCATGCTAACCTTCCGGTAAATGACGTGACAATGCAAATCCCTGGTGAACGCGCAAGCTGGACACCTAATTTTCTTGCTAACCTGTAAAATACACTTGCGCTTTAGCAAATTTTTCTGCTATAGTTAGCACAAAAACTTGCTTACCTCTATGCTTACCATGAAGCAGTGCTATGAAATTGGCTCCAGATTTACAGCACAATAGAGTCATCTATCAGCAAGTCACTGCGGTCATAGCCTTGGGGTAGGTCATAATCAGTCACGCTGGTACTAATTATCCTCAGAGACCGGTGAAGTTTATCATCACTGCCCTGATAATTCAAGCCCATTTAGGCAATAAATTTTGGCTATGATGCATTGTCATGTGTAAGGCCAGGCAGACAAGAGATAGTTCTTGAAAAATGAAACAGCCATTGATTGCTCTCATCAAAATGAACAACACACAAGCACTGTAATATTACATTTCTGAACTCGTCTCATTTGCCCTTGAATTTTTGAACATAAATTTCGAGTGATCTTCAACCACTCCTAACCCCACCGCTCTAAAAATAAACAAAAAATAACATAATACAAATTGTAAAAACCTTTTGAAAAAAAAGTATTTACACTCTTTCTTGCCTCAAGTTTACACCTGATATCACACATGTATATTAATTGCAATATTTTTTCTAGTACAACCATCTGACCTAAATAAATAAATAAATAAATAAATAAATAAATAAACAAACAAATACATAAAACACAACAGTCCTGCGAACTAACAACACAAGATACACTATAATAGTACCTTCATAAATTTTGATGTTGTTTACGGTTGTTTAATCTACTTTCTGTGAGGTCATCAGGTCAATAGAGGCAGTGTTTATAGACCACCTGATATGAGTCATGTGATGGCACACCCAAGATTTCAGCCATGTTTGCTCAATGACTGGGACTTTTTATTGCTTTACGCTTCATGACAAATTCAAGGTGATGGCATTTCCAATAATGTGTCATGTGGAATGCTGTTCAATCCAGATTCCAAGTTGTCGTTGAATGTAATTTGTTTAATAGAGTTGGTGTTTTAAGACAAAATATATTATTTTATCAAGTCGTTGGGAATATGTGTATTTTATTTATTTATTTATTTTTAAAAAAATTTTAAATTTATTAATATAAGTAATATTACTTATTTTATTTATTTCTTATATTTATTTCTTAACAAAAAAAGTCACGGGTAGGGGTGGGGTGGGGCAGGTGTGAAGGGCTGTTTGTTTGTTTGTTTGTTTGTTTTGATCTACACTGACACTGGCACAACACAGTCCTTTTCAATCACATTGTACCCCATTTGAGGTATATTTATACCTTGATTGGAATTATCTCCACCCGATGAGGGCATATCAATTGTTGCCGATCAGGGACAATTTAGATACAGAGAGGGTTTCTGCCTCAGTCACTGTCAAACACACTCTTCAGATTGGGGTATACTTCTACCCTGATTTGTTCCCTCTTCACCCAACGGAGATATCAATTGTCCTAAATCAGTACTCCTTCCTGTAAAAACAACACTCAGCTTCAACACATCACACTGTGACGCAGGTGTTACATGTAATATTAAAAACCGCTGATAAAGCTGACATGAAGATTTGCAAAATGAGTGATTGTTGAATTACAACCAAAGAAAATCTTATAAATAAGAAATCTGATATTGCCCCATGATTCACAAAGTCCAAGAGGTGTCTGTTCTGTTGCTATGGTAACCAAAGAAAGCCATAGAGTTGTGCCAGTCAACGCCCTTTAACTGGACAATTAAATAGATAATTGAAATGGAGAAAAATCTGTCGATTGATGGAAAACACAATTAATCATTGTCACGAGATAGCAGAGATACAGCATATTCACATAAACCCTCGCGTGTTATGTTTCGATGGGACTTCATAGGTGGTGTTATTGTTAGCATTAGATATGTACATAAAGGAAATGTAAATGTACTCAGATGTGTGTTTGACTATGTGGATTATTACTAAATACATCAGGGTATGTGTTAGAAATGAAGTGCAAGATATGTATTTGAACATGCGCTTGAAATTGTATAGTTTTTATTGGGGTTTACGCTGTAGTGAAATATGATAACTTGGGATCAATACATTCATTCCAATTCCTCTAGTTTTTCAGGGAATTGTATGTGAAATGTACACCCTGAGGCGGTGAGGTTAAAATTACCCAGATATTTTATTTCCTGGGAATTGGCTTGGTTGTGCGAATAGGTTTTTCTAATTTTCAGTAATCATTTCCATGAATATCTTTATCGAACTTGTGTTTTTAAACAGAAGATATTATAATTGCAGAAAGTAATAAGTTGTGACTGCTGTCCTTAAAGATTCGGCGATTGTCGCTTGCATTTGATCGTGGAGCAATAATTTGAGGAAGACTTGAGCCAAAATATCTTCATTATGTTTCACTACAACATAAAGCCAATTCAACACAACAAGTGATGACAATGCAAGGTTCAAAGAACTTGAGGGTTTATGGGTAGTTTTACAAGCTCATCAAAAGCTGTTTGGAGGTTCGGTTTCCAAAAGGAAAGTTTGTACAGGAACTGTACCAACATTTACTTAGGTCCAATAACCATTTCCTGTACACACCTTCTATTCAACACAACTGCTGATGTTTTTCCCGAAAGTTTTCAAGAGGAAAAAATGTCAATTATCTGTCATAAAATTTAAGAGTAGGAGAGTTAAAAGGTGTTATCTTTAAATGTTTTCCGTGACTGATGGGACAATTCAAACTCAAAACCTGATCCATCACAGAATCAACACTTCAACTGATCTGGTGCATAAAGTCAGAGGTACATGTACATAAACATTTGTTGACTTCAACTATTCCAGCATCAGGTGACTTGGTATTTTAATTCACTTTACAATCAGGGAGTCCAGGGAACTAACAAAGTGATGGCAACTTCAATCAAATCAAGCCACACAAAATGGCAGATGATATTGAGGGGAGTTCGGTTGGCTCAGTTGTTTCTTGCCCTGCCTTTCACCTCTGTGGACACTGGTTCCAATCCCACCTCGGACCAAAGCCCTGCCCTCTTTGGAGTTTTCCTCCCACATCTAAAACTAAACATCCCTTCTCGTTTCCAACATCCTGTTATTGGCGCTAATTGTGCTGTTGGATGTGTAATAATATCTAAATGAAAAACACAGTTTTCAACACTAAACCAAATCAAGGTTTTTAGGGAATCCTATTTACTTACAAGTGCTAAACACAAAGGTACTGCAGACGAATGTAAAAGTGCCTTGCATTTCTAAAGGTAGTAAAACCAAGTATGCCAATGGCCTCAGTCCAACATTCAACTCAAAGAGTTGGCTAAATATGCCATCAGCTACATTATTACAATAGCTGTCTCTGCACATGTCTTTGATAAATATGAATACAAGCTCCCAATAACAAGATGCATTGTTATTTAGCGATAAGCAATTCGGCCTTCAGCTTCCTGTCTCAAACGTTGCGTGTAAAAGTAGAGAATGGTATTTTCCCCGTTTTGTTCGGGAATAGAATTGATTTGAAACCACATTCCTTAAATTGTACAGTTTCCTTATTCCCTGAATGAAAGGCAACCACAGGAACCTTAACGAAATACAAACAGAAACATACAAGAAAATATTACTGACTGTTTTTCGTTGGTGAGTATAAAGTAGCATGAAAATACTGCCGAGCTCAATAGATGGCTGTGTCCCAATAAGTGGCTTTGGCTATAGCATTATTGTCATGTAACCATATAATGAAGTATATGATGCCCATAGCAACAGCCTTAGCTGTAGCCGCAGCTGCCAGTTTGAATATGGCCTAAAGTAACCACAAAGTAGAAGACAACCAGTTACAAACAATTAAAATCACATGTAATTTTGGTTGGTACCCTGTTTATGTAAACACAGCTGTTCTCGATGAACTTAATTGTTTTACGGACATAGGATCTTTCATGAAACGTCAAAAATACAGCAAACAAATCCCTACAAATCGCAACTGATTCTAAAAATCTAGTCAAATATTTTTTCATGTTCTATAAATTATGTGTCAATTGAAAAAGAACCAACCCAATTATTTATGTGTAAAGGATATTAAATCTAGTTGTTTTGGGAAGAACAAAGAAAATTTGACTAGAGCGGGAGTTGAACCTGTGACCTACAGATTAACGTGCCGATGCTCTTTCAACTGAGCTACCTAGCCCCAATGTTGGTGGTCTCCCTATTTTGTCAGTATCTTTGTTTGGTGTGCATTAATTGCATTAACAATGCAGTATAAACGAAACACATATTTCACAGTCATGTCCCTGTATGATTCAAAGCCAACAGTAGCAATACCCTCAACACGAAAAAGAAATTACCAGCAGTGTACACTTTAACAATTAAATCCGCTCAATTCATCCGAAATCAATAACTCACCGAACACGTCTGGACAATCCTGCCTGACGTGGATATATTGCCTACTGAAGGCTTTGACTGGCGGATTTGTTTAATCAATGCAAATTTATTCACACTGATTGTGATGAATATAGCAGAGCTACTGTTTCCAGTGCACATGGTGAGTTTTTGTGTGTTGTTATTGTTTAGATAAAACTACTCATTTTGCATTATTTGTGAATTGATCATTGAATTATAATAAAATGCTTCAAATTGCATTGTTTATGGGACCCTAGCAAGTACCATTTTCCCCCTAAAAATTGAAAAGATTTCATAAAGAGATGATTTGAATGAATATATTCTTCCAATAACTGATTAAATATGTACCGTCCCCTTATGATATGTTTCTTGATAACTAGAGGATTGGAATGAATGTAACTCTTCAAAAAACCAATGATGTACCATCCCTTTATGATACAACTTATGTTTCCTGAAAACTAGAAAGACCTTATCTAAAAATGAATATGTTTTGTTAAGATAACAGAATTGAATTTAAGTAAATTCTCTCTCTAAAAAAAAGGGTTCATATTCTAATTGCTTTGGGAGTACGTGGGAGCTTTTAAGAGCATTTGGACCTTCAAATTGATTTCACAGTAAAATATGTATTGATGTTGTTGATGTTTGAGTTCTATGATTATTTGTCTGCTACCAGAAACATGATCTGGATCCATACAAAACTCCAAAGAGCACAATCATATTTAGAAAATTTAGCATGTTCAACTTTAAAACATAAATCAACATAATATTGACAAGGTTATAGCCTCATTACCCTTCATGATATACAAAAGCATCAAACCCCACTGAATACAAACAAACCTTTAAAGAAAGTCTGGTGTTTTTGTTTCCAGTTCCTAGACTCAAAAACAGCTTTGCGAACAAACAGAAACACCAACTACCTAGACCCAAAACGGCTTTGCGAACAAATAGCAACACCAACTTCCTTTGATTGTACGCACCTATTTTCCCCATTTGTGTCCATTTAAAAAACAAACCACCTAGGTATAAAGTTTCCATGAAATCCGCTTCAGAGCTTAAGGTGTGCCCTTTGTGCCAAGTTCAACCAGGCAGGGAGTGAAACTACCTGAGTAGATCCAAATCCAGGGTAGCCTTCACAAAACTTTTGTGTGCATTTCTTTCGGTGGTTTTGTTGATGCTAATCTTGCGTAAAACACCACACAGCTATTCGCAAAGTAGCTGTCAGTGTTGTGACTATGTCAAGGGCATGACTTATGCTGGACAAATTACTTTCCAACTCCCAACAATAACAAAAATCTACATTATGTTATTTCCATACATGAAGAATGGACAAACATTACCTGTACCTGGAATTATTATTGGAGCAGAAATGTTGACAATGTTAGGAAATGTATAATGTAGACGGAAGTAAAATGGTGAAGATATTGAAAGGGTTTAAAAATGTGTGTCTGGACTGCATTTTGTTGGGGGGAAACATTGCATGGTGTGTTTAATTATTTTCATTGAAGAAGTATTTTATTTTTGATAATTTATTGTTAGTTGGTTGATAATTAAGGCTCGGAGTTTCATTTTTCATGGGGCAAGGCTGTCACTGGTCTCTGTTACATAACACCGATTGAATAGGATTCAAATACAAAACGCTGCAAAGTTACGAGCTACAAGTGTAACATCCTGCCCACCATACGTCATCATACTGAAAAATGTAGGATAAATAAACTCACAGTCAAATAAATGAATAATCATTCTCATTAAAAATAAATGACCTCTCCTTAACTCCAAATCAGAGACTTAATCTAACCACAGTGTGAGCTTGAAAGCCAGATAATTATGGCTGGCTGAAAATAATCAGAAAGACGGAAAGACTCAAACCTTTGACATAGACGAGGAGCTTTGCCGTGGATGTTATTTTCCCGGCGGGATTCGAGACGATTACTTTATACTCTGCGTTGTCACTTTCATTTACATCACATATGACCAGCATACTACTACTCTCATTGGTGTAAATCAAACACCAGTCAGTTTTAACGATATCCGTGCCGTTTTTCAACCACTGGACATCTGCTCGAGGATGGCAGGCGAACTGTGCATCAAAACACACAATGTCGCCCTCGTCCACTTCGGTGTCGCGGAGTTCACGGGAAAATTTAGGTACCGCTTCCCAGATTGGCCCGTTGATTACGCTTTTCTTACGCGATGTCATGGAGACTTCCACAGGCCCGCTGCGGTTACCCGTAACATACGTTCGTTTAGCTGGCGTTGTTGTGTCAGGCACATCCCGGCCATTGAGGCTACCATTTTGATGCCGAACGGGGAACTGATAGGGTATGACAGGAGATCCCAGTCCAGCCATGCCAAGTCCAGCTGGACGTTGACTAGGAGGATAGACGCCGTGAGTTCTGCTTCCTGGTAGCCCATTCTGTTGCTGCTTGCTGAGCTGTCTAGTTACACTGTCACCAGTAATGGCTTGGTGTGATATTCTTGGTGAACTCATTTTGGGTATAAAAGTATGTGAAGGCACTTGGAACTGGAATAATTACAGGCTACAAAAACACCTTCGTTGCATTTCTCACACACATTCGGTAAAAAACAATCTTCAAAAATACTATACTACACGTAGGACTGAAAGTTCCTACACATAATGTATCAGGTAGGACTGGACTGGTACTGATGCTAAAAATACAGGCAGTCAAATCAACCTCCAATCTCCGAAATGGATCACACTACTGTTTACTTGAAGAATCCAGCTCATGAGTTAACAATCCGCTGTAATCCACCTTTATCTGTTTACAGTGATGAAGTCAATAGAGAATGGATTAGGCATGATGGATCAATAGCTTTCCCACGAATTCCTTGCACAACAAACCATAAGACCAAAGTGAAAAAACACAATTGCTCCAATTCTAAATATCCACTCATGCGAGTTGACGACCATCACAGCAAAAACCGAGGACTGTAGCTTGTGTTATGGTTTATAACTCCGAATCTGTATTGTACGTACAGCATGAATAAAAGCTACCTGCACATTGTAACAGCATGTGTGCACATTATAAATACACATTCCTAATCACATCACTGTTTTTACACTCGTTATAAGCAAATGACAAGGCTTCCTGCTTGCGGTTGCTCCAGCTCCTGAGTCCCACAAGCAACCCACGGTGAATGTTCCTTCCCTTCCTGGTTTCTCAGACCGGCACGAGGTTGTTACACCACACAATCACAAATGAAATCCTGCTTCTCCATCCAGGTTTCAACTCCCAGTTTAAATGGCATCCAGACACAGTGGATAACACGCTGTACAATGCCTGCCTATGGATGAGTGCATGTATGATGGCCAATGTACAACCCACTCTCCATCATAACAATACCCTCAGCTTTTGCATTGACCCAGTACTAGGGTCAGGATTCGCAGTGTATAGGCCTTACATAGGACTGTACCATTCTGCTTCACAGGTGTGTAGAGGCATTAACATATGTTGGTCAAGTTAAAGGGGAAGTATACAGCTGGTTTGCCAAGCTTATTGTTGTAGCAGTCTCAGCTCACTAAATTATGACAATGTATGTGGGCGTGTTGGACCCAAGTTAAAAGTAGCTAAGCAAAACAAGTTGTGCTTAGCAGAATAAGGTAACCGGCCAAAATGCCACATGTACCATTTTTGACTGATATCCTGCTCACTTTAGCTTAGCAGGAAACTAAGCATTATTTTCTGTTTAAGCAGCTCTATGAAACTGGGCCCTGGTGCAGACATTTCTTATGGTGACGCCATATTGTTTTCTCCCATATCAGTGGTACCAAACTGAGGCTGCAGGGTTAAATAGTCTGGTACCTTTTGGGTATGGTAGGAATCAGTATATATTATTGCTATTGCAAATATTAAATGTGACAAAGATGGAGATGGTGAGGTAAACGTTTTAAAGGATTGATTAGTATCTGAATAACAGATAACTGTGACAAATTATCCTTTTGCGAATGAAATGATTAACTTTCTGTACAAAATTTCTTTTTTACCTCATATTATTTGTGACTATACAAATATCTTTCTTAAACTGGTTAGCCTTTCACTATGTAAATGTTTCCTGATACAAGAATCAAAGCCAACATTGTTTACATTCGGATAGAGCAAAACAGTGTCTTTAAGTGACATGTCCTTGGTGGGTTATTATCAGTGCTTAATCATTATTAATCAATTTACAGTTATCTATTTATCACAAGCACAAAAGATCATAGCTATGCAAAACATCATGGATTATGATAATGGGTAAGAATTACTAATACTATATATATAACAAATTTCTTCACAACACAGTTGTTGGTGTAATTTGTCTGCTCAATGGGGCGGATCTAGAGAGTCATATGTTGAGGGGGTGACAGTCATTTGCTGGGGGCGGGGGTCTGGTTGGCCACACTAGGCCAGTGTGCTTTC
>CM021542.1:787234-800116 GCA_010994315.2 Pisaster ochraceus | reverse complement strand
GTGGACTATTTCTCTCTTCCTTTGGTGACTGCTTTACTTCTTTCAAGAATATTTGAAGGCTCAACAAGATTTGGAACAAATCCTGAAATCAGGGAAAACCTTGAGAAATCACACGCTCATATTAGATTCATCAATCAGACACCATTTTTGAGGAATAAAAGTTGACATCAATCACAGCTTTAACAGCTGGAAAACTATTCAGTTAGGGCTTGACCTTAATCTTGAAAACCTTTTTTGTTTATCTTCCCACAAAACACAAAGGTCAAACAGGAACTGTGATCAAATTCAGTCACTCTACGTCATAGTTTTTTAAAGTTTCTCAGAATTTGGTAGATTTTAGATCCCTGACTTAAGTGTTTTGCAGTGGGGGCTGTGGTATTTTTTCCAGTTGTTTATTTATGAGATACTTCCCTATTGTGGGAAACCCAAATTGTGGGAAATGGTACCAATGCCAAACACCATTTAAAAAGCAATAATTGATATTAGATCTTTTCTGATCCAAACATCACATCCTTTGCTTCTAATCAACATAAACAGGATCAGCAGCTGACAGAGCCTAGTTTCCTTCCTAGGAGGCAAGGACGATCAGCGGTCAGATTGCCTTCCCATTCATGGGGGCGTGGCTAATAACGAACAACCAAAACCCACAGAAAGCCCTTAACGAGGCCAGAGACAAGGACACACAAATTAGAGAAGTGGTTTACCACCATCAAATCGTACAACAAAAAGGTCGTGTAATCACACAGTTTCATTTGGAGAAAATGTGTTTGTAGTGGGACAGCTTTACTATTGTACACAGGTAAAATTTCATGGCATGTTTATCCTTAAGTGTTTACTGCAAGAAAATAAACAGAAATGTTCATCTTGAGGGACACTTGGAGTCGGACGAAATACATGTGTAAATATCAATGCCATGTTAATGCTAAAAGATTGTGTGTACAATGAGGGGAAAGCAAACAGACATTTTCAGCTGGAGGAATTTTTTAAAGGTTTGGCAAATACAAGTTTTTTAGTGCGATTGTTTATTATGTTTGTGGTGAGATGGTTATGTAAACTAAAGGGAAAACAGTAAATGCCACGATTCTTCAGAGAGAAACCAAAGAGACATCGTCCCTTAAAGTCATGTTGTTTGAAATCCAAAGTATTAATCTAGAAAATTGGTCACAAAGTCTGTATTTTGGGTTAAGTTACTGTCTTGTCACATGCAAGAAATTAGAAAAATCTATTCAATATATTGTAATTTGAACTGAAATACCAACCTATAAGTTTGATTTATTATGGACTAAACTTACACATTTAATTTTTGTTACCATTTTGTGAAAACTGATCTCATTGTAAATCAATCTCACAAATTAATCCCCCCCCCCAAAAAAAACCCACCATAATAATAGTACTAACAATAATACTAATTCTGTGCCTAAATTTGATGTTCCTGTTGAAAATTGATCATTTTTCTGCTGAATGTCAATAAAAAATTTCGGTCAGGCTCAAGTGTATCAAAACATACAGCATTGGATAGTTGCAGCTATCATAAGCCTTCAGGTACTACAAAAAAGATCGTCATTCTTGACCAAATACAGGACAATTTAATTATCAGAAGAGAGGCTAAATCAGTCATGCATTGATTAGAATAACATCCTAGGAGTGATGAAGTGTCAGTGAGTTTAATTGATTGACTGACTCTGCATAAATTAATTGCCTTCACAACATGAATACATTGACCTAGTAACTTGCTATGGGAGACAGGCAGTAGCTAGGCAGATGATTCCATGTGAAGACGCACGGTGCAGGTAATCGCATCTAGGTCACTTACTGATTCTTAAAGAGTGCGTGGCCTTTCATTTCAAGATTCTATCCATACATCATCTTAAACTCTCCAATTTTCTCTCTTTTCGGAGCTTTAAATTCTTATTCTCGAATTCTGTCAACTTCTCGTCTGTTTTTCTTATTAGAAGTTATTTGAGGTTCAACCCAAAATAATCTAAAATGTACCCAGTCAGTTTCCCTTGTCATTTGCTACTTGATAAATATAGGGGTGTATGTATTTTATTCCCAAGAAGTTCAATACTCTGAATGTAAAATAGAAAAAGATATCTGATGTTACTACAGAATTTATTCAAACTATAAATAAATCATGTGATAAGCAGAGAACTTGCATGTCTTAAATATTACTGTTCACATTGGAATATGAAAACATTTATTGAAACTTCTTTTGAACAAAAATTTATACTTTTGTATTACTTTTAATTAAAGTCCAATATTTGTTGTTTCAAAATATTATGTGAAGACAGTCGCGACCATGTGGGAATTGTGTAAACAAATTAGCCAGGTTTGTCCATGGATTTGTATGAGATTCTATTTATAGACTTGATGATAAACAATGTGGTTAAAGAGGCAGGAAACGGATGACTGATATCTACAGGAAGATTGGTCGGAAATACTACAACTAGGTATCAACAACGAAACAGTAAACAAGTAAACAAGTAAACAAGTAAACAAGTAAACAAGTCATTGTTGTCATGATTTGTGTTACTATGGAGCAGTGATCAAATGTTGTTATTTCCTAATAAAAATTTTCTTATTCATAATCATATCGTCAATGTTTCAAAAAAAATAATCACTATGCACTTATCTTGTACATCCAACCACATAAACTTTACCTCAAGGAAAAACATATACTCAATATTGTCAAGAGAGGGCACCCTTCATTTCACAAGGTAGATCCAAATATAACAATCATTGCATGCATAGTGAATCACACATAGGGTAGCATACAGGTTAAGTTGACAGATGTCAAAGCACCTTCATTATGGATATAGACATCTTATTTTCCATTCAAACCCATGTAACCAAATCGAGGCTGGGAGGGCAAAATAGTCTGGCCCCTTGTGGAATGAAACATTCACAAATGTTGTTGAATACAAGAAACATGACAAAGATAGTTCCTGTTCTATGAGCAGACTTGAGAACAGTCATCTGTTTAGAAATGTATTTGTTTGCTGTTCAATTTAAGAAACACTCTGATTGAATTTCAGAATTAACAACCCTCAAGACTAAAAACCAAAAACAAAACAGCAAACTGTGATTGTTAGCACAGAATGTTGCAATTATAAACTAGGCCCAGGACAAATTGATTGATTGCAAGAGCATACATGGTTTGAACATGATATCCGGGCGGCAGATGAGGAAGGCAACAGGGCGCCTTGCGGTGTTCTCTTCAACACTCCAAAAGATCAGTGGATCTTCAATCACGCTCTCAATAATGATTAACTACTCTCATTACACATCAGTGCTACTACTGTCTAAGCAAACATAGAGTAGCGAACATACTCGCCAAGCTGACTCTGTTCTGTTTTGCAAGGGACTTTTAAAGACTCACTTGTTTGAATCTACACTTTTGTGACAAATTGCTTCATATATTTCATTGTTTATGTTTCCCGTTGCGCATGGAGACTCCTGCACTATATAAATGTCTTGCATTTTTATTATTGTTAACTACTGCCACCATATTAGTCACGTTCCTTGTATACAACAATAGTTAGGAATACAGATGTACCATCTAAAAAAAGGATCTGACTATTTCCCCCTTCCAACATTAGTTACATTGATTTGAACGGGAGATCAAACAAAATGGCAGCACAGTAGTTGTGAAATATTATGCGAAATTCAAAGTAGGTTCTTGTCAAAGTGTGGCAGCTAAGGAACGTTCTCTCTCTCAACAAAGCCTCTCAAATGAGCATCTCACTCAAGAATTTCTGAAGTAATTTCTCCATCAAGCAAAACCTCATCCGACAAATATAAACCGCTTGAAGAAGGTAAAATATCCCACTAAAAAACCTCTCCCATTTACAATCCACTGCTTATGGAAAAATACTGCTCAACATATTTGATGGGATGTTTATCTTTTCTGGTTTTGTTGTATCAAATTACAGTCTGAGACTCTGGTTGTACTCTCAGTAGAATAATCTACACTTAGTGGGAGGCATGTAGCTTCAGAGCCACAGAGAAATGTTAATGGCAGGAAGGGACACCATATATTCCGAGCAGGTGCAATATAAAAACAAACACCGACTCAGAACTCAGAGGCAGGCGACTTAGGTGAAGGTTTTTTTAAACAAGGCAAAAGTACTTATTTAAACCCTAATCATCAATTACCATTATGTGTTAATTTCAGGGAAACTGTGGTGGGCAGTGGAGTGGCTTTGAAAAAAAAGGGCATTGCAAAGGAAATCATTTCAGGAAGCTGATGTAACATGTCAGCATTTTTGGTAGTAAGCCTCAAGAGCATTCCAGTAGTCGTAAAAATATGTTATGTATGGGAGCGTAGAGATTGGAGTCAGTTACAGGCACCGTATGAGTCCATACTCCACCTCCATCCTCCCCCCCCCTCTCCGAATTGTAAATTCCAACTTATCTAAGCATGCATCCACATCCAGGGATAATAGGAGAGGTGAACATATTTCATGTTTCATGCCAAAATAAAATGAAGGTAAATTATCAAATTATTGAGCGACAGCAGTTAATACCGTATCAACCAGTAAATAGGGTTGTGATTGCGTGGTGACATGCAGGGTGCAGTGTAAGGTCAGAAATGGGGAAGATAAATCATTTGGATGGAATGTGGAAAAATGTAGAGCCAAGTTAAAGACAAAGTGCCGATTTGGTCATTTTCGAAAATATAAAAGAATTAACTTCAATTGGAAAGCTCACTGATAATAAAGTTTATACCAGAACAGAGAAATACATACATCTGATGTACTGTGAAAGTCCAAGAAATAGCATTTGCGGACTAATACACCAACCAGTATTGCTTATTTCAATTGCCACAATCAAAATAAGCTTGAAACAAATCTACAAAATTCTTGACAAAACTGGTTTGAATTTCTCATTAACAGCCATGATATTTGGTCCTTGGGAGAGAAGTAGGCAAATCTACTTGAGCACAAGGTTGACATACTTGTTCATGGTGTAGGGTTTAATAGGCTTTCAGGCTATTTAATTACAGTTTTTCTGATTTTTCCCAAGGGCAAAGAAAAATAGGAAATTGGACTAGAGTAAGAAGAATATCACGCCTGCATTAATGCATGACAGCGTCATTTGATGAACTTTTCACAGGCTGTACAGTGTGTTTATTGAACACTAGAGGGTGGGATTTCATTCACTCTTCCTTAAACAATGAGGTACTTTACCTTTAAGTGCAGTGAACTTGAGTGACACTGGGAGTCTGTAACTTTCACATCAGTATTAAGTTACTGACATTTCAACCCAGTAAAGTATAAACAAAAATGTCTAGACTAGTCACAATTTGTCCATACTTAAGAAAACTCAACTTATGTTGACATGCACAAATTTCAAGACAAGATGAACGTGTTGATAAGAAATGATTCAAAAAGACCAACCAAAACATCCGTGGATAAAGATAACGGGTCAACACAAGCCGTGGACAGATTTTCATTATTTATAACTTTTACAGAAGTAATAGAAATGACTTCCTACAAGTAAATATATTAAATTATGCATGAAGTTAATATTTAATTGAGTGTTGCAGGCGTGCTTTTTGGCCCTGGGGAAAAAAGTAGGAAAATTCAACTGAATACAAGGGCTGACCTGAGTAATTGTACATTATGGTATAGGCTTTAACAGACTTGTCAGGCTATCAATAACAATTTTACTGATTTCTCTTAACGCCCAAAAATCGGAAACCAGACTCAAATAGGAAAAATATCCTGCCTGGTGTAGTAATGTATGCAAGGCCCCAATGGACACCAGTCTGAGCTGTTTGGGAATGGGGAAAGAAGTGTAATAAATGAATAAATAACTAAATAAATAAATAAACAATTTTGCTGTTAAATTAATTCATGCAAAGACAAGCTCTCATTTCAACCAGCAAAGGAAAGCAAAGCAAATCAACAGCACCACAACAAAGACATGAATTGACACAAGTAGTATATCCATAGAGTTGGGTTGGACTGCCTGGCTTCTGGACTCATTTATCACTTTCTGTGAGTCATAGACAGGGTTAAATTGTAATTCTTGGATAGGAGTACGACCAGTCGTTGAAGTTGCGGAAATATTTCTGTGGCAACACAATATAATTCAACAATAATAGATTAAACTATAAGTACACCAAGTTATAGTGTCAGCCGGTGTATTTTGGAAATGGATTTCAATGAATCTAGATCTCCTGCTTTTTCATTTCTTAACCTAAAATTAATGTAGCAAAATTTGCACGTTCTATGTTTTTAACTAAACACAAAGTTGTGTAAATTCTGGCAACCACTGCGTATCTGGAGAAGGTTAGAGATTCCTGGAGAGTGTAGTCAGGAAAATCCCTTGGTGTGAGTCACAACGGTTTCAATTTAATTCTTGATTGGTGTATGACCGTTGTTGTCAAATCCTAAAAATATTTCTGGGCCAAACAGATGATTTGTCTCACAGGTAGTTTTATTGTTTTGGACTCCAATGGATAAAAGTGACTCATAATCCTCATAGCAATGGCACAAGCTCAGAATGAACCAATAGTTTCATTTGAAATGACCGTCATCCAAACAATGCAAAATACCAAGCTTGGAGTTTGGGGAATATTCAACTCTGGATGAGTTCTGTATACTTGAAGACTCTATGCTTGAAAATGTTTGTAGGGTTTTTGATTAAAGCGTGGGTTATTGATTTCTGAATAGGTCAGACTGCCTAATGCCTGTGCTAGTACTGTCAGGTGGCTTTATAAACTGTGCCTTGATGAAAGATGCCAAATATTGGCCTCTCCCTTTCAAGCACATTCACCTTCGACCTTCACTAGTCATGACTTTGGTTGAGTCATGGGTACCAGCATACACATCTCAAACTGGACCAATGAAATTCATTCAATTCACACTAGAAGCCTGGGCATCCAAGACAGGTTAGAGACAGGGGGCCAGTCTTTATTGCTATTTATGTCAAGTTACAGTTGATCAATCTTGAGGAACATCCTCCTCCATCTTCTAAATAACCTTTCCTCTGCAGAAATGCTTAGCAGTTAAGGGCAATTCAAGACAAAATGTTTTAATAACCATTAGTAGTCTTTGGCTTAGCAGATAAACTCGCTAATCATAATTCAGCCTGACCTCAATATTGTTCCAGATTTTGTGCCTGATCATCCCAATTTTATAAACCATATTGATGTTAAAGAAGGTGACCTACTTCTAAGTACATTTTTCCATATTTGTCGTCCATTAAACATAATTATATTTATTAATACATGTATGCCCACATATGAAGGTAATATTTACCATACCATACTTTCAAATGGCCACACTTATAGCATTAATAAGCCTGCATATTTACTATTACAGATTATCTCAATAATTACACCAGTGTGTTGTGGGTTTCTTTACTTACAACTGATGGACATCATGTTTGCTTTTACTACCGCATTCTGCCTGATCAGCAGATTCGTGTAAATTTTGAATTTTTTTCAGTTGTAATCATACTTGCATTTTCTAGATATTAATTGCTCTGTATTATTTTACATAATCAGTTTGTTTGTATATGATATATACATGTAATTATATTAGCATGTAATTACTCCATTGCCAATTTACATAATTGTTATTTTGTTGTGTCCTATGGTGTAAATTATGTTGTTATTCCTGAAATTCTAATAATTATAATAATTATAATACTATTAATTACCCTTTTTGAAAATGCTATTTAGTCTTCCATGCAGTTTAATGTTGTAAAATTGTGATGTGTTGAATATGTAAATAATGACTAGATGTAAATTAAGATGCAATTCACTCTGCTGACTATGATTTTCGCTTTAATTTGAAATAAATAAACAAACCATTTATCATCATCATCACCATATCGACCCAAACACGCCAAGGACTCAATTTACTAAAACTGTTAATCACTACTTAGTTAAATCTTACTTAGCAGGTTACTTAAACAGGTTATCAGCCAAAATATAACGTAATCTAACATACTTTTGATTGGTTCCCTGCAAAATGTTGCTTATCAAAAAAAATTTCCAGCAATATTATCAGCTAAAGCAGCCCTGTATAAATGGGTCATGTGGGAAGTTTTGTTCAGTAGAAAACAAAACACATCTTCAGCGAGAATTTGATCTGTGAATTATATTTGCTAGTTACAATCTCACCATCAACATTGTGGATATCAATGCATTTTATTAATCTCCTAAGGGAATAAGGAAATTGAATTTTTATGACAGGTACATAAAAAAAAGAAGGAAAAACTATGCAAGAGAAACAACCAATAGATAAAAAGATTGACCCATCACTCAAAAGCCTGTATGCAATTACAGGTAGCAAATCTAAACGTTCATAATGCTGAACATTTAAAAACGATGACAGTTACAAGTCCCTCTATACACCATGGCATAGCTATGGATCGGCCTTAGATTTTCAAAGACAAAGTGAGTGTAAAGGCAACCTTGCCCCAAGGCACCACGAACCCTAGCTACGCTATTGACGAAGTTAATGAAGTACCTTAGTAACCTCAACCTCAATCTATGGATATACTTTCTGCCTCAAGAGCTCAGGGAGAAGGAAGCAGGATACAAACATTGGAAATAAAAAAAACAAGAAGCGGGCGAGACAATAAAACAAAAACCACTCAAAGCAGAGTTGACACAAGACACAAGCATTTTGATCATCACCTTCTGGTGCCGCACCCTCTTCCTCTTTCTTCAACTCTTTCTTGGCCGCGCGACGTGAGCAGCATCCTCCCATCGTTCCAGAGGCTTTCCATTTTACAAAAAAAACAATTGCGGCCATAAAGGAGAGCAAATTTCAACAGTTAAGCCAACGTAAAAGTTTTGTAGTAAATGAATGAAAGTAAAAGCAAGGATCGTTTTTGGAGAGGGTGGCTTCGACACACAAGGGGTATAATTCAAACAACCTCAGGATTGATTTTTTTATGTCAAAAACAGAATAAACATCCTTATTTTCACAGGAAAGTTTGAATGCAATAATTATTTTCATGAGTAACTAAGCTGCATTTATGATCTCTAGCTTTGTTTAATAAAAAATACACCACAGGAATGTTGGGGAATCGACCTGAAAGGTCTCAAATGTAACAAAAATTGACATCAACATATTGACGAAATTGTGTTATTAGGCAAATGACACCAACAAAACTCGAATTTTTTTATTTTTAGGACAAGATCTCAGACTAAAATTTGACTTGAGATCTTGAACTGTCTATATCTGAGACAAAACCCAGCTTCAAAAGGTTGCAGGAGTGGGATTGTACACTCATTCTAAAAGACTAATTATCCATTGTGTTGCATCCCTTTCAATTAAATAGAGCATTGTGAACTACTGTAATCAAATAACACAGAGTAGACTCGTAACACATTAAGCACACATACCTCATATAGTATCTATAATGGAACACTTAGTGGATGGACAAAAGCATAGCAACCACTCAACGAAGACCTCAGGTAAAGGTACAAGAATGCTGACCAGACTATGTGTTTTATCTAAACTAAAACACCGCTGTATGTAGAGCACATGGTGTAGATAGAAATCAACACACTCAGATTGTCTGACATGATACAGTGAGTATAGTGGTATAACAATTGAATCGGTTGCAATCAATACAGAATGCAGAACTTGTCTGGGACGTTGTGGATTGGTGCAACGCCGCTGTGAATTGATTTGGGTCAATGGAATACAACAGAACTATAAGCCCTGGTGAAGGGTTGGGCCTTGGGTGGATTTCACTCTGAAATTGTATACATTTCTAACAATAAAATGTCTCCCCCTCACATTTTGTGAAAGTTTTTACTGAATAAAATACAAATTGAATATTAATTTTTCCGAAAGGGTACAATTGTTAAGTGCCAGTAAAATATACTGTGAGTTTTTTCATCTTAACCGGTTCTAAAATGCGTTACCTTTTGAGAAATTGTGCTTGAGTCTACTCGTATTTCAATTACACACTATTTTATTACACACTATTTTATTACCTTTTTTCAATGGAATTTTTTATCATCATGAAAAATAGTGGATTAAAATGCATGCCATCTTTAAAAAACCAATGCATGCTTTTCATTTGAGATGTTTTTCTACAAAACTGGAAATTTTAAGATCATTTAGGCCTATCCTTCATGAAACCAGTAATGTTACAGTATAACTTTTTTTCAAAACTGCAAACTGTAAATCAAAGTTTTTTAATCCCCATAAAATCTGAAAAGCCCTTAGAGTCATTTGCATTTTTGAAAAGCTACGAAATGAATAAAAATGGCCTTGAAATAAACAAGTCATAAAATACCAGCAGACTGACACTTAAAAAAACAAATGAACACTTCAAAACAACAAGGCTGGCTGTCAGCAATATATTACACTAAGGAAAGGTGATGGTTTTACAGTTTCAGTTTAATGATTAAGTTCTAGTTACAGCACTTTGTTGTAAATCTCATCAAGATTTTGTGCATGACCTAAAACCTTTCAATATTCACATCAGTGGAACAAAGTGATGGTAGTCTATGAAACAATGGTAGCTCGTTTGAAATAAAAATGATTAAAAATCCTTGTTTATGATGCAGTCTTTGAAAAACAACACAACACAAGAAAACAAGAAAACAACAACAAAAACAACAAAACAACAACAATTCAAGAATAATGGACACAAACTTACAAATCTACTTCTTGTTGCGTTTACTGTGTGAGAATAAACGTCTGATATTTCATACAGCCAGCACTTTTTCAAAGCACAGTGTCATTTATGTCTGGAGTGACTAGTGACCTTAACTTTCCCGTTCATTGTACTTTATATTACAACTCACTTTCCCCATCACTTATTAACAAAGTGGCTGCAAATGGGCTCGTCACAAAAAAAACCACAATGTCCTGTATTTTGGCTTCTGTCCCCATGGAAACAACCTTGTCGTTGGTAACTAATTGGTTAAACTCATTGAATTAGATCAAAATTCTGCTAGATCAAGACAAGTCCCATTAAGCAGGCACAGGTTACCAGCCAAAATGTAATGTGATGTATCTCATTTATGACTGGTTCCCTGCTTATTTTCTAAACTTACTAAGCATTTTCTGCCGGCCATTTTCATGTCAGTAGACCCACGGGACCATAACGACATAGGGTCTATAATTGACTAGGTTTTCTAATAGCATGTGATCATCCCATCAGGGTAAATTATTCAGAAATTTAACGACCATATTCCAATCAAGCTAAATGGCCTTTGTTATGCATGGTCATGAATTTTTCTTCAAATTAATCAAGGTTAACTATCCAACCTTGAAAGGTCATCAATTGTTGCTTATAAAATAGAAAAGGTCAAATGTATGATGCAGGGAAGCTTCAGTATCAAATGGCTGGCGAATATTTGTATTTTGCACACAAAAAAATCTATTCACTTGGTTTTTTGTGTTTTGGTTTTGGTCTTCCTCTTTGGGTACATGAATAAAATTCTCCTCCAGATGAACTGTTACATCTATTTACTTTTGACTAGAATATCAAAAAACCTTCGGCAGAATTTTAAAGATCTATACTGACTTGACTAATGGAGATTACTTGCAAATTAGAAACAGATTCAGCTGCATTTGAAAGCTATTCCATAAACTGAAATGCAGTTGATATCTCATTTCACATCTGAGTTATTTCAGAGTCATTCAATTGTCATAAAGATGGTTTTTTTTTAATTCTCATGAAACTTCACATTACAGGAGCTGGAACATGAAGCTGAAATTTGACAATCTCCATATTTGTTTTCATCGTGTCTATTTTATACACACCTGTATGATAATGGACGATGCAAAACTAATCCGTGACAGCGATTCATGGATCAAATCAAATCCCAAGCTTTCCCCAAGATTATAACGGAAGCTTGCTTTGAATCATATATCCACTCCCATAAGTGGAAATTCATGAGTCATTTAATCATACCATACATGAACTGACCTTTATTGACCTTCACAACATGACACGTGCATTATACAAGGTTTCAAACTGTGCATGGTTGAACTCAAACAACATGACACTATAGAAACAATACAGAGATAAATCACACACAGACAATTGAACACAGGAACATCAGATAAATGAAATAACCCTACATGAGTGAAGACAAATTGGATGAATCAAGCGTGACAATCCCTTTAGCTTAGAAAACCCACCGGAGGTGTTACCCCGTCAAGTTGCTTAGTGTAGTCCCACGACCATGGACATCGTCAAGGCGTCCCGGATCAACACACAAGCAGCTCAGGTATTACAAGCGTTGTACGCCACACACACACAGGCAACATCAAATTAGCATAACATGAGAGAGGTGTACCTAGTCGCACGTGTCATAGCAACTTTCAGTTTTATATACCGACTAAAACATCCAACACACACATGGCTTCAATTCACAGCTATGGTCTACACTTTACATACAGCACATTGAAATTCAACTCTACAATATGTAATACATTGTACAAGACCCCATACACCTGTCAGGGACAATTTCTATACAACGGTGACCTCATCAGCTGCTGTGCATATTCACAGGGAGTACAGGATACCAGGAATCACACCACACCCCTTTCTTCCACAATGGACTCCTCCGACCACAGGTTAAATATCACCTTCATTCAATATTCTCTGCATATCATTATGCAAAAGACTAAATTTGCATATGAATACAAATCATGACACATGGATTCTCTTAAGCTGCAGTAATGCTATGGATATATTTAGTTTCATTTGTCTGTTTTGTTTCTATTAGACTAAGAACAGCTGGGTAATTCCCATCCTCTGTGGGTGGATAGGTTCAGGGTTTTATCTCGAATGAACAACATCAGATTTAATGAGGGTAGTTGTAAAAACTGTCTCAATATCTGTGAATCGAGTTTGCAAAGCTGTCAAACAATCGCATCTTGCAAT
>CM021542.1:771318-786234 GCA_010994315.2 Pisaster ochraceus | reverse complement strand
AGTTTCTTTTTGGTTATGAAAAGAAAGCAAATTTAAAGACATCAAATTAATATTTATGAATAAGGAAGTGGGAGATGGTGGTAGGAAACTGCAGAGACGTCCTAATCTTGGCTGGGCTCATCTAAATCTTTCCACTTCTTGAAGATGGCAAATTACTTCTAGACAACTTTCCAAACAAAATGATGATGTTCTTCTAAACTTTTCTGGATCAATACAGAACTGCCAACATTTGCATCTTCAATCAGGGAGATCTTTTGAATTACATTCAACATAATAGGGAACAAGTTTCCATAATCAAGGAGATTTTCAAATGTGTTTTTGAGAACAGAGATAGATTGGTTTATTTTCAAGGAACTTTCTGCAGACTCAGAGAGTTGGCAGCTCTGTATTTTATCTAAATCAATAACAGTTTACTGGGTCTGTATTTCTGGAATTTATTTTGCAGAGTGGAAATAAAATGTTTGATGAATCTCTGTTATCTTCCGTCCATCCTGAAGGAGATCTTCATCCGTTGTCAATCATCTTTGAAATCGTCATGTTGATATAACAATTTACTAAAAAAACTAAGATTCAACTGAAATTTCATTTTGAATCTAAGCTTCGTCCATCCCGAGTGAATTCTTTATCCATAGCCATTCATCTTTGTAATCCTCATCTCATAAAACAATTTACTCAAAATACTCAAATTCAACTAAAATTTCATTTTGAATCTCAGTTTGTGATACTACAATTCACTTCACAGTCACAATCTGGGCCCACTATCTAAGCTCCTTCAGCACCAACAAAATAATCCAAACATAAAACAATTTCGCTAATCAGAAAACGGTTACCAACCAAAATACAACATCATGATTACTGTTTATGACTGGTTTCCTGTTTATTTTTCCCAAGTATAAATTGATTGCGCAATCCTTCCTGCTGAAGCAGTGACATTGGGCCCAGTAGGCTAAGAAATCAAAATAAAGAAGTATGCCTTACCTAGTGATGACATCTGGCTGAGGATGTTGTCAGCTCCTTGTTGGTGAGTCTTGTTGACTGTCAAGTCATCAGCAAGGCCTCGGATGGTGGAGACATTGGAAGCATGATCATCGATGTCACTGACGAACACCTGATGGAGAATCAAGAGCAATGAAATTCAGAATCTATCGGAATACGATTGGGTAAAAATACAACATCCTGGCAAATTGAAAATGTTTCCTCTTGGGGTAACATTTTGAAATCCTGATTGTTAAATTTGATAGCATTTACAGAATCTCTACAGGAGAACTGGCACTAGAGGGCAATGCCTTTTGACCAAAACAGTTTGAAAGCAAAAGTTTGCCCCATTTCTGCCATGTTCCCAATGTCCACTAGCAATAATGCATACTGATCCTACAAAACAGGGGTCCGACTATTTTTCCCTCCCGACCTCAGTTTTGTTACATTGATTTAAATGGAAGAGAATCAATGTGGCTGCATCATAATAAGTTTACAGTGTCATTTAACTTTGACACTTGACCTTTGATCTTTGACTTACCAGGTGTTCTTGAAGTTTTCTGCGTGCCTCCTTAGCTGTAGGTCCAGGAATGACCTCTTCCTTCAGCTGAGCCTCGGCCTTGTCTAACCAGGTCAAGAAACTTGTGACCTCATCCCTGTAGGTCTGGGCCTTCTCCAAGGCGCCATCCAGATCAAACTTACGCTCAGCGAGTTTGTCACCAAGGTATTGGTAGCGTTCGTTGATGTCAGCCATCTGGCGCTGGACTTCACTCATACCTTAGAACGAGATGTCAAAATGGAGTGGATTTTGTTAGATTATCAAAAATCTGATATTTCCTTCTTTTAGACAATTACACCATACAAAGGAAACCAAAAAGAAACTTATTTTCAGCAACTGATTTTTTATGATATTATGCGACATCAGTTGATGATGCAAAGCCAGAAATGGCATCAAGTAGAATTGTCCTTAATTAATCATTCAAATAAATATTGTTTTATTAAACACAAATTATGGCATTAAATTCTGAATTCGACTCTAATTGGAAGGTCATTTTTATAGGTATAGAGAAAAGGTTACTGTAATCCATCTTCTGTAAGGGTGTAATTAAATGACTGTTGTTGTCATTTTGTCATTTTATTATTGAAGTGAAATATCTGCACATTCAAACATTGTCAGAATTGGGATCTGAAGTCAATTTAGAATGTAACACTTTTCAGTAAATTGAAAACAAAGTGACAAGAGCTCACCATCATCCAGCATGAAGGCGCTCTGATCCAGATCAGAGCCAATGGAGCTACGGCGGGATGAGCTGAGACTACGAGAATCAAAGCTGTGTGTGTCGGACCTCATGGTCAGGAACTGCTTAGAGCGCTTGATGGGGGAGCCCTTCAGACCTGGAAGCTCTGGGTCTTGGCACAGACTCTCCAGAGTGATGCCAAGGTGGTTGATGTCCTCAATACGGTTGTGGTAGTTGTCATAATCTGCCTGGATTGGCTGAGGAGTGGATGGTAATCAGAAAAACACAATTTGAATTTCCTTTTATATGGAATAATAGACATTAAATCCATAGTTCTCGGACATATCGTCGTGTCGGTGCAAAATAGTTGTTTCTCCTAAAATAGCACGAACGTTACACGCAAGTTTGAAATTGTCAAAGCACATCTTACTTTAAATTGCACAGACGTACACACAAAACAAGTACTCAGATACTCCATTTTTACAGCGTTTTCAAGCGAGATACAATGTTTTTGCAAAATACGAGATACGACACAACAATACAATGATTAAACTCAGAGACATAACTGACCTGGTAGGTGTCCTGCTGGTGTATGATGGCCTCTGGTTCGATGGCAACAGCAGGAAGGCGATCCACTTTGTCTTCAATCTTCTCCAGCCAGTCCAGGGTGGTCTTGAGCTGTGCTTGGAACTTGTCATGGGCATCCTGGCGCTCCTGCAACTGTCGGTTCCTGGGGAACACAAAACGAAGAATCATGTATTATTTCATAAAAACAGGGAATCATACAAGACAATTCTATGTTGATGGAGTGACACCTCAAAGATAATTTGGTCAAAATTGTTTTCAATTTTGAGAAACACTTCTCCGTTACAAAGGTTTAATCGAATCCAAATTTTCACAAAATTTCTACATTTTTCTTTTCAGTAATAAAAAGGAAAAAACCTGAAATTTTCAGAAATTGCTCATACATTTTCTAGGGGCATCGAAGCTTGTACTTAATTTTGATGAGACTGAACAAATAAACTTTGAACTAACCTCTTCTGCATGAGTCCTTCCAGGGACTCCCAGTTCTTGTTGAGGTTGGCCAGAGTGTCCACAACTCGAACCTTGTCTGATACCTTGGGATCTCTCGTCACTTCACTGCCCAATACCTTGATGTCTTGGTATTGGTTGCGATGGACGTCAATGTCACGCTGCATCTCCTAGAAAAAGGAAAGAACAATGTCGGGGTTTCTTGTAAGTTACCTTATAAGCTTGATTTTAAAAAATATTCTATAATAATTTATTGATGATGGGAGTAGTTGAGTTTTTAAATAAATAGGACATGAATTTCTGGTTAAAGTGGGTTATATAGAAGACCAAATGTGACATAAGCCTACTTCTGTCTGACTAAAAAAAATTATAATAATAATAAATGGTTGTTAGTCTCCTTACCAGCAGTTTGGTGCCCATTTCTAGGATGTCCACACGTCCGAGTTCTTTAGAGGTGACCTTCTCAATGAATGGTAGAAGCCAGTCCTCAAACGCCTCCACATCGTCCTCCAGCTGTGACAGCTTGGCGAACATCTTGTGCAGGTAGTCACCGTGGTTGCGTGTGCTGTTGCTGATCTTGTTGAAGCGTGCGTTGACGCCGTCCAGCTTGGCCTGGATGTTGCGGGCCAGGGTCGGGTCACTGGTCTTCATCAGCTTGCTGGCTGTCTCATTCAGAGTGTCCACTGTGGGTTTGTGACTGTCAATGTCTGTCATCACGTACTGTTGAGGAGGAAAAAAGGGAAACAAATGTTTGAAAGTAGTTTGTTTTTTTAGAGGGCGTGTTATGTCCCTCCCCCAAAAACCACAACCTGACCTCCAGCCCCGCCCTGTAAAGTACAGTCTGTCTCAAGCCAATATGGCTCATCAGGCTGGTGTTTATATCCAGTTTCCTTGGCATTAAACGACTGAAAATATCTCTATTTCCCCTGGACAGAATGGCAGTTTGTGGCAGGTTACTCCCCAGCTCTCACCAGTACCCATTTGCATCCTGGGTGGCGGGAAGCAGCTATGATGAGTACCTTGCTCAAAGACGCAAGTGTCACAACTGACTAAGCCAAGATTCGACCCCACATTAATAAATTACAGAACTAGAGTCCACCGCCCTAGACCACTCAGTCAAGATGCCCCACAGCCCCGCCCCGGTTCCGCCCCAGAACCAACCTTCTGGTCTTGCATCAACTCCAGCAGCACTTCCTTCTTGGCAGCAATGGGTGTGTTGACGACCCTGTTGGTATTCTTCTCTGCGACATCCAACCAGCGTAGGAGTCCATCGATACCTTCCTGGACGCTGTAGGACTGTGTGAGGGCGCTCTGTAGGTGGTTGTTGCGCTCAGCCAGCTGTGATTCCATGAATGTGCATTTCTCAGAGACATCACCTGAAAGGAGAAGATTTGATTAAATTGTTTAGCTGGAGACTGAAATGGATTTTTTTCAAACAAAGAAGTGCCTTGCTAGAACTGATAGATGCGATAAGATTTTATCCTTCTTAACAACCAGAATAATTGCCAAGCTTTAATTTATGATTTCAAAGATTTCAAAGTCACAGGCATCTTCAATGGGACCATGCAAAACCAAAGCCTATTTATATAAACTATTCTTTTTATCAATTAACATCAATGTTATGGAATCAAGCCGAGGAAAAAAATGAAATAAAATTGAACAAAACTATAAGCACACATATTCTTTATTGTCACTTTGAGTCAGGGAACAAGACAAAGTTATATCAACTATGATGACTATGACACAATGAGAGAAAAACATCAATAAACAGAGGAGTGGTTTGTACTTACGGATTGTTGACAGGACGTCATCTTTGATGGTGTCTTGTAGCTCGGCAAGATCTTTGCCGTGCTCCTTAAATTTGCCAACATCTTTGGTGTGCAGCACAATGTCGTCATGCAATTTCTGAAAAAACAAAACACCACAAAGTTTTAAGCCTACGTAAATGTCAAACAATGACTCTACATAAAACTAAATCTTTCAAACATTTTCAAAATTATGTTCAGTGAAATAATTTGCGGGTCTAACCTTGACTCTCTCCATCTGGCTGCGGACATTGTCAGGCTCAGCTGCCACTGGCTCCTGCAGCTCTTTGGTCAGTTTGGCATAAGCCTCATTAACCCATGGTAACACCACAGCGCAGGAGTTGCCGTACTTGGTGTGCTTGTCTGTCAGCTCCTTCAGGTGCTTGTAGTAGTTGCGGCTGCCGTTGCGCAGCTTTGTGTAGCGGTCATAGGCATCTGCCAGCTCGTCACGGATGACGTTGGAGTCTGGCGCCTCGGCAAAGGTGCGGTTGTACTCAGCAGGGAGGGTTGAAGTGCGGAATTCAGTCAGAGCTACTCTGTAGTTCTGTGTATCATCATGAAATAAAATCAAATACTTCATTTATTCAGAACGGCACAAGCTCTCCAAATATTTGCTTAAAACGCTGCCAAGCAAGAAAAACAAACAACAACAGCAACAACAAAGCAAACACCAAATCAACAACAATTAAAATTGTGTCATAAGATTTTTTTTTAATTTAGGGATTTGATCTGACTTACCCTGGCATTGTCCAGGAACTTGTGGCCTGACCTCTGGATGAACTTGAGGTCACCCTTGTGGTCACTGACCTCTTCCATGATCCTCTTCTCCTCTACTACTTGTTTCTTCAGAGCCTGGAGGTCCCTCCCAGGAGCTCTCTGGATTGTCTCGTTGGTCTTCTCCGCTTCCTTCAACCATTCCTCAAACTCGTCAAACTCTTCCCGGTACTTCTCCAAGTCATCCAGAGCAGAGTCCAGCTTGTTCTGGCGGGTGATGGACTGCTTGTTGACCTCGTCGTAGCGGGGTTTCAGTTCATCAAGCCCCGTTCTCAGGAAGGACTCATCTTCTGGTTTGAGCTTGCCGCCGAACTCCCGCAGGAGAATGGCGATGTCGTTGACATTTTTGCTGATTGGTTGATCGTGGGCGACAATGTCTTCACGGAGCACCTTTTCGGGGGGAAAAATTTTCACTAAATTTAATTTTTGAAAAAAAGCCTGCCTTGTAGAATCACAGATATAGATGCACTGTGAAGCTTAGAACCTATAAGGAAATGAAATATAGGGGCAAGTTTATTTCCTTGAATTTAATTATAATGATTTGTACTAGACCCAAGTGAAGATGATGTCAGGTGCCAGACTTACCCTGTGTCTGTCTAGCTGGCTACTGAGTGGCTTAGTCTGCTCATTGATGGGTTGTTGAGATCCAAGCTTCTGCTCTGTCTGTACCATCCAGTCAAGCAGTTCCTGGAGTGTACCTCCAACATCCCCAAAGCGACGACTCATGGTGGACTGAAACAAAAACACCAGTCACTAAAATCAAGTAGTCTGTTCTGATAGATACAAGTTTAAACATTAAACAAAACTACAAAAGTATTTAAGTATTTAAATGAGAAGGCATACAACATTAACATGCTAAATGTAATTCCTTGGTTGGTGAACACCATACCAGATCGTGACGGATCTTAAACAAGGTAGAAGCTGGAAGGTCCAACCTACCTGTTGTTCTTGCTCAGTGCGCATGAGGTTGATGTTACTCTCAAGGTCCTGCTTACGAGACTTGACTCGAGTTGACAGGTCATCGTAGCGAACCTTCAGGTCGTCATTCTTGCTCTGTAGCTGCTCTTGCTGCTCAGGACGTAGCTTCTTAGACTTCTCACTGATCAGGTTGCTGGCGCCAGCGGAGGCTTCCACTACTGGGGCTTGGCTCATCACGACTTGCTCTTCCACAGCCTTAGGGTATGAATACATAAATAGCAGTTACAATCAGGGAGAAGTGAATGAAGGGGTGAGGGTCACTGCTGACAAAAAAGTCTGAAACAGATCTTAGGAGGTACATTGAAATGATGGAATTTCCACATTTTGGTAAACCCTAGATTCAAAAGAGTTTATGGGAACAGTATTCTCAGCGCTAGAAAAGTAGATTAGAGAGCTTGACTTATTTTATTTGGAGAAAAATACCGTGTCTCTTCTAAGAGAGGTTTGCAATAACACCATGCGAAAATCTCTTTTGAGTAGTGTTGTTTCTGAAAAGAACCGGTGGTTAATGAGTCATTAACGAGTCGTTAACCACTGTTTTTTTTCAGAACCAACACTACTCAAAAGGGATTTTCAAATGGTGTAACCGCAAACCTCTCTTAGTTATACTTCCACCATGCAAAGTTTCAAATCCTACCATGTTTTGTTTACCAGGCAGACTTAAAAGAGAGTCTGACTTCAGATAAAAGTCTACAATTTCTTATCTCTGTGAGTGTTAAAATGGAGAGTGGATTTGAAACCCTTTGTTTTGAAGTCTGAGATATCTTACCATGATGGTCTCAAGCTCCATCTCCATTTCCTCCAGAGGGTTGAGGCCAGGCATGGGTGGGGCCTGAGCCATCTGCATCTCAGTTGTAGTCACCCAGTCCAAGAGGTCATCCACTGGCTTGGTGCGGTCAGCGAGGGCCAGGGCAGTGTCCAACTCATCATCACGGTCATCGATCTTGATGTCCAGGGCATTGTAGCGACGGTTGATGTCGGCCAGTTGGTGCTGGATCTCAGATTCCTCTGTAGGGTGGAAATAAGAGAAATTGATTCAGTGAGACACAATTATGAGGTCAAGTGAATTCACAAATCATCATATTAGTATGTTTGAATAAAGATAATGGCCGTCATCTCATCCACTTATCCCCTTCATAAAACCCATCTTGGATTTCAACCCCATTTAATAGGGGAGACATCCTTCTCTTTCTTGAGCTCATTTTCTACAGGTCAGTGGACACAGCTGGGAGAACATTCAAGCTGTTAGGCAGAGTCAATGGCAGACAAAGGGACCGTTTTTATTTCAGCTAATCCCCTCATAAAGTCTGGCCTGACAATGGGCACCCAGGTTGAGCTGTTTTAATCCCCATGGCCAGAATCATTCAGTAAACCAGCTTGGGAATTGGTGTCCTTAAACTGCTTATCCTAAAATCCCTTAACAAAAGAGGAGGATTAACTGTTTAACTCTTTTGTGTACTGCAATTGACACCTGTGGTTTGAGGCTCTGGTAAACAAGCTGGGTTGACCTCTTTTAATCTAGCGATTCCTTTAGTAAGTGGTTGGGGAAGGATGTCTCCCCTTATCTCATCCAATAATCAACCCTCAACCATCCACTTATTCTATCAACTGCCCCAAACAGGGTACATCCACTACAAATGATCTCATTATCAATCCATTTATCCTATTGTACCTACTGCCCCAAACAGGATATCCCATCCACTCAAAAAACATCTCATCTCATTCACTAATCAATCCAATCAATCAATCAATCAATCAATCAAAAGTCCTTTATAGAGAGCCAAAATCAACAGTTTGTTCTAAGGCGCTGAGGCACAGTTAAATCGTTAGTAAGCCAGCTGGAACAGGTGAGCTTCAAGGAGTGTCTTGAATGAGGTGAGTGAGCTGGCGTTTCTGATAAGTACAGGAAGCTTATTCCACATTTTGGGACCATATACAGAGAATGATCTCTCTGTAATCCACCAATAACTATTCACATATCCCACCTACTGCCCCAAATGGCAGAACTCATCCATTAAAAATGATGTCATCTCATTAACTAATCAATCCACTCATCATATCCATTCCAATCCTCACCTTCAATGAGTCCACTGATATCCGCCTCTTCAAACGGCCTCTTGGCCTTTGCTCGTTTGGCCGGGCCTTGATCAGCCTTGGGTGTGGATGTGATGATCTGAGATGAGCGACGATGTGGCCTGCTTGGAGCGGTGGTAATCCCACGCATTAGGGTGTCTAGTCTGGTACCCTGATCGTTCAGATGATCCAGAGTGGGTCGGTACTCAACAACGTCACGCCTCAGTGGCTGTGCGGGATAATTGAAAACAAATATTTCTATGGATCAAACTGCTGTCAGATAAATATGATAAAAGTTGTGGTTGTTCTGTGGTGTAATAACTTAAAGTTGCATTCACCATGCTCTGATCATCTTCAAGAAAAATGAAGCTTAAGTTAAGTCTCAAGTGGCGGCTACAGCTAGATTTCCACATCATCATGCATTGAAGCATAGTAACAGTCGTAGCCGTAGCTGTAGCCGGCAATTCGGATACAACCTTATTACATACCTTGAGCTCATCATACTGTGACTTGATGGTATCCAAGTCCTTGGCCACCGGTTGGAATTGATTGAAGCGACGCTCGGTAGATATCAACCAAGTGCTGACTTCTTTCAGATCGTCGTTGTACATCTTCTGGGCCTGGCGACGTTCCTCAAGCATCTTTTGCCTGCCGACAATGACAACAATTTATGATGAGTTAGAAACACTGGCATTGAAAGAAAGTCATCAGTTATTTTATAACTTTTATGTACCGATAAAAAGTCACACAAACTGTCAATTTTTGTTCATACAACCGTGATGAATTTGTGACTATCTTAAAGCCTGGATCAAACACCATAAAAATTGTTGAAAAATCTAGGTTATGCAAAGCTTCAACATTTGACAGTTTTATACAGGAGTCCCAAGTTATTTAAATATTTGTATACATCTTGAAATTGAATCATTTTTGTGTCAGTCATGAACAACTGATGTTGAGAGTCTTAAGACGTGGCGATGAAAGGAGACTTACCTGAACTGAAGGAGTTCAATCAGAGCGTTCCAGTTGTCATCCACGTTGCGGACAATGTGCTTGACTGAACCGGGCTCATTGACCCTCCGGTCACTGGTCAGCTCATTGGCAAGCTGATGGATCAACTGGTACTGTGGACGCTGCCTCTCCATCTGGTCTTGGATGTCCTGTAAAGGCCAGAATTAGAGAAAAATATTTAATAAAACAGACATCGGAAAGGAAACAGGATTCATTTAAGAGAATTTTGTTGTTTACTCTCACAGCAGATACATTTAAAACCCTGCATAGAGCATTTTTGCAGTTATTAATAGCTTTGAGATGATTTTGGGATGAACAAAGAAAAATTGACTGCGACATCATCACCAAATAATAATAAGATTATTTTTCATTAGAGAATGCCTTTTGCAAAATTTGAGTATCAAACTGACCTTCAATATGCTGGCAAGCTCTGTGATGTCCTTCTTGTTGATGTCAGGGGCCTCTAAGGAATCCAGCGCTGGGATGAGCCAGTCTTCCAGCTTATCAACCTCATCCTGGAGACGGTTCAGTCGGTCTGTCAGCAGCTGGAGGAACTCACAGCCTTCTTTGGATGGCTTCTCTAGGCTGGAGAAGCGAGTGTTCAGGTTATCAAGCTTGGACTGGATGGCGCGGGCGACTGTCGGCTCACAGGTTTTGAGGAGTTTGCTGGCTGCCTTGTTGACGGTGTCCACGCTGGGCTTGTGGGCTTGCACATCAGTCAAGAGTGTCTGGAAATATACAAAGTAAAAATCACTGTTTTAAAATCAATTTCTATGCAACAAAGGTCAATCAATATTGTTTAAAATGAAAGTCATTCAAGCTTAAACAAAATGTTTTTGCACCATAAGATCAAAGTCTAAAGCGATATCAACCCAATGTCTCTCTCAGATCCTGTGTATCCCTCTATCAACATGCAACCATCTTGTTTTTGGTGTATGCAAATCAATATAGCCAAAGTGAGGCCAGAAGGGATATCAGTAAAATAGGTCAGTGCCCATTAATATGCTAGGCACCTTCTGACTGAATACACACGAGGAACAAGACAAGACATGGATACCTTGTACTGTTGCATGAGATCATTCAAGGGTTCCTTCCTGAGCGTGACGGACGTCCTGTTCTGAAGACGATCCAACGTGGTCTCAGTTGTATCCAGCCAGGCTAGGAGACTCTCTAGACCTTCCTGGACACTGTGGGACTCGGTCAGTGCTGTCTGGAGTAGGTTACTACGCTCAGCGATCATGGATTCCAGCTGGCTGTACCGGTCACTCACATCACCTAACACCATCAACAAAACATTTCAAGATTAATAAATCCATTCAAATTTTTAATTTTACCAATTGACCACTAAATGCAGCCAGTGGTGGAAATGTATAACAGAAACAGGTGATATTTAAAAAATGATTTAAAATCACAGCCCTATCCAGTAAGTGCATCACGTAAAATGAATGACGTTTTTGTAAATGCAGGCCTGAAACATTGGACTCAATGAGATTGCAGAACTGGCTGTTGTGTTCTCAATGATAAAATGGTGGCATTATTTTCCCTGCACATGAGAGTTTATTGAGGAAGGGTTTCTCTAGGCAAAAACTGCAGAGGGTGTACGTATCACATCACTCCCCACAGGATTCATGTCTCTGAATGCAGCTAGACTCATTTTCATTTGTCAGTAACTTACGGATCTGTTTGCTGACATCCTTCTTGACGTCTTCATGAATCTCACACAGATCTCTACCAGTGTTCTTGACTCTCTCGACATCCTTGTTGTGGAGAAGAACGTCATCACTGAACACCTAAAAGATACACAGATAAAATGTTGTTGCTTAATTACAATACGATTCAAAGAAATTCCTCATAGTTATCTTAACTGTTTCATGCTATGTTCCCTACTGGCCATAATACCTGACCCAGAACCAGCATGAAACAGCAGTGGGGCACCCTAGAGACCACAGGAAACTAGTGAGTTGGCCGTGCTAGTAGACTTCAAGTCATTCTGATGTATGACTGAAAGATTGCAACACAAGCTATTCATGAAAACCAACCAACTCATTTGTTTCCCCGTTTTTACCATTTTCAGTCTTTCAATGTAAACTACTGTGGCTGACAAACCAACGTCATACCGGGTGTAACAAAAGTAATGAATCAATTAACTTATGCAAAATTAATGAGGAACCCGTCATCAGCAATGGATAGTAAATGGCATTGTGGTTAAAGTCCTAATATTACTAACTACAACTATTTTGTGCTGTGCAAACTTCTGTGTTTAATAGTTTCAAAAAGTGGTTCCTGATTTTTCTTTTTTGTGCTAAATTGAGATTATTCAGAGCTGCCAATATTTTCATCTTACAATCAGGGAGATTTTGTACAATAATCAGGAAGATATTACGAATTACATTCAACATGTAACAATGTCAAGTTTCTATTATCTGGGAGATTTACTAATTTGTTCATCAGAACATGGAAAGATTGGTATAGCTTCAGGGAACTTTCTGCAGAATCAGGGAGAGTTGGATTTTTGTAAATACCTTGAGTTGTGCGATCTGTTCTTTGACAGCGTTTGGTTCAGCTGCAATCGGTTCCTGAATCATCTTGCCAAGAGTGACGTAAGAGATGTCCAACCACGGTAGCACCGGGTTGACCTCATTGCGGTACCTCTGCTGCTTCTCCTGGATGTCAGCCAGACGGTTACGATGGTCCAAGCAGCGAGTCTTCAGACGCTCATAGCGACTGTTCACATTGCCAAGTTTGTCACGGATGGTGTGGGAATCTGGTGCCTCGCTGAAGGTCTGGCTGAACTGGCGTGGCAGGACAGAGGTGCGGAAGTCTGCAAGATCTTCTCTGTAAGTCTGTCATAAAAGATAATCAAGTTGAGTTTTAATTCCCTTCCGAAGCTCATAATCAACCTCCGTCAGTAGTTCTCTTAAAAGCTTTAATGCCATGTTTTCGTCAGTAAAAAGAAACCTCTCTTGTTTGATCATCTTTAAAGCAACCAGACTATCTGGTTAAATCTTTCAGAAAGATTTAAATTGTTTATTCACAAAAAGAAAACTTGACATCAAAGATGCTTACCTTGGCGTTGTTGATGAATGTCTGACCAGTCATGTTGACAAACTTCAGGTCAGCACCGTGGGTCAATACATCCTCAGCCAAGTCACGCTGGACAGTGTACTGCTCTCGTAGGGCCTCTGGCTCTGACTCAATCTTCCGCGATGAAGACTCAAGTTTCTAGACAAGACAAGAAAACACAATCTCATTTGAAATTTCTCTTCAGATATTCAGGCTTCAATGCAAGGGTCACCATAAGCAATGAGCTCATTCTTTTTCATCACGTTGAGGCCATTTTGTTTTTCGTCCCTTCAACCCAATGTAACCAAATGGAGGCTAAAACCCAGTTATACTTATCGCTAAGAGAAGGGGGTTTGCCCCTGTGTTTCGGACAGTGACTGCCGAATGCAACACAGCACCTTGTAAAGGTGTAGCATAAATTGGTCTCATAATTCATAAACTTCAAAACCTGACTTAAAAAGTGTTTCTCTTTATTCAAGCGCCTTGGTTACCTTATTGGTGAATAAAAGTCTCCAAAGTTAATGTTAACGTTAAAAGGGGGAAAGGACTAAGGTCAAAATTACTGACTTTTATGAAATTATATAAAACAAAAACATACTAATAAAAATTGGAGAGAAAAACTGTTACTTAGAAAAAAGAAAAAAAAAAGCGAAGCACCAGTTGCATCAATGTCAAATTTTGGCTGGTTACCCATTCAAGTGAGGCAATGTATTTTTGCTCTCAGCAATAATTTAGCTTGTGATTTTTATGAAATTGTGTCCTAATTTTTTATTTAATCATACCTGCTCAGCCATGCGTAGCCATTCCTCCAGGGTACCGACCTCCGGTTCCAATTTCATGAGGTCATCGCTGGCAAAGCGCAGTGCACTCAGCCGCGTGTTGGATTGGACATTGACTGTCTCATAGCGTGCCTTCAGTGTGTCAGCGATGTATCGTAGAGAGCTACTGTCATCCTCGCTGAGTTTGTTTCCACGTTGTTTCAGGAGTTGGTTGGCCTCCTGGACTGTCTCCAAGACAGGGCCTTGGTGAGACACGATGTCCTCGTGGAGTGTCTGTCAAGAAATAAGAATAAGAAGTACTGAATGAACAAATGAACGAATGAATCGTGTTACAGCTTCAAGAAACAACCAAGCGAGAAAACTTCTTTATATTTATATCAGGAAAAATGGTGTATATTTGGTAAATGTTTGCCAGAAGAATGGCATACCTTGTGTTTGTTGTACTGGTCAGTCAGTGGTCTCGTCTGCTCGCTGAGTGGCTGTTCTGATCCCAGCTGGTGCTCTGCCTTGGTAACCCAATCTTGGAGCTCATTCAGCTGGATGGTCAGCTCATCAAAATCTGCTTTCAGTCTCGTCTGAATTGAGAAAGGAGCCAAACATAAAATAAACATTACACAAACAATTGAACCTATGCTCTTAAATCTTAAACCAGTCGAGCAGACACTTGTTCCAAATACAGATTTCAGAAGAAAACAAAACATACAAAAAATAGTAAAATAAAATAAAACCTTATCTACAATTTCAATCTTGGGCTGTTTTGGAAAACATTTGATCTGCTTCCAAAACTTAAAAACACTAAACAAAGATACGAGATCCTTTTTCCTTCACCTCAAGTTTTCGCCGGTTCAGAAGAATCCTTACTTCCTTGCAGATGTCAAAAACAAACAAACAATAAGATAAACAAACAAACAAACGATCTTACCTTCTCCTCCATTTCGATCTTGAGCTGGTTGAGGAGAATCTCAATAGTTTTGCAGATTTCTTCAGATCTCTTGGTCAGCTGATCGTACTGAGCCCTGAGCTCCTTGCTGCGTTGCTGGAGATCTTCTACCTGCTTAGGGGTGAGCTTGCCACGTTTGTCCTTCAGGAGTTGATCTGTGGTGTGGATGGCGTCCAGGATGGCTACTTTGTTGCTGTCGATTTCATCGTGCAGGTTCTGAGAAATAAATCATTTCTATTATCAGACACTTT
>CM021542.1:747100-763473 GCA_010994315.2 Pisaster ochraceus | reverse complement strand
GATCTGTTGGTTCTCTTGGCTTAGCTTTCTGTGGTTGCCAGTCAGTCTGGAGAGTAGCTCCAATCTGTGATGACCAGTAATGACGTCTGGCATCCAGTGCAGCCATGACCTCCCTGATCAAGCTGTCTAGGGCCGATCCTACCTTGTTGACTTCCACAATCTTGGGGCGGTAGTCCGTGATCTCACGCTGGAGGGGCTACATTTACAAGAGAGTCAAATTAATGTTTGTATCTACAACAACATCTATAGCTCCTTTACTTAGACCAGAAAATACTTGCTTTACAAATACTCCTGCTAAGTTAAAAATAAGCTGGGAACCAGTCAAAACAGTACATATGATATGGTTTTTGAATGGTTACCTGTTTTCTGGTAAGCAACATTTTTGTGCTTACAAAGTGTTTCAAACAATGATGTTTTCAGCTTAGCTTGAAATTTTGTGGGCTTGAAATGAAACTGTAGTCATGTACCCTGTATGCAACAGCAAGTATGAGTACTTGTTCTCATTATACAATTAAGGGACCAGACTCTTTTACATTCCAGCCTCAGTTTGGTTACAGTCATTTAAATAAAGAGGAAAATAGCATGGTTGTATGAAACTCACCCTGAGTTGTTGGATCTGTAGATCCACAGCCTTTGCTTCTTGGACAGTCAAGTCCAGCATGCCCAGTTTGGTCTCCATGTTGTCCAACCAGAAGTTTACTTCCTTGGATCGGCTCTGGTAGCGTTTGGTGGCCAGCTGACGATCCTCAAGCTGTTGGAGTCTGTAAGGTTTCAGGGTAGAAACATTGTCATCAATTTTGTCAAATAAATTTGGCAATTTAACTTCATTTATGACAATTCCATGAGAGTAAACAAGCCTTCCATTACAGAATCTTTCAAGAGGCAGATAATGACAACATTGCAATTGAAACTTGCAGCAAAATTTCGAACTTAAGGGGCATCTCAAAAGTCGAAACAAAAATCATTCCATCTTGTACTTACCGTTTGGCGAGTACATCATCCAGCGACTGCCAGTTCTGATCCAGGTTGGTCAAGACGGCAGTGACGAATGAAGTATCCCCGGCCTTGGGGTGCTTCATCAACTGCTCACCAAGTTCATGGATAGTGTGATACTCTGGACGATGACTCTCAACGTCTTGGGAAATCATCTACAATCACCATGAACAATTACATTAAAGAATGGTCACCCATTGACTATTTTTACTCTGGTTTTTATATTAAATTTGAAGGGCACAATCTTTCCAAATGGCCAGCATCTTTATGTTTTTTGCAAACTAACAAAGAGGTAAACAAGTAGTCCTGGGTCTCCCTTCACTCTAGAGAACCCAGCCCCCTGAACATCCTTCCTGTAACAGTTCAGAATATCAACAGTCCCTTCACAAAACCACAAGTTACAGAATAAATCAAATGACTTTTGGCCACTTCTTTGATTCTTACGAGACAAGTCTACCAACCTGCAAGATTTCTTCCAACTCAGGGATCTCCTTGCGATTGAAGTCAGCTGATTCCAGTTCCTCCAACAGCGGTACGAGCCACTCCTCCAGGTTGTCCAGTAGTTTCTCTAGGTCCACAAGGTCACCAGAGAGAGACTGCAGCACCTCACCTGAAAAACCAAGCAATAAATAAATAAAAGCCAGGTTTATACTAGTTTTTATTCATCATAGAAATTCTGACAGTTTTATTTTGAGTTGTTATTGTCTATTTGCTCCTTTCAATTGATGTTTTATTTCGCATGATATTTTGTCTTTCTTTTTCGTTACTCTTAGGGCCCTGTAGGAGACCAAATTGTTTGTGAACAGGTTACCCTGATAAAAAAAAAGAAATAAATGATTGAACAAAAAATATAAACAAACATCGGCAATCATACCATGAGTCTTGAGTGAGGAGGTCATGTCTCCAAACCGGTCTTGGAAGTTGTCTACTTTATCTTGGTAGATGCGGCGTTCCTCTGGCTTGAGCTGGCGGATTACGTCAGCCGTGGAGCGCATGACACGGTCGATGGTTGGCCGATGGTTCTCAATGTCTTTCTCAAGAAGCTGGAAAACAAAAGATGAACATTGAAAGTAAACCAGACAAACATTTCCCACTTTATTACATCATTATGTGGAACCAAGAATCTTAAAGCTTTCAAGCTGTCCGAAGAGCTAGAACTAATTCTTTCAAATTGCCAAACCAAAATTTATGGAAATAGTGTGTACATCGACCTGTTTACAGAAAAAAGGTCACTTATTGTTTTAAAAAACAAACATCCCCAAAGCCAACTCACTCTGTATTCCTGCAAGTTCTCCACCAGAGGTTCTTTCTTGACCACGATGACCGTTCCCTTCTCCATCCTAAGGAGTGCCTTCTCCTTGTCTTCAAGCCACTTCAGGAGTCCATCTAGGCTTTCTTGGACTGACTGGCAGTCAGCGAGAGCTTTCTGGAGTCTCATCATGCGGTCTGCAATGTCACCCTCTAGTTCATCATACTTCCTCTGTACCTCAGCTATGATGGTGAAATGTGAAGAAACAAATTGACAAGTGAAAATATTATGGTTGCTCATTTGTACATCACGCAAGATTTCAAACTTTGCAACAGAAATTAATCTCCAGAAAGCCATGTTTTATTTATTTATTCATGTTTTAACTTTGGGTGGGAATATTTTTACCAAAAGCTTGTTTCTAATGTAGCCTTTTTTGAGTGTGTACAAAATTTGTAAAGAACAAGAAATTGAACAGGATTTGAGTCAGGTTTGTAAAAAATTGTATGTTTTGGTCCAAAACTTGTTCAACTTCCTTCTTTTTAATTCCAGTGCAATTTGCCAATACAAGCACTCTGAGCACCATGGAGTAAATGATGTTGCAAAACACTAAACTTTTGCTCTTTCTAGTTTTGTGTAAATCCCGTACCTAATAAATAAAAAGACAACAGACATCCTAAGTCAATCCTACCTTTAGTGGCGTCCACTGCTGGTTTGGTTTCTGGCTGAGCTTCGGTCACCTCAGTGCCTGTGTCTTTGACTGCCTCCACATCTTTCCCATGAAGGACGACGTCATCGTGCAGGGTCTGTCAACAAACAAGATTTCAAAAATTGCAATTACTCTCAAAGGATTGGCGTTTGGTAGTTGGGAACTATACATTATACAATAGGATTTCCATAGAGCTGCCAACATTTGCATCTTGAAATCAGGGAGATTTTGTCCAACAATCAAGGAGATATTTAGAATTAAATTTAACACAATAGGGACAAAGTTTCTATAATCAGGGAGATTTCCAAATTGGTTCAATAAAACATGGACAAATTTGTTTATTTTCAGAGAACTTTCTACAGAATCAAGGAGAAATGGCAGCTCAGCTCCCAATAAGCATAAATGTAAGAACAGAATGTAATGTTGTGAAGCTCAAAATAAAGCATGATTGAGTGAAACTGCCTACCTTGAGATCATTGATCTGCCTCTGAATGTTGACCTGATCAGCGGCAATTGGTTCTTCCAGGAGTTTATCCAGATCAACACGGGTCTCATCACACCAGTTAGTTGTACCCTTCACGTTGGTGTTGAACCGACGATGTTTCTCCAACAGTGAGTTCAGGCGGTTGGTGTGGTCGTTGGTCGCCATCTTCAGTTCGTTGTAGGAATCGTTGATGACGCCTACCGTGTCGCGAATCTCATTGGTCTCTGGGTTCTCACGGAAGGCACGTTGCTGCTCACGGGTCAGGACTGAAGAACGGAAGTCACTCAAATCTTCACGGTAGCTCTGTTAGCGACAAAAAGAAAATTAAACTTAGCCATGTTTAGAAACCCTTTGACTGTTTAGGATGCAAGATTATCTACTTCCCTTCTTTGCTCAGCAGTGCTTTAGATTGGTTAGAGAGGAGAGCAGCCATCTTGCTTTCCTTGTATATAAAAGCATGTGGCCAAAGTGAGGCTTGATGGTCACAATAGTCTGGTCTCTTACTATGTAGACTTGACCACTTTGGACAATAACCAAAGAGGCTAGAGCTACTCAATCTAAGACTAACCTTAGAGCTGTCCAAGAATTTCTCCCCGGTCTTATTGAGGTACTTCAGGTCAGCGCCGTGATCGACCACATCGTCAGCAAAGTCTCTCTGGTTGTTGTACTGCTCCTCCAACTCTTCAGGTGAGGTTCCCACGTTGTTCTGAGCTTCCTGGATGGTCTCCTGGGCAGCGCTCAGCCATGTCTCCATCTCATCCTTGTCATCCTCTAAACGTTTCAACTCCTCCGTCTGTGAGGACAGGCGGTTGTGACGCCCGTAGGACTGGCCTAGGACACTGTCGTAACGTGTCTTGAGGTCATTGACGAAGTTGCGGAGTTTGAACATGTCCTGGTCCTTGAGGCGGTTGTTGTATTGGTCTAGGAGCTGCGTGGCTGTGTGGATGTTCTCCATGACTGGCTGTTGACGGGAGAGGATGTCTGTATGCAGAGACTGGTAAAGGTGAAAACAAAAATAATAATGAGTAATGAAATTAAATTAAACCAAAGTAAGAAAATTCAAGGAGGACCGGGCAAGAGAGGGAGGTGGTTGAATTTGACAAAGGTCCAAGGTTGGCATCTTCAGATTACTCTCCACTCTTCCTCTGGAACACTCTGCAAGAAGGCTTCATCTTCAGAATGAGGCAGCCTCTCTTCCTACCATTCTCAGCATATGTTGTCTATTTCTCACGGTAGACTTTGGTTTGCATCCACCCTTGAAGACAATTCTATTCCTCTCTGTAGACTTTTACTAACTGAATTTTACCTTCCATCACGTTCTTGAGTACATGCCCCTCCCCAAACCCCCTCAACTTTCTTCCCATAGCTGCTTTCTCTTCACAATGATCATCAGGCCTACAATACTAACAATGTCTTGAATACAAGAAACTTTGACCCTTCAGTTTGGCGTACCTTGTGTTCTTCAGTCTGTTTCTTGAGCTCTGGGACTTCTTCACTCTGCGGCTGCTCTTCAGCCAGACGGTTTTGGGCCTCAGTCACCCAGTCAATCAGAGTCACTACACCATTGCAAGAGTCGTTGTACATCTTACGCAGACGGATCTGATGAAGGAAAAGAGAAGTATTCTCGAGATAAACTTTCTTAACATCACACAATCAAACTTAAATTTCTTGTTGCAACCGTTCATAACTCTTTTAACATTTGTACCTCTGTAATATAAACATTTTCTGCCCAAACTTGAGACAAGGCATCTTTAAGGAAATGATTTAATACTCTGTCTGATCCAGCTTTTATGACTCAAGAGGATGCATCTTAAAGTTGATTGAGTCCTCTTTACCTCTTCTTCCAGTTCCTTCTCCAGTCTGTCAATGGTCTGCTGCGTGTCTGTGTTGATCTTGACGCTACGGTGATCCACCTGGTCAAAGTAGCTTCTCAACTCGTCTATCTTCCTCTGCATCTCTTCTTGCTGCTCTGGGGAGAGACGGTTACGGTTCTCCTGGAGGAACTGCTCTCCCATCACGATCGTCTCCAGCACGGCTGGCTTGTTGGATGCTATGCTGTCATGGACATCCTGGGACGAAGAGAGAAGAACCACAACAATGCGTTACTTCTATGGTGTTACCCCAAATTTTGTTTGATCATCACAACTCATAAATGAGATTATTTGTGTAGTCTTATCACAATTTCCATTTGAGTGGTGCCTTATCTCCAGTTTCTCTTCAATTAATTTATAAAACCGTTTGTGTGATCTTATGGAAATAAATGTGAGTTTCAATTCAATATTGAATTGAAGGGTTCCTACCTGGAACTGAGAGTACTCCTTCTTAAGTGGTTCCAGTTCCCTGCTTGTTGGTTTCTTCTTCATCAAGCGGTTGTCCACAGTGGCACACCAGTCCAGGCGGTTGTTGACAAAGCCCAGTCTGTCCAGGAACAGACGAGCCAGGTCGATGTCGTCATTGCGATCAGTGATCTTGATCTTGAGAGCGTCGTAGCGACGGTTGACGTCAAACAACTGGCGCTGAATGTCTGAATCCTCTGTGAAATCAAATAATCCAGAAATTTAGACAAATAAGTCTCTCCCATTAACACACATTTTTTCTCATCAAAATTATTTCAAAAATTAGTACAAAAACAACTCAGTGTTGATGTCACATTCTAGCTAAACCATAAAATGAATTTTGAAAAACTTGGGGATTGTTAGAGTTGTAGTTGTTGAAAGGAAAAATAATGAATAAACGGACCTGGTGCTTCAGGTTGGATGATGCTCTTGTCCATCCTGTCTTGAATCTCACGGCGTTCCATCTCCTCTTTAGTCATGGTAGAGCTCAGCTGGTTCGAGCGGTAGTGAGGTTTGGTTGAGAGGGGAGCCTGAAGCTCACGGAGAAGGACATCTAAGCCGTTACCAACTTTGTTCAGATCCTCGATGGTGGGCTGGTAGGTGCCTACCTCCAGCTGGAATGGCTGTGAGATGGTAGATTTAAACAAACAGTAAAATACTTGAAGTTGAACAACTGTGGGAGTTTATGGGCCCATTAGAGGCTGCATACATTTAAAACATAAGGTCTTGTACATGCAATTGTACTTTGCTTTTTAGGGCAGACAACCATTTTTCTTTTTAATATGCATTTCCAAGGGTTGTTTCTGGAAAGGTCATCTAAAATTTCAGTTCTGTTCAGAGAAAAAGTCTCCAAAAGAAAAAAAGAACATATTACTTCGATTTAGACTTTTTCTATCATTTAGTGTGAAAAAGAGACACCATATTTTGAATCGATTAAGTTGGGAGAAACATGAGCATGTACAAATGTCTTGAGCTTTACCTTGAGTTCTTTCTCCTGTCTGTCCAGAGTCTTGTTGTCCATTGCAACGGGCTGTAGCTGGCTGAGTTTACGCTCCATCCCTGTGAGCCAGCCAGTAGTGTCATGGTAACCCTCGTTGTATTTAGCAGTAGCCTTCTGTTTCTGATCAAGCTGTCTCTTCCTGTAAAGATCAATTGGATTAATTAACACAAGTTTTGATTGCAATATGAGACTGGGTACCAGACTCTCTCCCTTCTAGCCTCGGTTTGGTAACATGTATTTACATAGAAGTTTAAGTTACCTGAGCTCCAAGAGATCCGAGGTTGTCTTCCAGTTGGTGTCTACATTGCTGAGGACAGCGTTGACATGGCTGGTGTCCTTGGCTTTGGTTCTCTTGACGATGTCTTCACCAAGTTGATGGATCAGCTTGTATTGTGGACGATGTTCCTCAAGCTGGTTGGTGTAGTCCTACAAATGCGATAAAATATCAATATGCAGCATATTATTTTGTCACTGTGGATTTCTGGGCAAAATTTGGTAAAACTGTTCAGAAGGAAATAAAGCTATCGAAGTAATAAGCAACAATTGGGTTCTGGTTCTAGAGTTCCTATGACTGTACACCTTTCTGGTTCTGGTTCTAGTTCTTACATTGAGTTTGCGGTTGAGTTGATTCATATCCATCTTCATGACATCCCGTCTCTCCAGGGCCTCGATGACTGGCATCTCCCAATCCTCCAGCTGGTCCACCTCCCGGTCAAAGTCATTCAGCTTGCTTTGCAGCAGTCGCAGTTGGTCACCGTGCTGGTCGGTCACATCGCTGATGTTGGCGAAGCGGCTGTTGATGCTGTCCAGCTTGGACATGACAATCTTGGCCTCGCTGGGTTTGGATGTCTCTAGGTATGTCGCGGCTACTTGTTGGACTGATTCCACAGCTGGCCTGTGAGCTTCGATGTCAGTGTGGATCACCTACACAGCAGATAATCAAAAATGAAACATGACAAGACATCAAAACAAGAAGTCTTTCACCTTCATATCAGTTTCAAATCTTTACTCCTCCCCATAAAATAATTCACCTATTAAGGCAGGTTGGAAAAAGATCAATGAAATTAGCAATTTGGGGAAATAGAATGGAACCTTTGAATCAACTTCATGAAAAGTTCCTTTGAATCCTTTATTTTCTTTTAGATTGAAGACGAAACTACTGGTAGAAAAAAAACCCAAAACATATAAAATACAGTAACTTGTGTGTTTAGCTAATGAAAAACCCAAGAAAGCAATCTACAGATTTGACTTGAAGATAAACCATCTTACCATGTGCTCCTCGATGCTCTCAAGCAGTGGTTCCTTCTTAGCAACGATGATGGAGCCCTTGTCCATCTTGTGGACGTTCCTCTCTGCCTCGTCCAGCCAGCGCAGGAGCAAGTCCAGCCTGTCCTGAAGGCTCTGGGACTCGGCCAAGGCCGATTGAAGATGAGTGAGGTGAGTCTTGAGGTGGGCCACAAGATCATCATAGCGATCCTGGAGGTCAACTGATGTTCCGAGAATCAAATAAAGGTATTATTTAGTTCAATTCTTCATGAAGCTTTTAACAGAAACTATTGTCAGGGAACCACTCACAAGCAATGTATATTACTTGGTGTTTTAGCTGGTAACCCAAGGGTAGGTGCAAAATTTCATTATGGAGTAGCTATGTTGTTTATCACATTAAAATCAATATTGGGTTAAATATTTTTAGCGGTGGTTACTTACCTGCTGTTTGGCTGACCTCTGGTTTGATGACAGGTTGGGCATCAGTCAAGTCTGTGCCTGTGTATTTCACCTTCTCAAGATCACTGGCATGACCTACAACTTCATCATTGAAGTCCTGCAAAAACAAAATTACAAAATGTTTAAAAAACCATCTCCTTTGTAAATACAAACACTTAGCTGAAATGAATACAAATGTATTATACAACAAGATTTATATACACTACCAAAGAAAGAAACTAATGCCAAAGAAATGATTGCACCTCTAATGCACACGAATTGAAACTGAAAACTCTATGAAGAATCTCCTTTTGGGTATATCAACTCACCTTGATTCTGTCGATTTGTTTCTGGATGGCTAGAGGGGAGGCACTAATGGGTTCTTGCTCCAAGAGGGCCTGCTTGCTCTCTGTCTCTGGCAGCCATGTAGAGAAGACGTTGACAGCATCATTGTAGACGCGGTGCTTCTCCACTAGATCTCGCAACAGCGCGCCGTGAGTATTGGCTTTGGTCTTGATAGCGTCAACGCTGGCGTTGATGGTGTTGGTGCGCTCACGGATGATGTTGGGTTCAGGGTTCTCCTGGTAGTTGCGGTTGAATTGACGGGAGAGGGCCTCGTTGCGGAAGTCAGCGAGCATCTTCCTGTAGTTCTGTGATTTAATTTGACAATTGGAAGCATTGTTTTAGTGAAGGTTTATTTAAACTTGTACAATGTTTACAAAACCGTGGTTATACGCACAAGTTTACTAGTTATAGTTTCATTCTTATTTTCCACACCATGCACAGCTTCAAATATCACATATCTCATTGAGAGTTTTATTCTTTGTATAAGAAGGAGCCTGAAGAGAACAACGTACCTTGGCTTGATCCAAGTACTTCCCTCCACTCATGTTGATGTACTTCAGGTCACCCTTCTGGTCGTTCAAGTCATCTACGAATGTTCGGTGCTCATCAAGCTGTCCCTTCAGCTCTTCGTACTCTGTCCCGACATTGTTCACCAAGTCGTCCAGAGTGGTCTCGGCCTCCTGAACCCAGTCTTCAAACCCTGTCACATCCGTCTCGAACTTGTTGATGTCTTCGAGGGCTGGAGTGAGCTGATTCTGGCGGTTGTAAGATTGGGTCAGGACCACGTCGTAGCGGGTCTTGAGGTTCTCCCGGCCATCACCGAGCTTGGTGGCATTCTCTGGACTGATGCGGTCACTGTACTGCTTGAGGAAGCTCTCAATGTCCTGGACACTTTGAGCTACTGGCTGCTGGTGAGCAGTGATGTCTTTGTGAATGACCTGTTTGCAACAAGAACAGAAAACAAATCTAGTCAATTCAAAAGCCAATTTCAAAATTAGTTGAGCCACAGTCAAAACTTAATAGTGGCATAGGTTTTTTTATACAAGACTTAAGAATTTTGAAATTTTCAAAATGTCACAGAAGGATTGAGGCAGGGACTACTCTTGACACAATGGGGTTTGGAGTCAAGGATGAATGTTTTATACCGTATGGGTCTCCAGTTGATCTGAGACAGGAGTGGATTGTTCAGCTTCTGGTTGCTCTGAGCCCAAGGCTTCCTCTGCCTGAGTGATCCAGTCGAGCAGTTCCAGTAAGGCGATGAGTTTGTCCTTCATCATAGCCTCAATGCGTCTCTGTAATACAACAATCAAATCAAAATTCAACGTGCTTAACTTTGGAAAGTTTTCCGATAAGAACAGTTTCCACCATGTAGAAAGAAAACCCCCAAACTGACAGCTCAAAGTCACTGTTCCGAGATTCAAACCTTCATCCTCCTAACAATAAAAAAATTCATCGACAACACATTTCATTCCCTTCCAATCTCCTTCACCCCCATCTTCAAGAAATAATCCATCTCCCTAGCGAGTGTCCCGCATCAATCCTTACCCTCTCCTCCTCCTCTCGTTTGAGTTTATCCAGCTTGGCTTCATCTTCCTTCAGCCAATCCTTGGCATTCTGTGCAGCGTTCTCAAAGTTGACGCGCATCATGCCCACTTTCTCGTTCAGGACGTCTCGCTGCTCTGGGTTGAGACGGTCAGCATACTCACGCTCAAAGTGACCTGCCTTGCTGAGAGTGTCGCTGATGTTGGGCTGTTTGCTCTCAACATCATCAACAACTTGCTGAGGTTTTAAATAATAACAAAAAAAGTTGCATTTTCTTACTTTGAAGCTTGAAATAAACTCTTCTTACTTTAGACTTGGGTCAAACTTTACAAGAATTGCAAAACAAGATTTCTTGCATCACAATTGGAAAACACAAAAATTCACTTTTGCATTCATTTTCATTTCTTTAAGCTATTGCCTTTAACCACAGTGTTTCCATGCAGTCCGAAATACATTCACCTACTTTTTAAAACATGTCTAAAATCCAACACTAAAAGTACAGCAAATTTGTGGCAAAAATGTACAACAAAATACCAGGCACATTGTCATGCCCACACAGCATGGTAAACAGAAGAGTATTTTAAAATGTGCACTTGGCAGCCAAAGGGGGCAGCCCTCGTTAGCCCAAAGCCCAATTGTTCTCCAAGGAATCTATTGGTATTACCTTGAATATCTCCAGCTCGTCTTCCAGAGGTTGAATCTCCATGGCACGTGGCCTGCTGCGTTCCAGCTTGACCTGAGTCGCTGTGATCCAGTCTAGGTTGTCTTGGACATTCATGGTCTCATCTACGCAGCGGTCAGCGATCTCGAGGTCATCCAGGGACAGTCTGAGGCGTTTACGGAGGGCCTCATAGCGGCGGTTCACCTCATCCAGCTCAGACTGGATAGGGGTTGTCCCTGATATGGAGAAATCAACAACTGAGTAACAAGAGACAATCTACAGAATTTACCCACTAGGGCTCTCCCCATGTACAAGCTAGAATATTGGTCCAATACATGCAAAATGTGGGCCAATACGCAAGAATTGCAGCCGATACACAAACAAAATATTATTATCTATTTATTAATTTTTTTCAGTCCAGATCTAGAATGCCCTAGTTTGCTCAGTAGGGCTTTTAAAACCAAAGACAATCATCAATTAACATTTTTTCCAAGGGCCTTGTTTCAATCCAGCATGCTTAGGCCAAACTTCCAAAATTTGGGTTATATTACACCAAACTAACAGGTATACTTCAGATATTTTGTACAACCAAAAACATTGCTGTGTAAATATTCCTGAGGATACACTATTTATTGACTTGCAAACCAAGACGGCTCTATTGTGATAAATGTGTACCTGTGAACTCTGCATCAAACTCCTCAGAGATCCCTGGTACTGCCGGCTCTCCCTGACCAAGCCGAGTGGAGATGTAGTGAGGGTTCCTTGAGACCGGAGCTGCTACATCCTTGATGAGGCGGTCCAGATCGTTACCAACGGTGTTGGTTTCTCGGATGCTTGGCTCATAGTCATCTACCTCCTCAAGGAGTGGCTGTTAAGGAGAGAAGTCAGTGGGATTGGGGTTCATTATTTGGAGTCAAGTTCAGAATGTCTTTTTGAACTATGATAGGCACAGGTGGTTTGGCTATTGATTCTGTTAATATTGAAAAGGGAACTTGGAAGGGATTTCAACTGTCCAGGAATGCAGCCTGAATTTAAACACACAGCCATAACAATGAAAAATGAGTTTGCTATGAGTTTGTGAAAGCATTTCTTTGGAGCTCTAAAATATAGGACAAATGTCAGCTCTGGGGGGAAAGAGGTTTTGGAAGAATAAAAAAAAAAAAAGTTTCGGACCTATCAAAAAATGAAGATGTAAATTCATGACCAAAAACACAATTTTCTTATGGATTAGGTGAGTTAATAAATTATCAAAACTTGATTGACTGTTAGATAAAGTTAATGGTGCCATTTCATTGGGCTTCCTATACATTCTGACCTTTGATCTCAACTAGAACAATGAGCTGCAAATCAGATCATGCAAACTCAGCTCAAAGGCCTGCACCCATTCCCAGTTTGTGGCTTTGATATATTGACTTACAAGCTGATTGATTTGTTGAGCATTAAAACCATTTTTTTAAATTTCAAAACATATTCATATTAGAAATTCCCAGTTTGAAGATTTTGTGTTTTGACTGACAAGCAAATTTGAAAGCTAGAATGAGTTTATGGAGCATTAAAACCATTTTGTGCAAAATGTACTTATATTCAGAATTCCCGGCTTGTGGCTTTGACATGAGCAACAAGCCAATCAAAGATTAAAATGTATTGCCTCAAATCACTCAAGGAAATTGCACTGAAATAGCACCTCAAAAGTTACACCTCAATCCAAATAAATCATAAGATATAAAATGTTACAAAAACAAAAATATTTAACACCCTTGTTGAAAAATGTACTTCTGAATCCCAAAAAGCATTCCAAAACCACCTTCCTGTAAATGCTACTTGGTTCTTGGATTGGGTTTTTCCTTTGTAATAATCAGGAATTTTCTACCACAAATAAAACGCTTTAGAGCGTGCATGTCTCATGCCCTACACAGTCTAAGCGACAATCAAAGGTTATGAAGTAACAATTGGGACAACTTTTTCCGCCCATCGCAAATTTTTCCAAGGAAGAATTGGTATTGGTAGCATTTGAATATGGCATGAAGTCATCATGTCAGTGCAAAAACGTTGTATCTTGATTTTGCAACAGTGTTGTATCTGGCAATAAAAATGCAGTGCGCACTTATTTTATACATACATCTGAGCTATTTTGAGTGAGAAATGACGTTTTGACAATTTCAAACTCGGGTATAACTTAAGTGCTAGTCTAGGAGATACAACGTTTTTGAACTGACACAATGAAATGTTTTTAGTATCAATGGGTCATTCAAATAATTTGTATTACAATCAATGAAATATGATGTATTTTTAGTCATGTGATCAAATCATGAATTGGTAAAAGTATTAGATGATAATGATTCAAATCTGGTTAAAACAATGTTGGTGTAGTTATCAAAAAATATAAATGAGTGTCAGTTAGTAACGTGCTATTAGTTCATGATGAACACATAATGCTGACAAAATCCTGTAAAAATGAAAACTGTTAACACTGTCATGACAAAATGAAAGTGGCATTGGTAAATTATGAATCAACTACCACCAACATAGAATCTGTTGAGATAAATCCCCAAATGCACCCTAACACAAACCCAGTCACCTGATAAATAAACTGACAAAAGACTAGTCACTGACATTGAGAACAAATAGATGCTCCCAAACCACAAACTGAACAATAAACTACAACATGGGATACAAAATGTTATGAAGGGAAACATGAGGTATACATGTAGATGTTGTGAGCCTCAACCATCCTCAAAGTACTACCTTGGTGATTGATTCTGGAAGTCTTTGCTCCTCGTCTTCGTTATCTACCTTCCTCGGTTCTTCTGGCGAGCCAGACTAGTAAAGTGCGGAGGGAGGGGGGTTTGGTGAGAAAATATATATTACTTACGCAGGGGTTAGTTGTGTCATAAACTCTGTGTTTACTGATTAGGTGCAACATATATAAGGGAATCAAGTATTGTCCGTTCTGTTTTATCATATGGATTTGGTCAAATTTCAAGAAATATTTAAACAATTTGCCATCCTGAATTGAGAACTTCAAGTTAAAAAAAAATATCCCATCAGAAAGTAAATAACTGATCTCAATGCATTTTTTAAGACATTGAATAGTGCAATAAAGATTGCGAAATCCCTAACAAGTTTCGTTTTAAAAATTAAACGCATTTTTTAAATTAAGTAATTACTAGTTACTTTTTGGCAAAATTTTTGTCAGAGTAAAAAATGAATGTGACTCTCTTGTTTAGAAGCTTGGTTTTGGTAAAGATCTTTTTCATGTTGCTGCTATTTGTTTTCTACCCATTCAAGGCAATATAACCAAAGTGAGGCTGGGAGGGCACATCAGTCTGGTCCCTTTATGTATAATAAGAATATGGGTCTTGACAGCCACAAGCTGTCTTCATTTCAATAGCTGTTGTTGTTTTTTTTAAACAGATTTCTGTTTAATCAGAGTAATTGGATTACATTTATGATTCAAAGAAATCAAATTAAACTGATCTATTTTTAGTTGTGCGGATTGTCCACAAATAATAATGTTTAAAAAAATAAATCTCACAACAACCAGGTGTTGAATTCCTTAAGTCACATCACATGGATTAGTCAAAGTGGATGACGGTTGGTCAGAAGTTAATTGTGAGGGACGGACATGTTTAACAAACCTGGGATATTCTGGCCCTGCGTAACTGTCTGGCGAAATACTCAGGCTATAACAATGCAATGTGTGGGAAGTTGACAAGGCAAATATTTTATGAAAAACTGCTTCAAATTAAAGACGATTTCTTTGAAGTGTTTGGGGAGTAGGGGGACACTGAAACATTTCCGATGGTGCTGTTGGTGTACACCCCTAGCTAACAATACACTGTGAGTCTTGCACCCACTCAAAAGTTAAAGTGTGTGATTTTGTATCCATCACATGTTAAAGCAATGTATGTGGAAACCCGGAAAATAATTGAATCCGTACAAGACTTGCACAGTCAGCATATGTCAATATATGTTCTTCTGAAGCACTGAGGTTTGAAGGATTAAGAAATAAACACAAAGGAATTCTACCCAACTGAGAAGACATCTTACTCTTAAACAATAACAATCTGACTGGATAACTGGATTGTAACTGGATTGAACAAACTGCATACACTATGGTATGGTAGACTATTCTGATGATGACAGCCCATCAGACATAGTCTGAAGCCGTTGTAAGGAACTGGGCTTAATTTCATAAAGCTGCTTAAGCAGAACATTATTGCTTAACAATTTTCTGGTAAGCAAATAATTGCAGGATACCAGTCACAGATTGAATGTGAGAAATGGCATTTTAGCCGGTGACTATTTTCTTGTAAGCATAATTTTGCTGTGCTTAGCTACTTTTGGTGCTTATGCAGCTCTATAAAATTGGACCCTGATCAGCGTTGATAGGACATTGATAGACATCATGGTATGGTAAGCAAAATTGTAAGCAAGAATGTAGTTCAGTGTTTGGGTTGTTATGATCACTGGATTCAGTGCCAAGTTCAGTCGGCTTCTGGTAATCACTGGTGCCCGTTTGAAGTAGAGCGTCCCATTTACAAACAGGATCAGAAAAGCATAAGGTAAAAAATACACGGAGGAATTCCTTGATGCAAAAATTGGTATTGTAACATTGCAGTAAAGTCTTAAACCAAGTGACTGATTTCTTACCTTCAGCTCCTTGATCTTAGCCTTGATGGCCCCAGAGTCTCTGGCTGTTGTCTGGGCCTGCTGGAGACGTCGTTCCATCCCTTCCAACCAGAAGTTGGTGTCCTTGTGGATACCGTTGTACTTCTTGGTTGAGGCGTTGAGGTCATCCAGCTGCTTGGCTCTGAAAAAAAATAAAATAATAATAATAATAATATTAGATGACAAATACAATGGCTTTCAAGCTGCTGATGTCTGCATCAAGTCTCACCTTTTCTCATTTTGCTCACCAAACCTGGAATGCACTCACTATATCCATCAGAGAATTTGACTTTTACGCAAATTCAAGAAGTGTATCACAAACTATTTGCTCCAATCTAATGCGATGCATTCTTGATGTAGTGCTTTATAAATACGTTATATGAATGTATGTCTGGTAACAAAGTAAAATTTCTGATAAATCGGTTTTGATATTGATAGATTTTAGGAAGTCAGGGTTAAGTTAAAACAGCAGAATTTAAAACTTTACATGGTCAAAATGCAATCTCATCAAGTTTGCTGTAATACCATCAAAATGATCTCCTTAAATTTTTACCACAATCTCTACTTGAATCACAAAAAGTAACTTTATAGGACACTGTGACTTACCTCTTAGCAAGAATGTCATCCAGACCGGCCCAGTTGACGTCTACGTTAGCCAAGATTGCCTTTACATGAGACGTAT
>CM021542.1:720465-745322 GCA_010994315.2 Pisaster ochraceus | reverse complement strand
TTCTCAATCAGAGGTTCCTTCTGAACCACCAAGAGGGTTCCTTTCTCCATCTTGTGAACGTCATTCTCAGCCTGGTCGAGCCACTTCAGAAGCATGTCCAGTTGGTCTTGGAGGTCGAGGGCTGCAGTCATGGCATCACGGAGCACCTCCAGACGATCCTCAAGGGTAGCCTGCAGAGCCTGGTATCGCTTCACGATCTCATCTGTCGGGGTAAGGCGACAAACATTTAGGAAATTCAAAATTTAGTTTGATTACAGTTTAGCCCCGTCTTATTTGGAGGTTTTTCTTTTGGAAAGGAGAGCTACTTTATGATAGGAGGGCTTAATAATTGTATCGGCATACTAGCAACAAACAATTGTCCTTAATATTTGTTTCATTATTACCATCATTTGGATATCTAAAAACTGCAAAAGGGAAGTCCTATCTTATAACCCAAGGGAGGACTGATAATATACAATAAACTTGACAAAACATCGACCAAAGTGTTTTGTCAACGGCAAAACCACTAATGGAATTTCATGAGATGGCTTTAGAGAGAGACTTACCGACTTTGTAGTCCACGTCACGTTTGACAGCAGTGTGAGCACTACCGAGATCATCACCAGTGTCTCGGACTTTCTCTACGTCACTGTAATGCTGGATGATATCATTTCTCACAGCCTATAGGAACAAAAATTGTAAGTTAGCAGAACTCTGCAAAACCAAATTCTTCAACAAAATCGTCATTTATTGTCAAACCATTCCAAATTGAAAAAACTTCCCTTTTTAAATAACAAGACTGTGACTTTTTTCATGTCTTACGTGAAAAACAAAACTGAAAGGTGAGGCTGTGAAAACATGCTGACAAATGGACAGAAGGGTTAAATTCTAACCTTGAGGTTGTCGATCTGTTGCTTGATACCTTCTGGCTCAGCGTTGATGGCTTCCCGTACAATCACCTCAAGCTTCTTCTCTGTGGTGTCCATCCAGGGTCCCATGGGGGTACAGGCATCTTCAAACTTCTGGTGTTTGTCAACGAGGTCACGCAGTGTTGCGGTGAACTGGTTGGCGTCACCCTTGATGGCGCCGTAGCGGAAGTTGATGTCCATCAAGTTTTCCCGAAGCCAGGATGGTTCTGGGTTCTCCTGGAAGGTCTTGGATAACTTGGCAGGGAGGGTGTTGGTACGGAAGGTCTCAAGGTCTTTGCGGTAGGTCTGATGAGAAAATGAGTCAGTTGGCAATTTAATTTTTGGAGATGGCAAAATATAATGTCAAACTCAATAACAGGATTTCAGGACAGGAAAGGAGAGTATGAATGTCTTGAAGGTGTACAAGAGAATCAATGAAGTCTAGAGCTAACTGGTCAAAATTTGGAGAAAATGATCACCTCTTTTCAAAGCCACTACTTAGTTGAAAACAGGTTACTACATGGACTCTAAAAAATTTGCAATTGAACAATGATTTCCTAAAAGATTCTCTCTCTACCTTGGCAACATCCGTGATCCTCTGTCCACTCATGTTCAAGTATCTGACGTCAGCTCCTTCAGCCACCATGCTCTCATTGAAGTCACTCTGCTTCTGCAGCTGCTCCTTTAGGGTCATCAAGTCTGTAGCGATGTTCCTCTTGGCATCAGACAGCGTCTTGGTGCCATCCTTGATCCAACGGTCTGTGTCATCCCGCTCGAAGGTGAACTTGTGTAGGTCTGGTACTACCCCATTGATCTTGTTCTGACGGGTCTGGGACTCCACGTAGACGTTGTCATAACGGTCTTTGAGCTCCTTGCTGATGTCTTCGAGCTTGCTGCAGTCCTCAGGGCGGAGGCGAGAAGCACACTCATCAAGGAGCTGCTTGGCTCCGTGGATGCTCTGTGCGACTGGTTGCTGATGAGCTAGAATGTCATCATGTAACACCTGGTATACACCAACAAAGTTTACAAATGTTATTAATATTGTTTGGTTGTTGTGTTTTCTTACAGAAATTTATCTCACCTTTGTTGTTTTATTTCTTTTTGTTTGTTTACTTGCTGTCATCTTCTTGATTAGAAGAAAAGTTTTACAAATACATTGATATTGTTTACTGACCTGGTGTTCCTTGGACTGAGACACGAGTGGTTTGAGCTCATCACTGAGTGGTTGCTCAGAACCAAGACGTCTCTCTGCCTCTGATATCCAATCAATCAGGTTCAGCAACATGGCAAGCTGCTTGCGTAGACGTTCCTCAAGAGCAAGCTGTGATTCAAGAGGAAGGGTAAGACAATTCCTTACAGTTAATCTTACGTTTGCTTCAGAGAAATGAAAATTCCTTCCCTAATTCCCTGCTGGTCTTGCTGTCATAACTGGTAAATATATAAAAGCAAAACAGCATCGCAACACTCTATAGCTCTCATAGACCACTAGGCAGCCATGGGGATCAGGTTGGCTCGGTGGTTTCTTTTCCTGCCTTTCACTGCTGTGGACCACGGTTCGAACCCCACCTTAGACCGGAGTCTTGCATGTGGATTGACTTTTCAGTCCCAGTTTTCAGTATCATTCAAATCATTGCAGCCACACTGAGGCCCAAAGTGAAAACAGTCTAGTTCTTTTTGATGTCAAGAGAACTACTACTATCATTAGGGACACAGGGCTTCAGACTGCTACTTACCCTCTCAGCTCGCTCTCTCTTGAGTCTTTCCAGCTCATCCTGAGACTCCTTCAGCCAGTCTTGGGAGCGGACATCCAGTCGGTCGTAGGTCTCCCTCAGATTGCCTGTCTTGTTGGTTAGATCCTCTTGCTGTTCATAGTCCAGTTTCTCCCTGTTGTCCTGCAAGAACTGGGTACTCTTCAAGTACGACTCATTGACAGGAGACTTCTTGGATGTAATCTCAGAGCAGATGTCCTTTTTAGAGAGAAGGGAAAAGGTTCAAGAAAACAGCATTAATCACTCAGATACTTCACAAAGGGGTTTGATTTCACAAAGCACTAAAATCCATCTTAAAATCTCAGTTGTCAATGTTACCATAGTCATTTGTATTGTGACATCACACTTTGCTAAGTGATTAAGATTGGTTCGCAGTTAAGATCAATCTTAAATCTTAGTAAAATCGAACCCAGGTCATTTGAATACGGGCAGGTTCAAACAAAGCTTTTGCAAAACACATTCTGAATACACTACTATACAGAACAACTGTTAAAAACTAAATTTTATCCCAGCTATGTAAGTTTTCAAATTAAAAGATGCCACTTTTCTTCTTTCAAGTAATAAACCACACAGGAAATCAATCTGGAGGTTCCATTCCCACTCAAGTCAATTTGTCCTTGTTCGCCCATACTACACTGTTTGTCTAACCTTCAATTTACTTCAACTACAAATAAACGTCTTCCATACCTGGAACTGATTGATTTCTTGTTCAAGTGGCTCAATGTCTCTGCTTGCTGGTTTCATGTTCTGTATATTGGACTCTGTCTTGGTTGCCCAGGTCAGCTGTTCGTTGACGGTGACATCACGGTCAATGTACTGCTCGGCAAGTTTCAGGTCATCCAGGCGGAAGTTGAGTTTGATCTTCAGGTCTTCGTAGCGTTTGTTGGCACTGTCCAGCTGGCGCTGTGTCTCTGTTTCTGTGGAAATACCGAAAACATGAAATTTAAACAGTCATCAAACTTGATTGCCTAAAAGGTCATAATATCAATTTCAAAAGAAAGTTATTTTTCAACACCTGGACCAAATTTCAAACTCACTCTCTGCTGATCAGAAACACCAAAGATCCACTCAGGAGCTCTTAACCGCTCGGTCACGACACGCCACTATTTTCTATAGTAAGAAAACTTGCCCTATAAGTGAAGGATCTTACCATCAGTCATGATGCCACTTCGGTCCAGATCCTGCCTCTGCCTGGTGACATCTCTCCCAGTGTCCTTCTTCTTGTCACCCACCTGAGTAGAGCGACTGTGAGGCTGCTTGTAGGCAGACTGCTCAACCTCTCGGACCACTGCGTCAAAGTTGTGTCCAAGTTTGTTCAGGTTGTCCATGTTGGGCTTGTAGTCAATCACGTCCTTCTGGAAGGGCTGTAGATGGGTGGAGGTAAAACATGAATTATAAAGATAAATATTGCAAAAGGATTTGTAAAGTTGGCTACTTAATCTTATAAAATATGGCATTTATAAAAATACTTTCTTTTTATCGAAGGTAATACCAACAGCTAATGTTCCAAATCAAGTCACAGACCCCTTGCAACGTCAACCATTTATTGATGTGCAATTTGGGGACCCTGTCTGGGGCACAGCATCACAATGTTGCAAATTGTAGTAGCCATAGTGCCAAGATAAAAAAGCATGCACAATTAAAAGAAAAACCACAACTGTAGGATTTATGAATCTGACAATTTCTAATCGAGCAAATCTGCAATAATCTTGTACCTTGACTTCCTTCAGTTGTGCTTGTACAGTCTTTAGGTCCCTGCCTGCTGGATGCAATTGGGCAAGTCTACGCTCAGTGTCTGTCAGCCAACCTGTGACATCACGGTTGCTGTTGCCGTACTTCTTGGCAGCCTCTTGCTTCTGCTCCAGCTGCTTGATCCTGTTTTTATTACAAAATAATTTATTTTTAGTCAAAGTTGTGCTCATGTAACACCAGTTTTCTACTCAGTGACTGATAAATGCAAAACCAATTTGCAGTATTTTTGACTGTGTGAGGGCATGTGTGAACCAAATTAATGTGATGCAAAACAAGTCAAACTGTTGCCATTATAATTGCTATTTATTTGGCCATTGACACAAGAAAATAGCATAAAGACAGTCAAAATAATATAAAACTTTAATTGTGATGCAAGGAAATTAGCCTTTGAAGGTGCTGCTGAGGCCAAAAATACGGCCCATTGAATGATATAACAATCTCACCTCTTGATGAAGACCTCATCAAAGTCAGCCCAGTTGAGGTCAGTGTTCTTCAAGACTTCAGAGATGTATGAAGTATCATTAGCCTTGGGGTGATTCAAGAGTGCATCTCCCAGCTGGTGGATCTTCTTGTGCTGGGGTTTGTGGCTCTCGTACTTGCGAGAAATCTCCTGAAGAATCAACACAGAATAGAAAGTTTGCTCAAATTACTGCTGGTAAGGAATTTTTGTTGCTGTATAAATATTAAGCACTTCAGTTCCTCTTTTAAAAGGAAATGGAGGAAAGTTATGAAGTATTACAAACATAGATTTTAACAGTTGAGGGTAGAATGAGTGTAAAACAGTTATAATTTTTGGCCTTTGGAAAAAAGTAGGAAAACATTATTGACTAAAAGAGCTGACCTATACTTGTACTTGATAGACTTTTCAGGCTAATTGATAAAATGTTTGATTTTTCTGAGGGCAAAGAAATCGGATATCAGATTAATATCATGCGCAGTGAAAGGAAGATCATTTATTTGTTTAGCTTTCAGATAAAGTTGATGGATGTTTAAAATATATGGCATATAAATCATGCAATCAAGGAATAGAGTTGTTTTTAAGTACTGGTTTGGGAGTACTTACCCTGAGTACAGTCTCTGACACATCCTGGGTCATCACTTCCCTGGACTCCAGGGTCTCTAGGTCCGGTAGGAGCCAGTCCTCAAAGTCATCCACCTCCCGTTCAAACTCAGCTAGCTTCTCTGATAGCCCGTTCAGCCCCTCGCCGTGCTTCTTGGTGGCAGCGTCCACCACACCGTAGCGAGAGTTGACCTTGTCGAGCTTGTTCTGGATCAGCTGGGCATCCTTCACGTCTTTGGTTTGCATGAACTGTTTGGCTGCTACGTTGACGGCATTGATGGCTGGGCGGTGGTTGGTGATGTCATCCTCAAGGATCTAATGAGGAAGTCAGAAAAAGTCTCAGCTTAATACTTGTCCACTACTGATTGTAAGTCAATTTGAAGACCAGTGTACTCAGTGATTACTAAACCATGTGGAAAACAAATCCACCTAGTCACATCAGGTTGGATTCGAACCCAAGACCTTTAAATGCTTATCAGACATCGATGAAGTGTAAAACCAAATCATATTATTGTTTAATCTAATGTAATCATTTCATTAGTTACAGTTATGTCAATTTCCCGATCATATACTTTGTTTTTTATGTACTGTTGGCTGAGACGGATGTTTCAGTGTGAAGGACCATCGTTGTCCAACTCAAAGACAAAACTTGAACCCCTTTCCCCGGTATTTTTAAATATCATCTATGACTACCTTGGTGTTTTCGATCTGCTCTAGCACCGGTTCCCGTCTGGCCTGGATGATGGTTCCCTTCTCCAAGCTGTGTTCTTTCTTCTCAGCTTCATCCAACCATCGGAGAAGCATGTCCAGGTTTTCATCAACGCTTTGGGCGTGGCTCAGAGCCTGTTGGAGCTTCTCAAGAAGGTCATTGACGAGAGCTTCCAGAGCCCTGTAGCGCTCAACGATCACACCTTTGGAGGAAAGAATTCAAGACAAATTGCTCAACTCATCCTTACGGAGACATATTCAATAACTACAATGTAAGCCTCTTGTATCAAGTATTGACTTTAAACAATGAAAGCTTACTGTCTGGCACTGTAACATTACTGCTGGAATGGCACCTTGCAAATTGAATGGTTGAATGATAAGGTAACTATAAATATTGGATACACCAGTCCAAAATGTGCATCAATCCATCTCTACTTCAGCCTAAGCAGCAACAGCAGTTCAGCATTCTCCTGAAGACAAGCAGAGTAAACCGTTCTAAATTCGTGACCACAACGATTTTTCTCAGAACCAACACTTCTTCCAAAAAAGATTTTAATCACTGATGTACCCACAAGTTTACTATTTGTAGTTACCCTACCATTGATCCATTGATTGATTGATTGATTGATTGATTGATTGATTAGTATTTGAAGTTACCTGTTGTCCTCTGTACCACTGGTTTGACTTCTGGCTGAACATTGACCACATCCTCACCCTTGTCTTTCACATTCTCAACATCACTGGCGTGGTTGACCACATCTTCATGGAAGGTCTGCATGAAGAAAAATTGGATGAAAATGGACATGTTTCATGGCAGTGCTAATGCTCACTTTCAAACCCATTGCAACTCTGCCAATCACAGGTTTTCAAAAGTAAAAGTCACTTGTATCTTGTGAAATAATCTTGAAATAATCTTCATAGTTTCAGCCGTTTCAAACAAAACTTTCTGGTTTAAATTTTGTGCCTTGTCTCTATACTCCTACATTTACAAAATGAACATCCTTCCTCCTTCTCAGGCGTTTTGTCTGAACTCAGTGAAAATTATAAATTTGTTAATAAACCCGAGCTTGCCACTTTTGCTACCACATAAACCAAATGTGCATTTACTGTTTTCTACGCTGAGGAAAATGGCTAAAATTTGATTCAAAGGTCATGAAGTAGTGACAGAAATGAAATATAAATTACCTTGACTTTCTCGATTTGTCTGATGATGGGATCGGCTGTGACTCCAATGGGCTCCTTCTGCAAGGTGTCCAGAGTCTTCTCAGCCTGAGACAGCCATGTGGATGTCCCAGTCACCTTGTCATGGTAGGCCTGGTGTTTCTCCACCAGCTCCTGGAGTGTCTTGCCATGTTTGCCAGAGCGGAGTTTCAGCTTCTCAAAGCGTCCGTTCAGATCGTTCAGAAGGTTGCGGATGATGTTGCTCTCTGGGGTCTCCTGGAAGGAGCGGGTGACTTGGCGAGGGAGGGTGTTGTTGCGGAAGTCACCTAGCTCTTGGCGGTACACCTTTTAGTGAAATTCAAGCAGAAAGATAAATATAAAGAGCAAGGCTCAAAATTGTTAAGTCTTTAGTAATCATCTATTGGTCAACTAAGCTTTTGCAGAGTTTTTTTGAAAAAAAAACCATCTGGAATCCTGAAAAATTGTTCAGCAATCAGAGTAAGTAGCCAGAAACAGGGTACCTGTCAAATACCCATGTTGTATTTACTGTTTTTCACAGGTTCCTAGTAAATTTTAATGTAGCAAATGAATTTACTCAGCAAAACTTTTGTTAAGCAGCCAAGTCACTGTTGGCATTTTTACTTTACAGTTATTAAATCAAAAGATTCTCATTAAGAAACAACAAATACATCCTAAGAAACTCGGCATCTTCACCCACCTTAGAGAAATCTAAGAATGTCTGCCCGGCCTTGTTCAGGAACTTCAAGTCTCCCTTCTGGTCATTGATGTCATCGACAAACTGCACGTGATCAGTTGACTGCTTCTTCAGCAACGGCAGCTCCTGGCCAATGTTCTTCTCAGCTTGGTCAATCTGTTGCTCAGCCGCCTTCAGCCAGTCGATAAACTCAGTGAAGTCCACTTCCAGCTTGTGTACATCCTCGATGCCAGAGTTGAGCTTGTTGATGCGGTTGTGTGTGGCAGTGTGGACGTTGTCGTAACGGGTCTTGAGCTGTGACTGGCCATCACGGAGTCGGGATTGATCTGGGGATGGGATGTTGTCACCAAAGACACTGAAGAGCTGCTCGATGTCTTCGATGCATTGAAGTGTCGGCTGCTGATGTGCTTGGATGTCATCATGCAGTGGCTGAGATGGACAAACATAAAAACCAATCAAACTACAAAATGTTGCAATCGACACTTTTTAGTAAGTTTATAGAGTTTTATAACATCACAAACACATTTGATTGCCGAAACCAATGGCAGTAATAGTGACAGTTGAAGTTGTGGTTATCCTGTTACCTTGTGCTGGCTGTACTGTTTAGCCAGTGGCTGTGATTGTTCATTCATCGGCTGCTCTGCTCCTAGAGCTTGTTCTGCCTTGGTCAGCCAGTCTAGCAGCTCCTGAAGGCGTAGGCTCTTGTCTCTGATCTGCCCCTCAAGACGCATCTGTGTCAAGGAGACAGAAAAAAATATGAAGTTTATTTATTGGACAGTTTCACAATAAGTATTACAACACTTCCCTTTCTCAACAACATTCCTCGTTAGGAATATGCAGCTCCGGAAGCCAAATCACAATGACATATCCTACCCGCTCACTCCCAGAATTATAATAGTTAAGCGTCTTACTCAAAGACCCAAGTAACAAGATTCGTCACACATCCTTATCTCCACATCAAAAGAAAAGGCAAATAATCAGGTTATTGATGAAGAAGACAATCAGATGATCAGTAGAAACATCGAGTCGTTAAACCACTGGTCCTTCTCAGAACCACCACAGCTCATAGGAGAGATTTATTACATGGTGTCTCGGAAAACGTCCCTTGATTCTTGATTCTTGATTCACATGAACCCCAAACCACTCACCCTGTAGTCATACTCCTTCTGCAGCTGATTGAGTCGATCAACCGATTCCTTCAGCCAGTCATCTACCTTGTTGTAATCCCCGTCATAGTTCACTCGTAGCTCCTCAATGCGTCGTTCCATCTCATCCCGTTGCTTGGGGGACAGACGGTCGCGATTCTTGCGCAGGAACTGCTCTGAGCTGGTGACCACGTCGGCAATGTTGGGCTGTCTGCTGCGCACATCGGAGTGGACGCCCTATACAAGCACAATTAGAATTACAAATTTACCAAAAGTTGAAGAAGTCTACAAGACCGAATTTATTTTATTCATCATTGATCAGTTCCAGAGAGTTTCATACATGTACATACTTTATTTCCCCCCTTAGACCAACTTCATTATTGTTTTGCTTCTTTTAAAGAAAAGAGTTTTAGCTACAAACATAGCAAAGACTATCCATGGAAATCATCTTAAAGTTTTATATATTTTTAAACCTTAACAAAATGGGAAAGAGAGTTGAAATCTGATCAAATATCTTACAAAAAAAGAAAGATTTTTATTCTGTTTTTTTCCTCTTACCTTGAAGACTTCAATCTCTTTGGTGAGTGGTTGGATCTCATTGCTTGTGGGTCTAGTCTTCTCCATCTTGGCCTCTGAGCTAGTCACCCAGTCCTTGGAGCTCTTGAGGTTGGAGTTCTGCTCAACCCACTGCTCTGACAGCATCAGGTCATCCAGAGAGATCTGCATGCGACGTAGCAGATCCTCATATCGATGGACAACATCGGTGACTTCACGCTGGATCTCTGTCTCACCTGAAGACACGGTCAAGTAAAAACAAAACAGTTTTAATTGTATCCTCAAGACCTACTAATTTTTCCTTTAAAAATTCATGACAACTACTATTTCGGAAAGACCTGATTTTATTTGATAACATAAATAACAACAGCTTTAGATCATGTTGACTGTTAAAAAAAAAAATTATTTCCTGTCAGGTTTGAGACTTTCATACTGACCAACTCCTTTCTTCATTTAAAATTTGTTTCTGTATTATTGGGTGTACCAAATTGGTGCCCTAACGTCTTTCTTAGGTGCCAATGTTGGGCCGAACGGCTAACAGTATTTTCACTTTGAGTTGTACTTTGAAAACATTGCAAGTTGGTGGCTGAAATATCTACACAAGACACAAACGTGTTTCTTACCTAAGAACTGCACTGGTTCGTCAATCTTCCTGGGTGTCTTGTCTTTAGTGATATCAGAGAGCTCTGTAGAGCGATAGTGAGGAGTAGACTGGACCGGTTGGACTACCTCCTTCTTCAGGGTGTCCACGGTGGTACCTGTCTTGGTGTTGTCATCCACTCTGGGTTTGTAGTCAATGATCTCCTTCTGCAACGGCTGATGAATCAAGTGAGAGCAGATTTTTTTTTTACAAAATGACCACAGATTTTCAGTTGTGGAGGTCTCATCAAGAGAGAGAGCAGGGGAAAGTTCCAACAATGGTACCGTCCAAGACAAACTCTTGAAAAATGTTATCAGGGGCTGAAGAGCTTACCTTGAGTTCCTTGAGTTGGACCTGAATAGTGTTGAGATCCAGGGCTTCTGGTTGTACCTGATCCAGGCGACGCTCAGTGGTGTCAAGCCAGTAGGTTACATCCTTGCGTGTGGTGTCGTAGCGCTTGCTTGCTGCAGTCAGCTCATCAAATTGTTTGTTCCTGCAGAAAATGAAGATGTTTATCAAATGTAAAGGGTACAGTCGGCAATCCATCAACAGCGAGCCAAGTACATTCAGAAAATAAGTATTAATCACTTGCTGTTTCCAAATATTGTTTATTGTTGATCCCTAAAGAAACATCATTCCACTTAAGTCCTTGTGCAGACCAGAAATAGGAGACTAACTGCATTTCTTAGTACTCTGTTCTTGATTTGTATATCTTTTACCTCTTGGCCAGGATGTCTTCGAATGCCTTCCAGTTGAAGTCAACATTAGTGAGGATAGCCGTGACGTGAGATGTATCTTTGGCTTTGGTGTCTTTGATCAGCTCGTCTCCCATCTGCTTGATCTTCTTGAGAGGAGGACGATGGTTGTCCATCTGCCGACGGAGATCCTGAGGAAGAAAAAAAAACCAAGAAGACATCGTGAAGGAAAGTTTTATTTTACAATTCAAGAGGGGTAGCAAGCTATGCAGTTAATTTTGTTACATTTCCTTGCATTTAGAAAGAACCTCATATTTGAATTATAAACATTTTTCAGCAATCTTTTGTCCTCATTTAAATCAATGTAATCACATCAAGGCTGGAAGGGAAAAAAGTCGGATCCTTTTTGGTTGATGGAGATTAAGTACCTATGGTTGAGACTGTGAATATGACCACTACATTTGGAGCATGAGAAAGACCCACAGATCCCTTGCGTTGAGGTCAAACATTGCTACTGTCTACCCACGATCTTGGGCATCATTTTGCTGGAGGATATGTTCTGTGTCTCACTGCAGTTCTGTCGCCTTGCACAGCGTCACAGGAAATTTGGCTCTCAAAATAGCACAACCAAAAATGTTTACGAACCTGAAGTCTGCTGCCAAATTCTGGCAGGTCTTGCTGGGTGACATCATTGCTCTCCAGCGTGTCAAGCGAGGGCAGTAGCCAATCCTCAAACTGTTCTACCTCATTCTCAAACTCGGAAAGCTTGTACGTGAGTGTGTCAAGGTAATCACCGTGGTTGGTGGTGACGTTGGCGATGCGGGAGTAGCGGTCGTTGATGTCGTCCAGTTTGCCCTGGAGCTGGCGTGCCTCATTGGGCTCGCTGCTCTGGATGAGGTCCCTGGCGCTGACGTTAACCGTCTCAATTGGGGGCCGGTGATTCTCAATGTCAGAGTGGTTGACCTGGGTTACAAAGATCACAGGAGTCAAAGCTTACACGGGGCTAAAACTTTTTGCTGAAATGTTATGGGAATCAAACCCAAAAATTAAACGACCCAAGCTTTATACTCAATAATAATAATAAACCATTCTTATATAGCGTTCTTACCATACTTATACCATACTTATACTTATTCCAAATCCAATGTTTCCAAATAACAAATAGGTACCCCCATAGCTTAAAGGTAGTGTCCCTTGAACCTCCTAAAACACAACATTGTCATCAAACATAGTTTGACTTTCTTATTCCTACACAAAATGCTTACAATTACTGCTTTCCAAAACAGTTGAAGGCAAATGAGAAACCCCAAATCCTGTTATGCAAGACAATTCTTAGATAATTTCCATAGAAATCCAAATTGCTTAAGTATGCCTGTGAACAAACCTTTTGCTCTTGCATGTTCTGTAGCAATGGCTCCTTCTTGATGGCGATGAGAGTTCCCTTCTCCATCTTGTGAGTATTTCTCTCTGCCTCATCCAGCCATCTTAGCAGCATGTCAAGCTGATCTTTCACATCTACACACTGAGCCAAGGCTCGCTGCAAGTCATTCAGTCGCTTGCCAATCTGGGCTTGGAGAGCCTCATAGCGGCGTACAATGTCATCTACAAAAACAATTTATCCATTTGGTTATTACTAGTGCTTACATTTTCTATTCTGGTTTTGCAAAAAAAAATTTCTTGTAATTTTTGCAGCAGTGGATTCTGCAGTGGACGGGAGGTTTAGGGTAACACCATAAACACTGGGATAAAGGTCTGAATGGAAAGTTGATTAAACTTCACCTGTGTTCCTTGAGATCTCTGGTCGCAGCTCTTCTTGCACCTCAATCACTTCACTTCCTGATTCCTTGACATTCTCAACATCTCGGAGATGGAAGACAACATCATCACGAAGTGCCTAAGGAGACAGAAACAATTGATGTTAAAAACAATACATTAACAATGGAGTGATTGTACACTCAAATTGGGGCGGAAGAATAGTTTGGCAGACATTTAGAACAAATAATTGAAGTGTGACAGGCCTAAACAATTTTGTGCATAACTGGAATTTTTATTTTTATTTTTTGGCTCACCTCCACTTTGTCGATCTGCTTCTGTACACTGATAGGATCAGCTCCGATGGGCTCTTTAGTCAAGTTGTCAACCACCTTCTCTGCTCCAGGTAGCCAGTCCAGCATGGTGTCGCTGGCTTTCTTGTAGGTCTGGTGACGCTGTACAAGGTCCTGCAGGAACTCAGTGTGCTTGGCTGAGGTGCGTTTGAGCTCATTGAAGCGGTCACTGAAGTCCTTGAGCTTCTTGTTGATGGTCTGGGTCTCTGGGCTCTCTGTGAAGGAGCGGGTGAACTCACGGGGCAGCACGGTGGCACGGAACTCAGAGAGATCCTGGCGGTACACCTGGGTTATGACAAACAAATACAAAGAGTTTCGTTTTAGGATTCGAAAGCCACGACCAAAAGTTAAACCCTTGTTTCATCACTCAACATGTGTGCCATATTCTAGGATTCTTTGGAAGATTCAAAACATAGTTCAGGCATTTTACCTTGGCTGCATCAAGGAACTTCAATCCTGTCACGTTCATGAATCTCAGGTCAGCAGCCTCACCAAGGACTTCCTCATTGAACGCCCTCTGTTGACCACTCTGTTGCTTCAGCGTGGTCAGGTCGCGGCCGATGGTCTTCAGAGCAGTCTGTTGGGTCTGCTCAGCCTGAGCAATCCAGGGCTCAAACTCCTGCTGGTCATCACTGAACTTGACAAGTTCATCGACAGCTGTTGTCAGCTACAAAATAAATCCAATTTACAATTTTATTTATGAATTACTGACAGAAGAATTTTAAAATACCATAAAATTTCAGTAAAGCAAATGGTACTTTGATGCTGAAATGACAATCTGCAATACTGTATTATTGTTTATCATTATCAATTTGTGTTTTACTTCATCAGTTTTCAGACGGAAATATTTCTAAAAAGGCTACATTTTTACAAGTGTCATACAATAATCAGATGGATATTTGATTACCTTAGTCTGTCTGTTGGTTGATTGGTAGTTGACGACACCATAACGAGTCTTGAGCTCTGTCTGGAGATTACGCAGTCTGGATTGGTTAGATTGATCAACCCTGTTCCCATACTGCTTCAAGAAGCTCTCGACGTCTTGCACCACTTCAAGGATTGGCTGCTGATGCTCCTGGATGTCCTTGTTCAGGGCCTGGAGGAGGAAATGAGGAGAGAAGATCAGAAACTGTCCTGACAAGATAACTCCAAGATGAAGACATTGACTGAACTTGAATCATGGTTGGGTGGAAATGAACAAAGCTAAACATCAAGAGGTAAATCGGTCAAGTACAGAGGAAGAATGTTTCTACTGAGCTAGAAACTCATCAAGAATTACTTGATTTCACTTTTGCCTTCGTATTTTGCCGAGTAAGAAAATATTGAGGAGGAATGATACAAATACTTTACAACAAATCTGGTTAAACCACATAGTATTTGGAGGCAGCTGGATTCAGTACAAAAAACTGCTTTCTTCTTATTACTTCACTTTTCACCTGTTTATCTAAATCCTCTACCAATTTGACAAATGCTTGTTCATTTCTTATTTGTAAAATCCACCATGCAGGATGTTTTCTGCAACAAAATGAAGCGTCATGTATAACTGCAGAGCCATGTGTGCTCATTCATTCACAACACCATGCTATGGTACTCAGACAAGATGATTTGAACATCCATATTCCTTCAGCAAATTTATTTTGGCTTACATACTTTTCTTTAACTATTTATATCTCGCTCTATAAACAACTGATTTGATCCTAACAACTTGAGAAACTTGGTTATCTGGTTATCTATAAACAATTTGAAAGATTGCAACGCAAGATTTTGGTGGTTTATGTCTTGTGAGAATGGCATAACATTTGTAGGAACATGACAGCTTACTAAAGTCTGTCAATTTGTAAACAAATTATTTAGAAGAGGCAACAGGTATTATATAAGGAACGTATGTGATTTTGACTGGTATAAAATGAACTAAACACATTTGTTTTGTATAATTCAATCAGCAACTCAAATTTACATTGAAATTAACAGAGAATGAAACTGAAGCACATTCTGGCGCATGAGACTCATTCTCTATAGAGTGAGTTTTCATGCAGAGGAAGCGTAATTCTGTTCTTAAACAGCCAAAATAAAAACAAAGATTGCAGCATCAATGATTCTCAAGAAGTAAAATGACAAACGTGCCACCAAGAACTCTCGTATTTACATTCAGTACACAGACAAACAGTACTTCAGCAAATATTTGATCAGAAAAAATCTCACATAAAAACTTCACCACGACACACATTTATCACAAAAAAAACAATCAACTTTTGACTTCAGTTTATCAGTGTGCACAATGTAAACAATAACCAACATAACTGAATTTATTCATGCAACTTCATGGCAAAAAGCAGGGAATAATCCCCAAATAATCTTACTAGAAGTTGCTTGTATGTTGTCTGCATGGGCTGGTAGGTAGAGAGAGGTGTCAATAACATATGAATTCAGCAATAATGTCAATACAAATACATATAGCCTTGACCCTAATCAACATAAATCTAGAATCCAAAACTAGGTCTGGTGTGAAATAAGTAGATTCAGTACAGCAGAGAAAATCCACAGGAACCAAATATGCTTAGCTCAAGATTAGGGTCCAATTTCATTAAGCTGTTCAGCAGAAAATTTCTGCTCAGCAAAAATTTGCAGGGAACCAGTCATAAACAATACATAATATGGTATTTTGGGCAGGTAACCTGTTTCTACTAAGCAAGTTTGTTTGTGCTAAGCATTTTTTTCTATGCTTAATTGTATCAATTTTTACTGCTTATAGAGATAGTGTTGAATTTCCACACAAGTGGTGGGAGCAAAGAAACAAAAATTATTTAAGAAAACTTTATATAAATTGATTGTGTTTTAGATGGAGTGAAATCCAAACTTGTTTTTTTAAATAGTCATTTGACTCTAGCTCGACGCAGTAGCTTATAAAAAGAGTTTTCAAAAAAGCTTACTGCTTGTTTTTTCTTAAAGATCATTGTTAAGAATTTGATTGCAAAATAAACACAAAACCTCTGTAAAAAAAATGTTATATATCCAGAAACAACAGGAGGGGGGGGAGAGAAAGAAATGAAATGAAAAAGACGACTACATACTGTGTGCTCAGTGACTTGATGAGTCAGTGGTTTGACCGTCTCTTCTTGAGGTTGTTCTGATCCAAGACGTTTCTCTGCGTCTGACACCCACTCCAAGAGAGCCTGGAGGGATCTCAGAAGGTCACGGATACGCTCCTCAAGAGTCATCTGTAAGATACAAGACAAGATTGAAGTTCAAACAAGAAAGTAGATCATCTTTGCCCAGGGGACGTATCTCCTTGGGTGAGGAAATAATGTGAGAGCAAAAAAAGTTTGCATGTTTTTTTATTTTGTAACATTCATCATGGTGAGAATCGAATTTATAAATTGTGCCTCTGAAATGATTTGAAATTGTAAATATTCATGCATGCGCGGTTGAACAATTTTGTTCCATTTTGTCCGAGGCTAAAAACCACAGATCAAGAGTGCAACTTGATGAAACAGTCAGTGAGTTTTATGTCTTGATCAATCTAAGAGATTCTTACGTTTTCATCTCTGTCTTTCTTGAGTGCTGCCAAGAGGTCCTCAGCTTGCTTGAGCCAATCCATGGAGTAACCCTGGAGTCTCTCATAGGTTGTACGCAGCTCTCGGACGATGTTGGTCAGCTCGTCCTGGAGTTCAGGGGTCAGCTTGTCCTTGGTAGTCCGTAGGAACTGTTCTGCATGGACGGTCACATCAGAGACCGGTCCCTGTAGTAACAGACAAACAATGTACAATGAGAATGGTGTCCTAATGAGTGGATTCATTGACAACGAGTCCTACTCAAAACCAGTTGACCTCATAAACCAGTTGACCTCATAAACCAGTTGACCTCACAAACCAGTTGACCTCATAGCCCATTGACCCCCATAAACCAGTTGACCTCATTGAGTTTCCCTTTAAATCTATCATAAGCATTATTTTTTCTGTTTCAAACAAATCAAGTCATTACCTTCTTGGAAGCGATGTCGCTGCAGATGACTTTGAATTCACGGATCTCATCTTCAAGAGGTTCAATGTTCTGGCTGACCGGCTTCAGACGCTTGAGTTGAGTCTCGGTGTTGTTGGCCCATTCCAGGAGTCCAAACACCCCACCACATCTCTCCATGAACTGCAGCATGAGCTCTAGGTCTTCCAGACGTTCAGAGATGAGCCACTGAAGATGTTCATAGCTGCGGTTGGTATCATCAACCATGCGGTCTGCTTCAGTGTCTCCTACAATGTGAAAAGAGAAATGTGAACGCAAAGTGCTTGACAAACAAAAAAACAAGAACATATGACTATTCCTTGACCCTTAGACCATGTTCAAACCAGCCAGCAGATATCTATTTGGGAGTTGGGTTTTTGTAAATGGCACAAATAGATAAGATTTCTAAAACTTTCTAAAACTTTGCTCCTGTAAATATTCCTTGATTCTGAAAGAACATGGATGAGATTAGAGACTTTTGACTAAAATATGTCATTCCTTCGACTTGAATACTCACGGTCCTCAATGAACTTGGGTTCCTCAAAGACTCTCCTGTCAATGGGTTGGGTCAGGTCTAGCTCAGTGGAGCGGTAGTGAGGACGAGTCGCAATGCTGATCTCAGTCTCATAGATGAGTTTGTCGTAGATAGCACCCAGGCGAGCGTTCTCTGTTACCTTGGGCTTGTAGTCTTTGACTTCCTTCTGGAAGGGCTGGGGGTCAGAGAGTGAATAAATAAAGTTGTGGTAAAATGTAGGAAATAAATGAATAATTATTTGGTTCAAAATGCTGTTCATACTCTAGTGATTTCAGTCTCTTTTTGAACTAATCCATGACATTTCCCTGCCAGGGGTTTGTAATATAAAGGACAATACAAACAGCTCATTGTAAATGAGGTTGTGTGATAGCAGAGAGAGATTTGGGAAACATTAACGTACCACAACTTCCTGTATCTGTGACTGTAGCAGTGGGATGTCCCTGGCAACCTTGGACATCTGACCAACTCTACGCTCTTGGCCGCCGATCCAGTTGTTGACATCCTTCATGAAGGTGAAGAAGGTCTTCTGGGCTGCTGAGCGCTCCTCGTATTGTTTGGTCCTTAACACGAAGAAAACAAACCAAGATGTAAAATGTGTTTTTGAGCAAAATTCTTTGTTAACATGAAAGAAACACCAGATCAAGAAAGCAGATTTAGGTGTTAGCTTTTTATTTCGTTTTCCTTGTGGATCAGATCTTGAAAGATTAGAAATCTTTGACATTTTTCTAAGAATGGGGTTTTAGTTTGGTTTACCTTCGAGCGAGGGAGGTATCCAAGCAGTCCCAGTTGAGCTCAATGTTGGTCAGCATTGTCTTGATCTCAGAGACATCAGTTGCTTTGGGATGTTTCATCAACTCTTCTGCTACATTATGGATCTTCTTGTATAGAGGACGATGATCGTCAACCTGCATCTTGTACGTCTGAAAGGAAATAAGGTTCTGCATGTTTCACTACCCATTCTGATAATTGTTGTATTATGTTTTGGAGGACATTTAATTTGTCAATATGTCAAGATTAAAAATTCTACAGACTTTTTAATCAACTAAATAGCTATATAGTGCATTTTGTGCACTGGCTTGATGGTTGAGGAACAGACGATGTACATGTCATTACCATATGAGTGGCTACAGCTATGGCTATGGCTGGATTGCTGAGTCATCATATGCTGGAAATATATGACATTTCTAGCAATGCTCTTAGCAACAGTCGTAGCCGTAGCTAAAGCAGCCAATCGGGATACACCCTTAGGCAGTTGTTATGTCTTGATTGACCAGTCATATCTAGGCATATTAATGGAAGAATGACTAACCTTGAGTTGGTCACCAACAACAGGAAGGTCTTGTTCCATGAACTTCTTGCTCTCAGTGTGCTCCAGCACTGGAAGGAGCCAGTCTTCTAGCTCATCCACCAGCTTGTCAAAGTCAACCAGACGGTCTTTCAAGCTAGCCATCTGGCGGCCGTGCTCCTGGGTGGTGTCTTTCACCTATGTGAAACAAAACGATAAACAACACTCAAACTTTTGCTGGATTTTGTAGCCTTACTTTAGCAGTATTTTGAAATTGGCTTTAAAGTAGTTGCAACTTCAAAGGTGTGAAGTGTTGAAGAAGTGCTACCTTATTGAAGCGAGAGTGGAGTGTCTCCAGCTTGGACTGGATGATCTGTGCTTCCATGGGTTCACACTGCTGTACGAAGCTGTTTGCCTTCATCACACACTCTTCAATCATGTTCTGCTTGGCTGTGATGTCTTCATGGATCACCTGAGTAGATGATGGAGAAAAATCAAACAGGAAGTTTTGTTACAATGTACTTATCTCATTCCATTTCATTTCTTTGAAGTGGATTAGATCGAAGAGAGGCTAAATACAATTTTAATTTTCTTTAAAAATTACATTATGTGTTATAGATTGTAGTGCTTAGTTCTAACAGCTAGAATGGCACTACTTAATCTTATCAATAAGGTAAATCTCACTTAATCCTACTTTATTGCTAAATCCAATCTTAACCCTATTCTACTTAAATCTTCATAAAGTATCAGTCACAAATGGTTAACTTCTTGATCACAATTTAATCCTACTCTTATCACATTAAATCCACTTACAGCTCCCTGCTGTATCTACTCCCACATGAAGTCCATCCTTATTACAATCCCTTAATCCTATTCATGTTTAAACTTAATCCCATCTTAATCCCATCTTAATCCCAATCTACTTACATCTCCCTGCTGCATCTGCTCCTGCATGGGTGCCTTCTTGACCACAACCACAGTACCCTTGTCCATCTTGTGGACATCCTTCTCAGTACCGTCCAGCCAGCTCATCAGGTCATTCAGGTTGTCATGCATGGACTGTGACTGAGCGAGGGCGTCCTGCAGGAGACGAGAGCGGTTGTTCAGCTGCCCATCTAGGTTGTCATACTTGTCAACAATGTCCTCTGTAAACAAAAACAAACAACAAGAAACTGAGACAACGGGTTCATAAAAAATATAAAAAAGTAATTTAGTTTCAAAAAATATACCTGTAATTTTGTTGTTGTTTATTAAAAAAGACGCCACTCATTATCAAAACAAAAAGAGGCTTAAGACAAGCTCAAGATGGAAGACAGTTTGCTCTGCACTTCAATCTCCAAACCCGAGGAGTCCCAGAGTTACATTCCCAGAACCTAGATTATACCACCAGCCAACAGACTCACCTGTGTTTCTCTGGACAGGCACCTGTACATTAGGCTGAATGGTGACCAAGTCGTCTCCGTACTCTCGCACCTTATCCACATCCGTCTTGTGCTTCTTCACATCCTTCCTGAAGTGGTCAAACTCATCAATCTGCCTCTTGATGGTGTCGGTCTCGGCACCGATAGGCTTGTGGAGGAGTGTTTGCAGGGTCTCGCCAGCATCCTGGAGCCAAACGTTGGTGTCGTCAGACTTGTCCCAGTAGCGCTTGTGTTTGTCCATCAGGCGATGGAGGTGACGGGCATGGTTGAAGCAGTCTGTTTTGAGCTTCTCATAGCGGGTGTTGTAGTCCTCCAGGGTCTTCCTCAGGAATTCCGAGTCAGGCTGCTCCTGGAAGCTACGCAGGAATTGCTTGGACATCACGCGCTGACGGAAGTCGGCGAGGAACTCCTTGAAAGTCTGAAAGAGGAAGGAAAAGAAATAACTACCAATTTAATTCCTCTGTCAATAACCCTTATTAATCTCTAAATAACATGAATTTTTGTAAGAGGTCTAATACAGAAAAGGTAATTAATTTTCAAGCAAACTCAAGAAAATCACAGAGGAAACATGTTGGTCAAAATTTATAAATAATTTCAGTAGCTCCAATGAGTCAGCTGAAACTTTGATTGAGCAATCTCATGATTAGCACAACACAGCTCTAAATTGCCGAGGACTAAACAAGAGTGTTTCAAGATTCAGTAAAACACATTTGTTAATGTTTTTTCAAATTTGCTGTGAGGAAGAGGAGACCAGGACAGCTGGGTTGAAGGTGAGTTTGAATACAATGGTTGTCAAGTTACCTTGGCTGAAGACAGGAATTTCTGAGTAGCTTTGTTCATGTATTTCAGATCGGCTGAGTGTGTGACAACATCATCAGTGAAGTTTTGGTGCTCTTCAGTCTGACGAGTCAGTGTGTCATAGTCGCTACTGACGTTCCTTAAGATGGAGGTGATCTCTTGTTCAGCACTTCTCAGCCAGGTGTCAAACTCGCCACATCCCTCTTCAATCTTGTCAAGATCCTGAAACCCGAAGGTGATCTTGTTGGTACGGTCAGTGGAGTTGCGGTTGATGACATCATAGCGTGACTTCAGCTGATCCACAGCCTCCTCCAGGTCACGCTTGTTGTCGTCGGTCATCTTCTTGCCCTTGGCCTTGATGAGAGCCAAGGCGTCTTGAGCCACCTGTTGGATTGGCTCGTTGTGGTCCTGAATGTCTTCATTGATCTCCTAGTACGGAATGAAAATAGAGAAGTTCATAAGAGCCAAGAGTTTAAACTTCCAAGAAGACTTTCCACAATTTAAAAGATTAAGGATCCAAACAAATATAGATGGCCGAGTGGTCAAGCGCACTAGACTCAAGTTCTGTTTCTGATCAGCAGAGTGTGGGTTCGAGTCCCGGTCTTGACACTTCTATCCTTAAGTGAGACACTTCATCATTATTGCTTTGTCTTTCAGATGGGACGTAAAGCTGTAGGTCCTGTGTATTGTGTAATGTACGTAACAGAACCCAGCACAGTTATCGTTAAGAAAAAGGGCTCGCCCCAGTGCTGCACATTTTGCCACAGCACCGATAAATGGCGCTACGTAAATAAATGGGTTGTGGAAAAAAAGAAGAAAAAAAGACTGGAATCTTTGAGATGCACTCGGTGTGATAAAGCGCTAAATAAAGACTGCACATAATATTATTATCTTGATCATTTCTTAATAGGACAGAGGAGATAACTCCAAGGTGTCACTGCAAACCTTACAAGAAAACCCTACGAGTGATTTACCTTTTGTAGAGAGACATGTTTGTTGAGAGTCTGGGTCTGCTCAGTCATGGGTTGCTGAGAGGAAAGTTGCTCCTCTTTAACCCGTACCCACTCAAGAAGATCTCTAATAGCTTGCATGACTGACTCCAACTCAAATCCAAGATTGGACTGAATAACAAGAAAAAATACAGTACAAAAGAAATATGTCAGTCTTCCCCAAAGGAAACAAATACTTCAAGCAGATTCTTTGGAGTGTAAAAAACCTTCAGCTTTGTTTCTGCATAATTTCCATAAGAGCACCTTAAAGAAAACCAAAGTCATGGTTAATATACTTATAAGAGTCTTTTATATTCAATTTTTTCTCAAATTTGCTTGGCGTACATGTTATGTAGTTTGGGTTTATCTGTTGACTTAAACTGGGATCCACAGTTGACCCCTTTTTGTTAGTTAATAGGTTTGAATAAAGCCTACTTGCGAAGCGAAAGTCACTGCTTTTACAATTTAACCCATCCATGATTTTTTGCCTCTTGTAATTGGCTTCGCATTCGTTTTTGCGTGAAGTATGAACCAGGCTTAACAAATAAATAAATAAAAGAAAACAATTTTCTTGTGGATTGTTGAGTTTCTTGACCCACCGTTTCCTCCTGCTGCAGATTGATGCTGTGGATCTCAGTCTCTGTCTCCTTGATGATTTGCTCAGAGATGACCCAGATCTGATCTAAGAAGGTCCTGAGTTCATTGATGCGCTTCTGTAAGGTCTCAATCTGCTCTGGCGACAGCTTGTCTTTGTTGACACGGAGGTAGGCCTCGGCTTCACTGATCACCTCCTGGATCGGGACGCGTTTGTTGCGGATGCTGTCCTGGATACTCTGTAGGAAGGATGGGTTCAAGGTAATGGGGTCAAAGCATTGTAAGAACATCCAAAAGGCAACTGAATTGATTAATTCAAAAATAAATGTGGGTGATACATTTATCTGATTGCTCTTTGCCACAAATAAGACAAAGGTACACCGTAACGGCAATTTCACATGTGGCAATTTACAGACAAATCCAGGCAATAAGAAAATTTATTTGTATTTCAATTTTCTCATTTTTCTCCTGGAGATGGTGAGTAACAGCTAGAAGAATGTCTCTTGTGTTGCCGAAGTGTTCTTTGCCTCCAAGTTGCCTGACAAGGCCTTAAGAGTCAAAGACGGCAAGAAAGCCTCTTACCTTGATATCGTCCATGCCTTGGGTCAGTGCTCCCAGATCTTTGTTTCCTGCCTTCATCTGGTTGATCTCAGAATCCATGGTGATTGCCCACTCCTGTGTGTCCTTCAGACGGTTGTTGATGCTGTTGTACTCACTCAGGAGCTCCAAGAGGTCTTGTCGACCAGTCAAACGTCTCAGGAGTTCATCATAGCGGTGGCGAGTCTGTTGGGTCTCGTCAAGGATTGGCGATTGCTCTGTCATAAGTAAGAAAATTGTATTCATTGGCACTACCAAGCTCTACAAGTTTCACTTTACAGTTTGTTTAGTTTAAATAAAAAATTGCATTTGAAAACAATCAAATATCCTTAAAAACTCTTAAGAGCAATATATAATATTTAACAAGCCTTTCTGCTAAGCGAAAAAGAAAGGGAACCAACCACAAGTACTACTTAGTCAGAACATAACTTTACTGGTAAGCTGCTAAAACTAAATAGATTTCATTATGCTAAGCAAAAATTAATTCTCAGGTGATGTGAATATTTACAATCTCTTTAAAAATAACTTCTTCACCTTCCATGAAGCTTTGATCGAGGTGTTCTTCAAAGACCTTGGGTCTAAGCCTCTCTCCAGGACGTCTGATCTGACCAACAGACGTGGACTTCTGATGTGGCATGACAGCCAGTGGCAACTCGGTCTCCTTGACCAGTCTGTCCAGGGTTGTTCCTAGATTGCAGACGTTGACGATCTGGGGTTCATAGGCAACCACCTCCTGACGGACTGGTCGTACCTCCTTCAGCTGGATGTCAATGGTGTCCGAGTCCCTGGAGACTGGTTGGAGTTGGTGGACACGACGCTCAGTGTTGTCCAGCCAGTAGCTGGTGTCTTTGTTTGCTGCACCGTACTTCTTAGCAGCTGCCTGGCGATTCTCAAACTGAGAATTCCTGTGACACAAAATTTCACCATTAGGTTGTGTTTTACCAATGTTGAAACACACTTCTGCCTCTTTTGTAAAGTTATCATGAATATATTTAAACATGGAAACAAATTTACTCAGCATTGTCAATAAATGATTTGTTTCATAATCTGCCTCTTTGATAGTTTCTGGAAAAAAAAACTGTAAAAGAGGAAGATCTTACTTTATGCTTTATTTGTTACACATCCAACAGCACAATTAGTGCCAATAACGGGATGAATAGGAAACGAGAAGAAAAGATCAGTTTTAGATATGGGAGGAAAACCCACATGGGGAAAACCCACACATTCAGGTAGGGATTGATATCCCAATGCAAGGCTCCAGTCTGAAGTGGGATTCGAACCGGAGTCCACAGAGGTGAAAGTCAGGAAAAGAAACCCACTAAGCCAGCCTGATGCCCTGGTTTGAATTCCTACCCAACACACCTGAGGACTATTTCCTCAGATCTCATACAGCCCAAACAACCCTACCTCTTCTCCAGTACGTCCTCCAGAGTCTCCCAGTTGCTATCCA
>CM021542.1:702972-714891 GCA_010994315.2 Pisaster ochraceus | reverse complement strand
AGGAAACATTAGGAGTGTAATATGACAGTCATTTTGAGAGATATCTAGGAGAAGTTTATACCAGTGTTAATCACCCAGAGGAATATTTGCCCTACCTTGTGGTAGGAAAGCACTCTTGGTCAGTTCCTCGAAGGTTCTCTTTGTCTTTTTGATCTGTGGCTGCTCAGAGGTGACAGTACCCAGCTGTGTGGTGCGGTGTACTGGCGCTGACTGGACAGGCATAATCACCTCACGTTGGAGGTTATCCAAGGTCTTGCAGATGTTGGACATCTCCTCCAGTTTAGGCTTCAGTTGGACTGTCTCCTTCTGCAATGGCTGTAAGGCAACAAAGATTGACATTATTCCCAGTTGGTCCTTCGTATGGTGGAGAGATTTGTCAGATAAGACTGACGGATATATCCCTTAAAGAGGTGAGATTTCTCTGCAAAGCACCAGTGAAGTGAGACATGAACCTATGCATAATTACTGTATTTTCCTACGTACAAGAAGCAGCTTTTCTGACTTTCGAAGGTCCACAAAAATCTCTGCGTCTTTTCACTTGAAATCATTGTGATGATCACTGAGTGAAATCTTACATTTATACTGTAAAAGAATTCCTTTCTTTCGTCCAGGGTAATCCTACTTGTTCTAATTGTTCTTAAAATAAAACCTTTGACGAAACAGTTTTTGTTTTACCTTGACAGTGTTGAGCTGACTCGAGATGACCTTTGTGTCTCTTGTAACTGAGGGTAGTTGATCAAACTTCCTCTCGATGGTGCCAACCATGCGATTGATGTCTTCATTACAGGTATTGTAACGTCTGTTCATGTCTTCTAACTCCTCGAGTTGCTGAGTCCTGTGGGTTTGGGAAAATTAAGGAAAAAACATCAATTTACTAAGTTTTCATAACAGCCGAGTAACAACTATGTAAGTTCACCAGCAACCACAAACAGCTTTCATTAAGGTGCTCAGACGACAATACTGTTGGACAAGTTAATTTGCTAAGCAAAAATAAGCAGGGAACCAGTCACAAGCAATATACATCACACAGTACTTTGGCCAGTAACCCATTTCTACTAAGCAAACTTTTCTGTGCTTAGCAATGTTTGTGCTCAACAGAGGGTTGCATGTGGGTTATGTTTTTAGTCCTAATGTAGACCTTATTACAAGATACTATTTACCTGAAGTAAACAATCTACGCTAATGGTAGCAGAAAACATCTGTGGCACGCAATTATTTTCTCTGGTTAGAGAGAAATTCTTCTTGTAACTATTAAGCATTCTTTGCTACACAGCTAGCAGAAATTTGGCACTAATATTCAAGCGTAGAATGATGACAGTAAGCATAAAGAGTTACGGTAAGCAGGACCATGAAATCCTGTCCAAGTCTGCGCCTGATTTCATTGAGCTGCTTAAGCAGGATATATTTTCTGCTAACCAAAAATAAGCAGGATACCAGTCAGAGATTGTACATGTGACATTACATTTTGGCTGGTAACCTTCATCTGGTAAGCATGATTTTGTTGTGCTTCAGCAGCTCTATGAAACTTGTGCCTGGTTTCCACCCCCATCGAAAGCTTCAACATGCCTTTGTTGTCTTCTATTTATTGATGCTTTCAGGCCTAAAGTTGTAAGAGGGAATTCCTAATGCTGTCTCAATTACTACGCACCTTGTGTTGAGGACGTCCTCCAGCGTGTTCCAGTTGCGATCAGTGTTGTTCATCATCGTGGTCACGTTGGTCGTATCACGAATCGTCTTGTTCTTCACTAGGTCTTCCATCATCTTCTTGGTCTTATTGTACTGAGGACGCTGTCTATCCACCTGTTGTGTGATTTCCTGTATAAAGAAGGTGAAGAATAAGACTAGTTATTTTAGTTCAGGTATGACAAAGAAAAGTTGACAACTAACCAACAGGGAAAGTAAAATTACACACTACGTGCCAGACTTTACAAACCCAAGTGTGGAGCACTTTCTACTCAGACCTTTCTACTCACTATTCAATTTTCTTGCTGGTTTTTACTCGGATATTTCAATGTTGCTACTCACCTTGAGTTTCTTGCTGAGCTGAGGAGTGTCCAATTTCATGAGTTCCTCTGACTGCAGTTGCTCAACCACCGGGAGGACAAAGTCCTCCAGAGTATCCACTGTATCCTCCGTTGTTACAACTTGGTCCAGAGTGTCATTCCAATTGTCACCAAGAGTCTGTCAAGAATAACATCCACCGAATATAATAGTAAAACTCAACTCCTTAAAGTACCGTTTTGGTCATGGATGCGAGCATCTTGCCTGAAATGACTTGGATTTGAACCCACACTCTGACAACTCAAACTCTGATCTCTACTCTCAATTATTACACACATTGACTAAACTGCCAGCAGGAAATATATTCAACTGCACAGACCTTTTGGAATCTATTCATTGGAACTTGATTTGAGCAAACAGAGTCATTTTTTCATTCTATTATTTTATCCCACTCATATTTCCTCATTAACATCACAGAGAGGGTTGAACAACTTGCATGCCCTTAGAAACCAACAACTCTAGCAGCTGTTTTGATACAACAAGAGAAACCCTGTTCTACAAATCCCATGAATGTTTAGAGCTTTGATAACTACAATGATTCTTCACTGGTAACTTTTAGTTCACCATTATCCAGGGGAGCACAGTTGTGCCAATAGACCGTGCAATTCTTACATGCATTTGAACAACTTTTTTGCACCACATTTGTCCTGCATCATTGCTTTAACGAAACAAACTCACACACTTAATCGGGTCACAACGTTCGAATAAGTGCGAGACTCGCACTCCGTTGTCTACTTGATTGTAGCTGTAGTCACTTACCTTGGTGCGATCATTGACATTGGTGTAAGTCTTGTTGATCTTATCCAGCTTGGTCTGGATTGTACGAGCCATCTCTGGTGTACTCTCACGGATCAGTGGTGCTGCATTCATGTTGATGGCCTCAATGGTTGGACGATAGCTTTCAAGCTCATTCACAAAGGTCTGTTGAGAATACCACCAATATTTCAAGCTCTTGCTACTTCTGGATTTATCATTAAACTCAAAATTCACTGAAATGTTAGTCGGTTTCTAAGATGTTTCCCGACTGTTTTAGCATCTTGCCACAAATTCAGTCTTAAAAGTTTTATACAGGATTAGTAAGGATAAACACATCAGTGTTTAATTCTAGTCTGAAAGCTTACTTATTTTGAAGTTCATACTTGAACCATTTTCTTCTGTGAAATATTTCCTTCTGAAATGAAGGCAATTTTCAAGAAAACTGTATCTGAAAGCCTATGAAAAAAAACAACAGCTTAGCTCAGTTGTTACAACCAAATCTAAGGACAATGTGGCTACATGCTGAAAGTTGTGAAAGATTTTTCACTATTTTCCTCTGACTCACACAACAGATTAAGCCCAAATTTTCACATGTTTGTTATTATAATTTCAAGTGCATGGTTGATCACACAAAACATGAACACTGTCTGCAACTATTTGGTCAGCTCTACCAATCCAGTATAAAACCTTTAACCTTTTAACCTTCTACTTTCCTAAACACACCTCACCCTGTTATCATCAATTCCCACTCAACTTACCTTCTGTACATTACAGCTCTCTTGTAGAGGTTGTTTCTTGGCCTGGATCACGGTGCCTTCCTCAAGCTGTGTAGTGTTCCTGTCTACAGTGTTCAGCCACTTCAAGATCCTGTCCATGTTATCTTGGATGTCTGTGGTCTTGGTGTAGGTGGTGTGGAGCTGGTTGACACGATCAGTGTACTGGACGTTCAGACCGTTGTACTTGTCGATGATGGTTCCTACAAATAACAAATAAAAAATCACAACGATAACAATAATAAATATGAAATCAAAGAAAAAATTCACTTTTCCAAAAATTGGCAGATGAATATTCATAAAATATCAAGTCGATGCAAATCCTGATAAACACATTTCAACTTGAAAATGATGCCATTCTTTGAAGGTCCACCAAGGTATAAATTACCGGTGATTATAACCATTAGAGTATAATCTTACCGACGGTCTTCTCCACATCGTTCTTGAGTTCAGGGTGGGCATCCACCAGTTCCTGACCAGTCTCACGGCAACGCTCTACATCTTTGGAATGAGCATTCACGTCGGTGTTAAACATCTGGCAATAAAAGTGAGAATTAATCAAATGAAGAATCAGTAGGATTTGAAACTTTGCATGTTGGGAATACAATCAAGTGAGGTTTGTGGTGAAGAATCGGTGATCGTTTGACAACTCTCAGTTGTCAAACCACCGGTTCTTCTCACAACTCATTAAGTGATATTATGAACGTGGTGTTTCAGCAAACCTCACTTGATCAAATGAAGAATGGAATGCTATTCCATGACCTCATATGAGTACTTAATTATTTTCTGTCAACAACTAGACCTAATTACATAGAAGTGTTGAGTGGAAAATAATGTTCAATCAAGTTAGGAACTTAAAACTTTTAAAATTTCTTTCAAAGTGGAGTGTCATTTCTCTTCTAAATGTCAAAAGTCAACTCCAACATTAAGTAAGCTGAGATGATGAAGAATCATCTGGAAAGGTTGCCCTACCTTGATCCGATCAATCTGCTTCTGAACAAATTCAGGCTCTACGCCAAGAGGCTCCTTCGTCAGCCTGTTCAGCGTCTCATAGGCATCCTGTAGCCAGCTTGTAACCACTTCAATGGAGTCCTTGTAGCGGGTCAGCTTATCCAGGAGGTCGCTCAGGACTGAGAAGTGAGTGCTGCTTGCATTCTGAAGCCGGTCGTAGCGGGCAGTCAGGTTGTTCAGGTTGTCACGGATCAAGTTGGTCTCTGGTTGCTCCCGGAACTTCTGGTTGAATTGGCGCGGGAGGTTGTTTGCACGGAAGTCAGCGAGATTCTTGCGGTAGATATCAGCTCCCTTGACGAACTTCTGCCCGGCGACAGTGGTCATTTTCAGGTCACCTTTGTGGCTGAAGACATCCTCATTAAAGTCCTTGAGCTGCTTGACCTGGCGGCGGATGGTGTCAGCATCGCCGCCCATTTCACTGTGGAACTTCTCCATGGAGCGTTCGGCTCCCTTCAACCACTCTTCAAAGCTGGCAGCATCTGGTTCCAGACGCTCTAAGATGTCCTCATTGCCATTGAGTTGTCGCATTCGACTTTCCGAGTCCTTGGCCACTGTGTTGTAGCGGGTCTGCAGGGCGGTCTTGCCTTCTTGTAGCTTGTTGCGGACATCAGGGCCGAGCTGGTTACCACGGTTCTCCAGGAAGGTCTCTGTGGTGTGAACTGCCAGTAAGACTGGTTGCTGGTGAGCCAGAATGTCATCATTGGTGCTCTGCAACAAAAATAATAAATAGACAAATAAACTACAATCAATCTTATTTGAAACTCAAAACTTCTATATTAGCAATTGCCTTTGCTCTCTTGAGAGCACTTCCGTTAGGACCATCCTTAAAAAATAATGATAAATATGACATTCCAATGAAGGCGTCATAAGAGGGTAAGTAAACTGAGGTATTTATCGTGGTGTACCTTGTGGTCTCTGACTTGTTGCATGAGTGGTGGATGTTGCTCTTGGAGAGGCTGCTCATTGCCAAGAGATTGTTCAGCTTTTGTCACCCAGTCCAGAAGATCCACTAGGTTGTCTACCTTCAGCTTGGTCTCACGCTCAAGGGCAACCTGAAACACACAAGAAAAATACACAAATGTGTAACACAATCAATAGACTGTGGAAGTCCTGCGTGCATTGAACGTTGGACAAATTCATAATAATAATGATAATAATAATAATATTTCAAACTTATAAAGTGCACTTTCTACAATAATATTACTCAAGGCACTACAAACAAGATTCGACAAAGTATCAAAGCTCTCTACAGGAAATTACACCCAATATCACGAATGTTAAAAACTAGCAGTTAACACAAGTTTCAACGCAATATGAGTTTGAAATGTGTTGAGAGAGTGAATGTTTCTGATGTCACTGGGTAGATTGTTCCACAAGTCCAATGCAATGAGAGAGAAGGCATTATCATCATAGTGTGTAGAGATTTACAGACTATGAGCCAGGTTGAGGAAACAGAACGGAGAGAATAATGACAGTGCCTTATTTCAAGACGATCTTTGGTCTTAAAGAGTGCAATTTTTTTTCATCACATATTGAAGCAAGGTATATAGAAACCCATGGTTCAAAACAAATGTTAGAGTATGCATGAGATTTGATTGGTCTAAAGTTTCCAACACTAGTAAAGGACGAATGCAAAATTAAACAGGCCATAACTCGAGTTTAGCTTCTAGGTTTTTGGAGCTTTTCCAGGGTTATCTGGGGTTTAACCTCTAGTTACCTCCCAAAGTGAAGTGTACTCTAACCCTACCTTGTCACGTTGTTCAGAGTCCAGCAAGGCCATCATGTCACGCAGAGCGTTCAGTCTCTCCAGAGAGAAGCCAACCATGTTCTCATAGTACTCTCTGAGCTCACTGATACGTTGCTGCATCTCCTGTACCTGTGGCTGGGTCAGCTTGTCACGACGGTCATGAAGGAGGTGTTCAGCATTCTGGATAGCCTCCAACATGACCGGACGACGGGAGAGCAGCTCACTGTGCAGGGCCTGTTGGATTCAATCACAAATCAAAATGTCAATAAATTTATCGGTAGAATGAAAATAAATATAATACTGAAAATGATTTCTCTCATAATCATTTATGCAGAATCATTTCAATGAGTTGAACAACAAGTCTTGCTTTTCACACCAATAATTGTAAATTTTCTAGGAATACTGAAATTAGGGTTTTTCTTTCTTCTTTATAAGTGCATTCTGTTTATGTCACTTGACATGTTCTTTTTAAAAAGTGTGTTTGTTGAAGTAGTTGAGGCTTTTTAATAACTTTATATGAGTCCCATTTTTTGCTTCTAGTAAGTCTTGTATGTAGAAACACTGTTCAACTGAACCTTGTGATTGTACAGAGCGTTTATAATAAACATAATCTCAACATTGGTCAGGATTACAAAAAGCAACACAAACCAATTGTGACAATAAGAAGAGCCCTACCTTGTGGTCAGTGATGATAGCCTGTAGTGATGAGATATCTCTGATGTCAGGAATAGGTTCCTTGAGTTGAGTCTTGATTGGACGACTCCATTCCAACAGATCCTGAAGGTCTCTGTTTCTCTCGTTGTACTGACGGATTATCTCGTACATCTCTTGGATTGAGTCCTCACGAAGGTTCACGTTCTTGTCAAGGTTCTCGTAGTCGTTACGGAGCCCTTTGACCTCACGCATCACCTCAGTGTCTGCAGAAAAAAATAATTTGACAATAATTAAAATAAATCCTTTGAGTTCTTGTCAGTAACTGAGCTTAAGAATGCTGGGTGGCACAGAATGAGATTTTGTAGTAGTTGGCATCTTCAAGCCAGACTACGGCTCTTGGTGTTGTGATGATGATCTTAGCAATTTGAAATCCTGATTTTATTTTGTGTATTTGTTGTATTCAAAAGGACCTTACAACCTAAAAGTCACTTGGTTGTGTACCAAATCTTTACATACACTTTACATAAAATGTGCAGGAATTGAAATATGAAATATTTGTTACCTTCAGAAACCTGGAAGTTCTGCTGCAGTTCCACCACACGGCGTTCCATCTGGGGCACATCACCGCTAGCGACTTTGGTTGAGCGTCGGCGGTTGGTCACGACAGTCTCTGCAGCTTGGATCAACTGATCCAAAGTCTTACCAAGCTCATAGGTCTCATTGATCTTGGGTTTGAATCCAGTGACTTCACGCTTCAGTGGCTGATTGCAAATCAAAGAAGATGACAATTAACTACATATCCAAACCAATCTTGACAACAGTCACTGGATTCTCGATGGACTTTAGCACAACTAAAACAATCACAACCTGAATGAACTTTCTAAACAACTGTTTGATCACTGATGAAGTCCATCAGAGTTCAATTTCATGGCTCTGCTTACTGTAAGAAAAGAATCGGCGCTTACAAAGCAGGGGATTCCGCACTTACACCAAGCGTCCTTCACAGGTAAGCAACTAAGCATTCTTCGCTTCCACAGCTAGCGCAGAAATTCGGCGCTTGCCCTGCAAGCGAAGAATGGTGGTCGCAAGAGCAGAATTCGGCTGTGGGCAGAGCCATGAAATTGGGAAATTCTGCGCTTGCCCTACAAGCCAAGAATGGTGGTTGCAAGAGCAGAATTCAGCTGTGGGCAGAGCCATGAAATTGGGCACAGTTTACGTTAAGATGTCTCACCTTCATTTGTTCCAGTTGGTTCTTGAGGGATTCAAGCTCTCTTGCAATGTCAGGTAGCTGGTCAAACTTCATGTTGGTACTCTCCAGCCACATACTGACCACCTTGACAGAGTTACGATACTTGTTGTTGATCTGCTTCCTCTCCTGAAGGTAATCATTCCTGAACAGCAAAATATTCCTCAACATTTATTTTGAAGTTAGGCAAGTTGTATCTTGAGTTTTACACATGCAATCGAAACGCTTCAAACAGCCTTAGATAGAGCGCAAACTCAATATTACAATGGTCTTCAAAATAACACACGGTCTGAATGTTGTTTTCCACCTCCAAAATTTCATGGAATAAATGACTTGATGTTTACTTTGGCGTGATTGCTAAAGGGTTAGGCAGAATATGACTGAAAACAATCGATAGCTTAGTCACTGTCTCTCACTCCTGGCGACAGTCTCTGCCCGATACTTACAGTCTAGTGAGAGCTTCCTCCATGGTTTGCCAGTTCCTGTCCAATCCCTTCATGAGGTCAGACACAAAGGTAGAGTCTCTGGCTCTGGGATGTTTAATCAGGTCTTCAGCTACCTTGGTGATACGCTTGTACTCAGGAGTGTGGGTGTCAACCTCTCTGGTGATTTTCTGAAACAATTATTATTCCACAATGATTTATCAATCAAATAAAAACAATACTTCTTATATCTCAATGCAAATATCAAGTTATACTGCAGGAATACTACTCTTCTTTATCAGACCAATATAGTTAATCAATAATGATAGCAATATCTACCCCAACATGTTCCCATTCACAACAGATAGTTATTCTTTATCACAAAAGCATGAGTGGATTACAGAAAACTCTAGCACCTCTGCGTCCCATACTCATATTATATGTGTGTGTAAGTGATAACGAATTTATCTTCAAGCAAACTTGACTGCCGCAAAAAATCGCACATTACGCGGAGTTAGAACAGAACGTAAGAATAGGGTTTGATATCGGCTGTGCAATATAGATTAATATCAAACTCTTGCTGCCATGGATTGACCAATCAGAATCGAGAATTTAAGTTTGCTTGAAGATAAAATTAATTGTTTTGCTCATACTGCAGGAATATCTCATTTCACAAAATAATCACAAAAACATTGATCATATTATAGAAGTGTTTGTTTTTTTCAAATTTGTTTCCATGCAATTAAGATGAGGCTAGATGGGGAAATAGTCTGGCCTTTTAACAGCATCATTAGTTTAATCAGACAGCATACAAGGAACCAGACCAAGATGGTGGATAAATGATCTTACCTGGATGACCCTCTCAATCTCAGGAATATCTTGCTTCTTCAAGTCCCTAGACTCCACTGTGTCCAAGACTGGGAACAACCAATCCTCCAAAGCATCGACATCATCTAGCAGCTTGCCAAGCTTGTCCAACATGCCCCGTAGGTCGTCATCGTACAGACCTACAGCACTGCAAAGCTTGTTGTAGCGCTGGTTGATGCCGTCCATCTGTGACTGCAGGTTGCGTGCCACGATTGGGTTGGAGGTCTGGCTGACCTTACTGACGCGCTCAGTCAGTGTGTCAATGGTAGAGCGGTGTTGCTTCAGGTCTTGCTCAACACCCTGATTTGACAAACACAGTCATTAGAATTCTAAATCAGTCACACAAGTCTGAGTTTGATTTTCTTCTGAACACACTGGTACTTTATCCTTTGTAAGGGAGACTGCTAAAACCCCAAAGTCTTCCAAAGTAAAAAAGCTAACAAATTCATTCCCATATCATTTACATTCTAAGCTATCAGTGTAGAAAGTACAGCTCAAATGTTTATTCCACCTTCATTTCTCTAACCTCACTAATGGTTTTCCAAAGAACTGTTACAGAAATACCTTTAGCCGCTCCAGTTACAAACACAAGAGACCCTTTTTCAGTACATTACCTTCATAGCCAAATACAAGAAACAACTAAAGTGTTTGATTTGACCTCTGACCCTTTGCCCTTTGACAGTCAGAGAAAACCTACGTCCCCTCCAGGCCCAACCCCTTAATGGTACAAACTTTCAGTACATGACTTTCAAACACAGACAACAACAAGACACAAAGACACACAAGAAGGGTGCTTGATTTGACCCCTCTGAACCTTTGCCCTTTGACCCACCTTGAGGTTCTGAATCTCTTCCAGGACTGGCTCCCGCTTGACGGTGACCTTTGTTCCTTCCATGCGCATGAGTTTCCTCTCCACCTCATCCAGCCAGCTTTGACTCAAATCCAGGCCTTCTTCCAAGCCATGCATGTCCCTCATGGCAGTGTGAAGGTCATTAGAACGAGAGCTCATGCACACCTCCATATTGTTGTACTTGGTGACGACCTCATCTGATAATCAAAGATAAGATGCTGGTGAGTGGGATAAGTTACTTAACCATAAATTGCTTCTCTTCACCCGGGTGTTTTAATTGGGGCCATGACTATTTCATGATAGGTTCAAATCATAACAATTTAGTGGTTGTTAGTATTAGTTAAAGAAAAATACACACTGCTTGAAATTTATAGTCAGCAATTTAACTTGCTTTCAGGGGCACAATGTCACAAAAAGTAGTTAAACACAAACCACTTTTGCTTACCAGAATAAGGTAACCAGCCAAAATAAAGTGTCACATGTTTCCGTTGTGACTGGTTTCTGCTTCTTTTCGCTTAGCAGAAAATAAATAAGCAATATTTTCTGCTAAGGCAGCTCTATGAAACTGGGCCCTGGTGTACAGACTACGTATGATAAAGAAACCTGAATGAATTTCTTTTTCCAATCTCATACTTAGTAGCAGAAGACATAAATGGTAGAAAGCGGTTGTACTTACTGACAGTCTTGTCAATGCTAGGTTGGAGGTCTGGTTGCTCCTCAGCAAGCTCAGTACCAGCTGCCTTGACCTTCTCCACATCCTTCAGATGGCGAGACACATCATCTTGGACTCCCTGAATGAATTTTAAAAAGTGGTTGTGAGAGACTAGTCAACATGTCTTTACTTAACTGCAGATTGCAAAGAATGACAATGAGTTCCATTTGGACAAGGTAGAAGATGTGGAGTTTAAATCAATATAAAAATAATAATAATAATATATAGTCTTGTACAGCGCACATATCCATCAATAAGCTACTGCACTTGAACAAACATTTTTGAAATTGTTGAATTACAAGACCAATTTATTGAGCACCTTATAAAGGTTTATAACTTGATGCGGCGCATTCAGCAGCCACTGCCAGAAACACTGAATAAGCAAATCATGGCTGGGGGAAGTGGGGGCTGGGCCTTTTTTGGTTGCAATATTATCCAGTATTAATAGTTGCTACAACACAAAGAACATGACAAAGCTATTTACGATTCCCTGAGAGAAGAGGAAGGGACTCGGAAGTGCAAGTGAGGGGGCCATCAATCTTTTGCTGCCAAGACATTGAGAGTGACCTCCTTGGTAGTATATGATAAGAAAGAGGTGTAAAGTGGGTAGAGGGGTCTCACCTTGATGCGATCAATCTGTTGCTGTACCACCTCTTGGGTTTCACCAAGAGGCTCTCGTACAATCTCATCGATCTCCCAGGTAGTGTTCTCAATCCAGGTCATGGCGTTGTCAACAGCTGAACGATACTTCTCATGGAGTCCTATTGCATCAAGAGAACAAAAGAGTTACAACGAAAGGTTGCAAAAAAGTATGTTTTAT
>CM021542.1:679398-700853 GCA_010994315.2 Pisaster ochraceus | reverse complement strand
GTATGGCTCTTTAGTCTACATGTCAGAAAAGTGAGAGAGTATGGGTGAGAAGAAGCAGAAAGCCTGGTTTCAAGCTCAACTTTTGATGTTATACTACAGGTTGGCATAGTGTCTATCTTTCAAACCCATATGAAAGATATTAAATAGTGAAACAGTAGGAGGGTTGACAACATGAATATTGGAGTTTGAGTGACCAACGGTCAAGTGCCAAAAACATACCTTGAGATCGTTTGAGTAGTCCTTGAGCTGCTTCTGGTTGCTGTCACTCAGCTTGTCTGGTTGAGTTTCCAGCAAGAATTGAGCATTGTGTACAGCCAGCATGACTGGCTCGTGATGCACACGCACGTCCTCATGGATATTCTAGGTAGAATAAAAGTACAAATTACAATGTCGCCAAAAGCTGTTTCATTCAGAAATTTGATTAGTCAGGTCTTACCATGGCTGAAAGATCCATTCAGTAGAAACCAACGCGTTCCAGTTTACATAAAATGACAATCCATTAGAATAACACCCACCATTTTATACATTCAAATGAAAAATTAAGCTTTTGATTTGAACAAAAACATCTTAGATAAAGTAAGACATTGCGTTAAGAGACCACAGCAGTATTTGACTTGGTTCCATTTAACCCCCAGAATGTAGCATTCATCTAGGTCACATCCAGAAATGATCAACCTTCCACTGTTCATATATTAATTAATTTGGGGTTGAACAAAGAACAAAGAAAAATTGACTGGAGCAGGACTTGAACCAGTGGCCTCCAGATTACTGTGCCTGCACTCTGCTAACTGAGCTTTCTAGCCCTATTATTGGCGATCTCATTATTTTGTCAACACCTCTGTTTGAGGTTGTTCATATACTAGCATACAATTTATTTCTGAAGTTGCTGAAGGGTTGAGACATTTTCACTACAAACAAATATTTCACAAAATAATTCTGAGCATAATGAGTAATTATGAGCATAACAGCATACTCCCTGTATAAAGTTTAAGAGAAATAGATTCAAATAACTAAAAATTGTTTGTCAATTGGCACCTTTTGTTCACGGTGTTGTTCACTGAGTTGACGTAGCTCCTCATTCATTGGTTGCTGGCTTCCCATCTGTCTCTCAATGTCATTGATCCACTCAACCAGCTTCATCAAGGTGCTGATCTTCTCCTGAACTTCTCGCAGGAGGTTCAGCTGTTGGCAACAAAACCAGGTCATTCATGATTTAATAAACCTTCCCTGATCGTCATTTGCCAGATTGTTAGTTCAATGGAAGATCCGGTGACATCAATGCCCAAATAAAGCAAATAATCTAGGGTGTAAGCTTTAATTGTGAATGGTATTTTTCGAGCAACAAGCAAGACACCAGTCATCAGTTGTACATGGTGGCTCGGGTGGTAATCTTAATCTGGTAAGCATGATTTTTTGTGCTTAGCTACCATCTGTGCTTTAGCAGCCCTATGAAATTGGGCCCTAATTATGGAGGTAGTCCTCCCACACTCCAACATCATAAACTGAACTTTTCTTCATCATTCTTTACAGGTTTCTTCTTGTTTTATTGCAAGGAATGTTTACTGATTTCTCAGTTTCATATTCATATCAGAGTGCTTTACCTTGTCCTTCATCTGTCTGACCCAGTCCTGGGCCTTGTGGTTAGCTTTGTCTGTATGAGAGCGCAAGTCATAGACACCACGTTGTAAGACATCTTGCTGGTCATGTCCAAGTCGGTCCTTATGCTCTCTCATGAAGCCCTCTGTTGATGTCATGACCTCCTCGACCTGAGGTCGGCTGTCATTCAACTCACGCTGGAGAACCTGGATTGAAAAACAAAGATGAAGTAATATGGCTAGCCTCATATCGCCTTAACTACTAAATCCTTTTTTATATTTGTTTTTACAGTATAGGTTTGGCAGGTTTTCAAATGGTAAAGTATAGGTTTAGGGAAAAAAATACATGGGAAATTACTCACTGTCCGATTACACCACAAGCTCGTTTCAAAGGTTTCAATATTCGAAATAGATACATACATAGTCCTATTGCACACCTCTCAAGACTGTATTTCCATCGTACATTACTTCATCTTCTTCATGTTTAGCAACCCTTGCAATATCTGTCCCAGCGAGGATTAAATCTCAAATTCTCACTCACCTTCATTTTGTTGTATTGATCTTCCAGCACGCCGACGTCGTTACTAAGCGGCCCTTGACTGTCCAGTTGCTGCTCCACGCTGGTCACATAGTCATACTGGTCATTCATGACACGAACACGGTCAGCGTAGAGTTTAGCCAGGTTGAGGTAGGCATCTAGCTCCTCCTGACGGAAGGTCAGCTTGTTGCCAAGATGATTGTAACGATCGATGACACGGTTGACGGTGCGCTGAGTGTCTGATGGCTCTGTTGATCAATTGGAGTGATAAAGAATTCTTAACATTGTCTAACTAAACACGTAAAAGGTGCTCTGTAAAACAATTTTAGATTGGATCGAGTTTTCAATTACACCAGAAGTTTTGGAGGTCTTTTTACAACTTGTTTTTCTTCCTATTGAATGATTGATTAAAAGGTCTGAGCAGGAGATTTCACAGATACATCTCAAGGTTAACTACACTTTTAAAATGTGGCAGCATTTCAGATGGAAATGTTTCTCAAGATGAATGGAACAGATAACAGATACAGAGGTAAAAACCAGAACCAGGTCCCACAATAAAACATTCATTTTGAGTTCTGAAGGCTTTCTTTAAAAAAAAAAAAAACATTTTTGGTAACTTCTACAGTTCGTTCATTTGATATATTACTAGGCAACATTCACTCAAGGTTCGGACTGTATCTTCTGCTATTGTCAACGATCCTTACCGTCTTCAAAGAAGCTCATGCGAGAGCGATCTTGTTCCTCAGGCGCATAGCGCTGCATCCTCGGTGCTCTATCAACCTGGTACCTGCCATCCTTTGATGTAATGCCAAGGCTTGGACGTCTAGGAGCCACGGTCAGTGGAAGCATGGCCTCACGGGTGACAGTATCCAGAGTGCGTCCAAACTTGCGAACATCTTCAATGTTGGGACGATAGCCTGTGTATTCCTTCTGCAACGGCTGTAAGGAGTTGACAGAACAAGATTTGGATCAATGCAAAATATTACAAGCAATCTTGTGAGAAAGTGTTTTTCTCCATTGCCTTGGATTCAATTTCAAAAGAGATGCTACAAGTAGAAAATCTACACTAAGCAAAATGAAGTGTTGAAATCATCACCGATGGTATAAATCACACGGCATTTCCAATGTAACTTTTATGCTTAGAAAATGTATGGTCTTTAAATACTCTTAGCAGCTTGTTAAGTGGCTTAAGATAATACAACTTGGGAATAATCTTCTACAATTGTGAAGTTGATCTAGGTTGTTAGTTACCTGTAGTTGTTGCATCTGTACATTGATGGTCTCTTTATCAGAAGCAATGGGTTGGAGTTGACTGACTCTGTCCTCCATGCTGCCCAACCACACATTCCCACTCTTCACTTTGCCATCAAAGTCCTTGAAGGCCTTGTTACGCTCTTCCCACTGTTGCATTCTGGAAGTAGGTCAAACAAGTATCACGTTCATCAGTTTGGAATAGCATAGAACAAATACAATTTACTATCTTTTTACTTTATTATTGCAAAAACAATTAATGCTTCAACTGTCTATAGAGTGTGTAGAGTAGCAGACAGGCAGTAAACTGAACCGTTTGAAAGCCGTCTGACACCAAATTGACCCCCCCAAAAAAAAATTACATTTATTCAGTTTGCAGTTAAATCTAAGAATTGCAATCAGGTATTTCAGAAAGGTTTTAGGTGAAAATAAACAGAAAATGGACTTCTTTTATTATGATTATGTATTTAATTTAATTGTATTCTGTATTTAATTAAACAAATATATATTTAAATAAAATCTGAAATCTATTTGTTTACCTTCGGCCAAAGGCAGTCTCCAGAGACTTCCAGTTGAGGCCGACATTGTCCAGAATCTCAGAGATGTAGCTGGTGTCGACGTTCTTGGTTCCTCGCTGGAGCTCCTGACCAATCTTCTGAATCTTCTCAAACACGGGACGATGATTGTCCACTTGGCGCTGGTAGTCCTGTCAACAGAAGTGAAAATGTCAGTTTAGAATGTCAGGTATCAGTTCATTTAGTTCTCATTTCTGAGCAAACTTTCTGTTATGAAATCAGGGCACCGGAAAAGTAACTTTGAAATGCTAAGTGGTAAGTGATTAGATAAAAGTCTATATTATGAGTTTCCTCTATGTCAATTTAAAAAAACAAGGAAATCAGCTTAATATCAATTGAGGAGTTTCAAGAGAAAGTGGTGATCTTTTAGCAGTTTGAACTAGATTTGAAATCCAGATTCAATTCTTGGGATGATTGAGGATGTCAAGCGGTAACAAGTGGAAAAACAGTCACTAACATCAAACAACGTGTGCGGATAGCAGAACACAAGGTTCCTTTGTATTGACAAAGAATTTGATTTAAGGATGTGAGAGTGTTTTCACTTACCTGGAGTCTACTTCCCATATCTGGCAGGTCAAGACGCACCAGCTCTCTAGACTCCAAGGTGTCAATCACCGGCAGCATCCAATCCTCCAGATCCCCAACCTCTTCAAGAAGTTGAACCAGACGATCCAGGAGGGACTGTAGGTTCTCCTTGCGATCACGGGCACGGACAATGACCTTCTCAAAGCGGGAGTTGAGGTCATCCAGACGGGACTGGATGTTCCTGGCCATCTTAGGGTCACACTCTTTGATCAGCTCAGAGGAGGATTCATTGGCTGAGGCCACGCTGGGCTTGTGGCTGTCAATGTCAGTTTGCAGAAGCTGAAAAAGTACAAGCCAAATTCATTTTGAAACGAATCACAACAACAATCCCTACCCTCACAACTATCCACTTACTTCCAAGTAATAAAAAAAAAGAAAATTCCATGACTGGACTATTTCAATCTACACTCTAATGAGTCACCAAAAATGGATTGATAAAAAATGACTATCAAATGCAAAAGAGCACTATAAACAATCTTCCTGGAATGTTTCCAAAGAAACTCAAAATCAGAGCCAAAACTCCTCCCAAAACAATTTTACACACAGTTGCACCCCCAAGTTTACTAGCTACTTCTCAAAATCACTATAAAAAAAACCTTTCATATATCGGTTATAATTCATTTTTGATTGTGTCTCTACACTTAAAACCGAACACCTTTTTAGAGAATCCATTTTTCATGGAGTCCACCAACCTTATGTTGCTGCAGTTGTTCCATGACAGCGTTACGCTTCACCATGATCTTAGTAGAGTCCAGTTTATTGAAGGTGTTCTCCTTCTCCTCCAGCCAGATCAGCAGACTGTGGAGACTGTCCTGTAGACTCAGGCACTGCATGCGAGTCATCTGAAGGGTGTTGCTTCGCTCAGCTATCTGCCTCTCCAGGCGACTGTAACGATCCTGGACATCACCTACAAGTGGGAAACAACAAGGTCAACTCTCAGTAAAACCTTCTCCAAAATAAGATTCAAATAATTTTTTTCTTTTTATGAGAGAAAACAAAGATGTTTTGGGGCTTACATGCCAGAAATCACAGTTTTTAGTATAAAAAGCAAAACTACAACACTAATTTGTAAAAAATGTATTTAAGGGGATTTTTCAGCCACAACTTTCACAAAAAATTAAATTGTCAGGGAAATTTCTGAGCATGATGAAAGAATCTTTAGAACAGTTTGGGAGGTGAAAACTTACCGATGGCTTGTTGTACATCATTCTTGATTTCATCTTGTGCATCAGCGAGATCTTTGCCAGCTTCCTTAGCTTGCTCTACGTGTCTGGAATGCTCAATCACCTCATCGTTGAAAGTCTGAACAACATAAAGCAAATTGAAACCCTCATAATACATATCCTAGTTTGTCTAAACTTGATGGATACAGTAACGCAAAGCTAACCCGTCTATACTTACACAAGGCAAGACAATCTGATCAGAGTAAATCTTTCAAAATCTACACCCTTGATAGATTCAACTAATCTAACCACACTGAGCATGAGACCAGAAAGACAACTTTTCAAATATCCAGCAATTTGCCCCTGTTAAAGAACCTTGTTATTAATCTATACAGTTAAGAATTTAAACTTTACATCTTTGAGGTAAATAACAAGAAACAATCATAAGCATATCCACTATAAGAAACGCTTACTTTATGACATGGCTTCTTAAAAATGCATTTTTTAACAGTTGACAATAGAAGTTTGAATCAAGGTATGATGTCATGAATTTCTGATGTAGGACTAATCCCACTTCATAACATTTTAAACCGATCTGATTCAGAACTAAGTAGTCACCCAAACTCCAAAATCAACTTCGCTGTAGTAGAATAAATAGCAAGAAAGGTTCTCAAAGGACAAATCTAGACAGCAAAGTAGATCTATACACATGGTGTTACTGCAAACTGAATATACATTGATACCTCACCACGCCATGCCACAAAACTCATAAGCCATTGATCTGGTGTGCAATAAGTTCTATTTGAAACTTGGCCTTACCCTGAGCTTGTCAATCTGTTGCTGTACAGCGAGTGGCTCAGCAGCGATGGGTTCCTGTAGGAGTTTGACCAGGGTCTGTTCAGCACTCTGCAGCCAGGTACGGACCTTACCCAAGTTTTCATTGAACGTCTGGTGCTTGGTGATCAACTCATGTAGATGGTCATTGGTTTGCTCATACTTGGTCTATTAGCAGAAAGGAAAAGAGTGAAATGTGACCATAATACGTTATTCATGTACATTGTTCATCTTTCATCAAGGAGAAAGAACAGAGTAATATTAGCTTTTGACCTTCATCAATGATTGACGAAGCACTGCCTACACAATATTTACAGAGCTGCAAACATTAGCATCTTGCAATCAGGACAATCAGTACAACAATCAGGGAGATGTTTAGACTGACATTCAATATAATAGGAAAAGCGTTTCCATAATCAGGTAGATCCCGAATTTGTTCAGTTGGTAGCTCTGTATTTATTGAAAAAAAATTTTATTCTGGCTATAACTTTGGGCTAAATTTAATGCATCAAATCTTTTAGCTCAGTTTTCTATTTTTTGTTTATCAGGGAGTTACTCCATCTGTAGAGATGACATCAGACCCTTAGAAAAAAGGAGGGAAGTTTCATTGAGTACAAGGGCAGACCTACATGTACATTATGTATACAAGGTTTTGTAGAAATTTCCAGCTATTTAACATATTTTTGCTGATTTTTCTAAGGGCCAAAAAATTGGTAATCAGACTAAAGTAGGAAGGATATCAAGCCTTATTAGTAAACGTGGGAAGTACTTGTTTTATTTTCCTACCTGAAGTTTGTCAAAGTGGCTGTTGAGACGCATCAGCCTCTCTTGGATTATGTTAGACTCTGGTGCCTCACTGAACGTCTTGTTGAACTGACGAGTCAGGGCATTGGAACGGAACTCTGACATCATCTGCTTGTAGGCCTGGAAAAGAGATACAAATTATACACAACATTTATTTACTATTAATAATAAACAAATCAACATATATTTGTATTACCTTTCCCATACGGATAATCTACAATGGGATGTTTTTAAATGATAGATGAGATGGAGTCTGGCTTTAGCCTTATTAGCAAGTTTAAAGTCTAATACCAAGAACTCAAGTCACCAAAACATGAGATGAACACAGCAAGGGCAAGAACTCTAGCCAACCACTTGGTTCCGAGAATACCTCAAGTTCTTGAACTCACTCCCCAAATACATTCATAATATTTGAGAATCTTACCTTAGCATTGTTGAGGAATCCCTGTCCATTCAGGTTAGTCTTATTCAGTTGATCTTTGTTGGATCTGATCTCAGCATTAAGTGATTGAAGCTGAGAAGACTGCTTCTTCAAGACGTTGATGTCGCGCCCAGCATCGCGTCCGAATCCCTCCACGGTGTCCTTGGTCTTGTTCAGCCAATGCTCAAAGGTCACCACATCCTTGTCAAAGTTGCGGAGGTAGTCCAGAGCGGAGGCGAGTTGTTGGACGCGGGAGTCAGCCTCGTTGTTGAGGCGCTCGTAGCGCATACGCAGCTCTGAAACATAGTCCTGGAGACGGGCCGCGTTCTCACGAGTCAGCTTCTCACCTTGTTTCTTCAAGAACTGCATCACGCTGTCAATATTCTGCTTGACGGGCTTGTCATGGGAAACTACATCGTCACGTAGGGCCTAGAAGTGAAGACAGAAACGATATGAATTCTTAAGCAGGATTTGAAACTTTGTATGGTGGGAGTACAATCAGGTGAGGTTTGCAGTAGCACCATGTGTAAATCTCTTTTGAGTAGTGGTGGTTCTGAGAACCGGTGGTTAACAACTCAGCTTCGTTCAGCATGCTCTGATTGTCTTTAGCATCCTCAACTGATATGAATTCTTTCTCTTGTGAGTTTTAAGGAAATTGTGGTGAACAGACACAAACAATTGAGAAATGGATGATTTCTGCTTACCTTCATCTTGTTGAGCTGTTCACTGAGTGGCTGCACCTGTTCTGCCTGTGGTTGGGAAGAACCCATGGCATGCTCAGCCTCAGACACCCACTGCATCAGATCCTGCAGCTGACTAACATGGGTATGGTACAACTTCTCAAGGGAAGTCTGTAAAGGATTGAAGACAAAACAAATATGAAAACTATGTCACATTCCCTGCCTACAACAGCAATGATGGATACTGTTACGCTAAAAGGAACCTGGCTGTTTTCCTTCCAGACTCGGTTTGGTTACATTGATTTGATTGGAAGACATGAGTGCACCATAATTGCAATTTATAAACAATAACTGTTTTCAATTAAGAAGGTCAAACTATGTTTCCTTCCCAGCCAGGGTTTGAGTCGTTGTTGGCAAAAAGGTATGAAACTAAATTCCAAATTTAAGGAGGGCACGTTGTTGAAATGATGGCATTTTTCATCTTTTGGTAACCCCTAGAGTTATAGATTTCATGAAGCTTTTTAGAACAGTAACCTCTGCACAAGAGAAGTAGATCAAAGAGCAGGATTTCTATAAATCTGAAGAAAATAACAGCAACTTGTTTTCATCAGGCAGATAAAAAGCCTTGGTTTGACATTTGAGAGGAAAGCAGATGATTTATACAAGGATCAAATCAAGAATAATTTGCTTACGATTTCTTCCTTCTCCCGATGGCGTTGAGACAGCATTGACTTGAGGCTCTGAAGACGGTCCTCAGCCAGGCTGACAACGTTGTCATAACCACGGCGCAGGTCTCCCATCTTACCATTGATCTCATGTTGCTGCTCAACCTTCAGGTAGTCATCCTTGTTGTTGTGGATGAAGCGGTCTGCTTTGTTCAGAGAATCCAAGATGGGCTCTTTGTGGTGGATGATCTCTTCCAAGAAATGCTGCAAAGTGATTAAGATGGTAAAAGGATACTCAATAAGGCTTCCTGACCCTATGTGAAGAGTCTCAATTTGAAGGGCTAGGCTTAGCATGATGTGAAGCAAACTCAAGGATAATGACTCATTCAGAGTCAGTATTAACAGTGACTCTTTCTGGGTCAATATTTACATGGACTCTTTCTGGGTCAATATTTACCTTGTGTTTCTCCAGCTGGAAGGTCAATGTTGGAATATCCTTGCTGACTGACTCCATGTTGGTCAGCTTCTGTTGGGTCATGTTGACCCAGTACACCAGGTCACTCACAATCTGGAAGATGTTGCGGTACTCCTTGTCCAGGTCAGCCTAGGGGGCAGAAGTTAAAGGTCAATACAGGGTCAAAGGTGAAACACGAGGATGTAGAACATTGACTTTTATCTGTCTGTAGGAAGTACTTTAACTTTGTGTTGAGTTTTGTCAGGAAAGTATTGTTTGAAATTGATATTTGCATGAAGTGTATGGATTGTTATGTGAAAATGTCATAATGCATCCAGTGTAACCAGACCAGGAATTACCAAACTCATAGAAGGGGGAAAAGCAAAAAATTCAAACAAAAATCAGGAAAAAAATATCAGTTAGTCATGAAGATCAATGAATAAGAGACTTGAATAATTAGGGAAACAAGAGCCCAAAGTGGATAACAAAATATACAATTTTTACAAAAAAATAATAACAACTATCATAAACCCTCTCCCTATAAAAAAATTATTTCACAAGAAAAACTACCAAAAAAATGTGGCTTTTTAAATTATCCATTAGTGGAAGTTTGCTGCATTGGGTAAACGACCAATGGGAAATGTAATAATCTTGCAAATATAGATTTTAATCAAGGAGGGTATGGTTTCTGTATTTTGCTTTGATAAAGTAGTTTACTGACAACTTTTTCATGGACAGATGAAATTTGATTCAAATGCTTGTCACAAGCTCACAACACACATGAATATATAACTGCTGCGCAATAATGCGTAAGGATTGTGTAGGAGGGAAAAACAGTATATTCTTTCCAAATGTCTTTGTTCTTCATGAACGTTACAACTCAAAACCCCACCCCACCTCCCGAAAAAAAGGGGAAAGGGGGAAAAAAGGATACTGCAGGCAAGGACTAAGAAGGGGAAATTTTTAATTGAAGTAAACAAAATTTAAAAAGAAACTTTAAAGTATAGAATTGTGTATTAATAAATGACAGCATACAGTGATTATGAATTGATAACCATGTAGGACACCTTGCAGATATGAATATTCATGATAACGGGTTAAAGGTCATTTAACTTGTGAACAAGATGGTGGTTTTAGAGAAACATACAGAATGAAGACTCTGACAACACAGATGGGTTAAAACAACTGTTTTATTAGTCATACAAACAAAACCACAAACAAGAGAACAATATGGGATGGGAGAACAACAATAACAAAGGAACAATACAACGAGTTTGGTTTGTAATACAAACAAAACCATTTTAATATTAAGTGGTTGGGAAATGAGGGAGATTTACTCAAAGTCTACAAAATAGTTGAAAACTCATTCCAAGGAAGTCATAAGATTCTTTCACTCTGAGCGAGGCTAAGGAAAGTTAGAGAAACTTCATCAGGACAGTTTTGAATAACAAGTTATTTTCAAGACAGATCGAGGTGGGGGTAGTTGGGGACAAAACATACAAATCTGGGCAGGACAAAGCAGACTGGGTTTATAAAGGGTTTGTGTCTGGGGTGAAGAATAGGTTTATACATTCATAGAGGCTACATCAGAACAAGGAATTTCTATAAGTATTGAAAACCAAAGTTTCTCCATACTTAACTCTAAGAGAAGTCTATGTACCAATCTGGGGCCAATTTCATGACTCTGCTTACCGCAGATTTCTGCGCTTACTGCCTATAGAACTGTGCGCTTTACCAGGCATTGTAAGCGCAGAATTCTGTGGTAAGCACAGCCATTTAACTGTGCCCAGGTCACACATAGAGATTAGACTAGCTACAAGTCTGGTACATGCTTTTTATAAATGGAAGGGGTATCTGCACATGCAATCAAGTTGGGTTTGTCTTGTACATCGGACAACTGGGACATGAAGAAACTCTACTTGTAACAGCATTTGGTTATTTACATAAACAAATACTACAGGATTTTTTTCTACGAGAATCTTGGAGAGTGGATTTTTTTTCTCTCTGTCACAATCCCACTGAACATGCTTCTGAGTCAATTAAAAATATTTTATTTGAAAATGGTTAACACACACGCACACGCACACGAGAGAGTAAAATGGGAACAAAAGTATTGAAGGACAATGAAAATATGAAAATACAAACACAAGATTAAGGTAAAAGTAAGACAGTCACATGCAAACGAAATCAAATAGAAAAGAAGTTACTAACCTCTTCAAAATACTAGAATTGCAATGTCAAGATGCACAGACAGAAAGAAAAACATGATAAGTCCAGAGTTACATGGTATGGCCTCAAAAGGAAATCACATTTCTACTCTACGATAACAACAAACGATAATGAAATTACACCCAGATGACCCCCAAATGAAACAATGAACAAATGATTATCACACTCTGGTAAGAAATGGAAAGACAACGTTCAGACATGGTCATGGCCAGAACTTTTATTGCAAAAACGAATGGTACATTTAATGTTAATAATCTAGAACTACTTTCTAAACAATGACGAGGAAGTATAACAAGAATTTGTTTTGAAATTTCATCAATTGGCAGTTGAATCCATAGCTTTACAGGTGCAGATTCTTGAGTTGCAATAACATGACACTTTTCAAGTTAATTGAGAATAATGTTTGGTACAACAGTTGAATGCTTCATTCCAATGACTCGAGACAGTGTTGCTTTGCCGATATGAACCATGCTGTGCAATAGACTTATATCAGGGTGCAGCCATCTTGATTCTCTCCCATTCAAATCAGTGTAACCAAACTGAGGCTGGAAGGCCAAATAGTCTGGTTCCTTTTTGTACAATCAATATTAGCATCCATTGCTACTGTTGGATACAGGGAACATGACCAAGATGGTGGCAGATTGACAAAGGTCTAGACAAATTTCAAATTGAGTCGTGTAATTTGTCAGTTGCACCACAAACCCACATATTGTGCTCCACTGCTTAAGTTTAGTGTTTGGAAAAAATCACAGTTGAAGTTGAACTTTTTTTTCAAACTGCTGTTTTGGAAACTGCTTACTGTTTTTACAAACTTTTTGTAATACCAAAAAAAGCTGACTTTTTTATTCGTACAGAAATTTCAAAGGATTCACAATCATGCAACTGTTTCGATGAGTTATTAATTCCTAACCACGTTCGTCACTTCGCGAAAAAACAAAAAACAAAAAAACGAGAAGTATGTGTAGAGTGCGACAAACCAATACATATTGAGATACGTTGCTTTGTGAAATTGCTAAACTTGACCAGGTCAACAGATACATCACTTCATGACAGGCAGGGGTCCTACCACTCATGTTTTTTTATTTCAATGAATAAAGTGGCATGTTGTGATATGTGACTTTGCGGAAAAGCAAAATGGCTAATCTAGTGATACAACGGTCACGCTAAATAATGTCATTCCAAAACTATTTTATGTTAGGTCCTGAAACTTGCTGAAATTGTGAACAGTAATGAGTTTGTCAATAAAATGTAAAAAAAAAAAAACGATTTGCAAAATGTTGTGTGTTTGATTGATACGTCAGCTCGTGGTGTGACTGATGAATTCATTGTAATGTACCAAGCATTACTCCAATTATCTCAAAGAGGACTGTCAGCTAAAAATATTGCAGAAATTAAAATTGCTATTAAGATTTTTTTTGTTGATTATACCAGTCACAGACAACACAAATATAATGATTTTTGGACAGGTAACATTTTTTTCTGCTATACACTATAAAATCACACTCACAGTGCTTCGCAGAGTTGCATGTTTAGTAAAGATTGATAAGCTAAGCATAACTGGTAGAAGAAAACCAAAACACTAATTGCAAGTCTAAAAGCCATGCAGAAATGTCAATCAATGCTTCTTTTCTCTGAGGTTTGTATAATTTATATTTAAAGAATATTGCACGTTCACCTTTTCTTTTCTTTTTTACAAGTTACATTTAGTCATGGTCTAGTGGTACAATTTTGATCAAAATATAATAACTTTATTTTTGTTAGAATAAAAAAAAAAAATCTTTCAAGCATTGCATAGAGATGGATGAGGTATTAGTCATAGATTCGTTGGCGAGGGCAGACAGTATAGCAATTATATACTAGTAACTCAAGTAACTAGGTAATCTGTCTCAAATATTCAGCCCTAAAGTAGATTCCTTCCTGTGAGATTAGCATCATTTGATGGAGGACGCTACAGAGACATGCAAGAGCTAAAAGACAGCTGCAACATCTGAAAGATGCAAATGTACAGTGTGTAGCAAATAACTGCTGGCAGGGTGAGTATGGAAATCGGGTGGGTATGGAAATCGGGGGGGGATGCAAATTAAATGGCAAGCAATGGGTTGAAACTCTCTGTTTCTATACATCAGAATCGAAGAAAGCAGAGTGCTATCTTGCAAGATGACAGCCATTCTGGGATAAAGTAGATGTTTAAGTTGTGTCAAGAGAGGGCAGCTGTTGGTAGATGGTGAAAAGGGTTGATTGAGGGAGAGCAGCAAAAACTTATAAATGAAGAGGTAGCTGAATGAGATGTCGCATCTGATGGTCCATGCTCTACTTAGGGTGGAGCTGCTCAGGTGTTGACTGAGATGCATTAGTAGCTAAGAGTCTAGCTTACCCATGTTAGTACAGTTTCAGAGGGTTGTTGTAAGGGCATGTCCGGCGGGGAAAGGTAAGATCTGAAACGCATTACGCTTGCCGACATATGGCTCACCGGTGCTTCGGAACTAAGGAGGCGCTCCACACGATGCATCACGACCTCCCGACTCGCGATCGGGGGTGACTCGTAAGTAACCGGGAGGGATTCTTCAGGCGGAGGTGTAAACTTGTATCTTTCAGTTGATGATACGGGCCTCCTACTATACGATGGAGCAGCTTTGGAGGCTGTAAATACCTCATCTGAAAGCACCTCTGCCTCAGGAACATTTTGAAAAGAGACTAACTTTCTTGATGTTGAAGTCACTTTATATCCCTTCCTGGTGGTGACTGGCTCTCCAAAGACAGAGTCATCCTCTTCTTCCTCATCTCCTTTGGGATTGCCAGGTTTAGGATTGGAAGGATTTAAGGGATTGGGATTTCCAGATTTAGGGTTGGGATTACCAGGATTCTTATGTACATCACCAACGCCAGGATGGGGATTACCAGGCTTCGGATGTGGATTACCAGGCTTTGGGTGGGGATTTCCACTTTTTGGATTAGGATTTCCAGGATTTTCATGTGGATTTCCCTCAACAGGATGAGGATTACCAGGCTTTGGGTGAGGATTTCCTGTAGTGTTTGGGTTATCTTTTCGCTGGCTTGATTGACGACCAATGGGATCAGTAAGCACATCATCCGGATTAGGATTTCCCTGGATGGGATTAGGATTAGCAAACACAACTTCAATTTGATCTTTTTCCAGTGGAATCTGCTCATCACTCTGCTTAGGGTCTCCAAGTTTCTGCATCAAATCTGACGATACCTGTGACCTTGGAACTTTTTCTCCTTCCACAACCATTTTTTTTCCTGAATCCTAAAATAAACAAAAGAGGGACAGGGTCACTCTCTGTTTTAAACGTCTTCCTTAAAAAACATAAATTAAATAGCATTTAAATTTTGTTGTTATTTTATTTTGTTATTTTGATAATGAGACCCAAAAAATAATGTTTCAAGTTACGGTTAAACTAATTAAGCCTACTTAGACACTAAGTTGCTTACCTAATGTACCATGCAACATCATGCACTAATTGATGTAACATTTTAAATGAAGCATGCACTTTAATTAAATACATCAAATGACAGGACAAAATGCATCAATGGGAAAATGTTTTTCGTGCAAATGTAACGATACTAGCGTGCAAAGAATCTACAGTGAACATTCTTGGACTCCAAGAGATTTTTTTTTTGAAATCCAAGGGCTGCACACACAAAAGTGATATGATAATACACTTGTGGTCCTCAATAATCAAGTCATGACATGGTTAGATTTTACGAAGAGAGACATTTTTGGCACAAATCCAAAAACCCATTATCTACGATGAATCATTCAGTGTTAGTTTGAGTTACTAAAATCAGGTACCAACCTTTTAAATCATTTTTGAGGAAACTCCATCTTGAAATATCAAACTTATTGATAAATCAAATTTCTGGTTACCACTAGCCAAGAATAACCACAGGACTTCAGTACAAAAAACAAAAACACTCGAAGCAAAACACAGAAATATTTTATTACAGATATCTTTCAGAGTATAGTAACAGTTACAATAAAAGAAAACAATTGTTTTAAGATTTCTGTTTGTATGACTGTATCCTTAAGTTTGAAAGGCAGGGACAAAACTTGATGTAAAAACTGAAGGATAACCATTTAATGAATTTTGTCCAACAAGTGGTTCCAGAATTTTAACAGACTGGTTCCAAAGTTTTAGCAGACTGGTTCCATTTTTTTTTAAACAAACTATTAAGTGACAAAATTTGGGCAGTGAATAAAATTTCTTAGATCTGTCTTTTCACAAAGGTCTGTCCTGAAGACACCAGTGAACAACTCCTTGAAATAAGTTCTTAAGATTTTTTCCCTGTCGTTAATTTTTTTGGTAAATGGTACAAACAGGAGATATGAATTCCATCCTGCTTTATGTTGTGCTATAAAATAACAAAGTTTTGATTGTTTTTTATCTAGAGGCAACAAATTTGATCCCAATATTGAGAAATAAAAAAGAACAGCTTAAAATCTTTAAACAAGCTGAAAGCAAAAACATGACAATAACAGACACAGCAAAACTGATTGGCATGAAATGCTGCACTCAAATGATGGATGGACAATACTGAAAATGTTCACTTAAAAAAAAATGATAAAAGAGAAAGCGGTAAGATGGGTGTGTTGAGAGACACCCATCAAAGATTTGAAAAGTTACATCAGTTAGAAGGAAAACACAGAAACAACTTGTTGGATTAGTTCCAGAAATTATTTGAGTTTTAGGAAAGACAACTTTGAAATTTATACATGTCAAGAAGAAAGTAGACATGCATTCACAGCAAAGAAAGGTCAAGCTGTGCAAAGAAAGTGTAAAATTTATTTATTTTACTGACTTCTCTTCAGCTAAGATAAAGACCATAGCACAGTGCTGCATTCAATCCACAACAAATACGTCAAAACAAGATCCATAAAATAGAGAAAAGAAACCCACGTTAGCTCAAACCAAATTCATTGGATCCAAATTTATTACTTCAAAATTGCAATGATTCATCGCAGTAAATTAAACTGTGTCACAACTTTTGTAAATCTTGTGCAACTCAAAAGAATTTTCTTTGAAAGTTCACTTGGCATCCAAGTACCAATATCAATTTAAGATAAGAGCTAAGATATGGGTTTCTTGGGGAAGGTTACGAAACTGTGAACATACTAACACAATCCCAGTGAAAGCACTCACCTAGCTAGCAGAGGGAATTGACTGTGAAGATTCTGGTGTTTAAGACCAGACATTCTCATAGTACCGCAAAAGAGTTGAGGGTGAAGTCTTGGATAAAAGTAATGAACACCAGAGCTGCCAACGTTTGCATCTTTCAATCATGGAGATTCCGTACAACACTCAGTGAGATATTAAGAATTACATTCAACATAATAGGGAATTTGTTTCCATAATCTGGGAGTTTTTCAAATTTGTTCATCAGAACATGGACAGATTGGTTGATTTTCAGGGAATTTTTCTACAAGGAGAGTTGGCAGCTCTTGGTTTGATTTCATAACTCTGGCTGGAAACACTCTGCAGGGTGTATTGTTATTTATGTTCGTGTTTGTGGGGATATGGTCACATCCAACAAGGTTTGTATTTGTTTGAAATGCAGGCTATGTTCTGAAATGTGAAGACTGTTGCTGAAAATGTACATGGTTGTTTGAGCTGAAATGAAAACCCATTTAAAAGTTGTATATTTCAATTCTGATGTTACACTCGCCGTGTGACATAACTGACTCTTGTGTATGAAATATTGTGGTACATTTTCAATATATAATGTAATCATTTATCAATAAACAAAGGTAAAATTCCAAGATGTGAAAAAGAAATTGAAGTTGAAGTTGCACTCTGCTGTAGTGTCGCTAAATTTAACACCAAACGTATAATTTCAAACAGTCTTTGCGGATTTTTTTAACATAAGGCCCCTGGGTATTCCAAAGAGTCAGAAATAATTCTGAAGATTTTTCACTTCGTTTCTTATATTTTTTAGTTGAATATTGTGGGTTATTGCCTTCTAATAGAAGGTTTAGAGCAACTACTTGCAGCAGGAGAAAATTGAAACAGAAATTGATCTTAAGTGCATTTTGTTTAGAGTTATCAAAGGATGGTGCTTACCAAAAAGCCATTTGCTGAGGGAGCGTAATGCCACAACCAGAGGGGTTGAGGTGGGATAGGGTGGGATTTGCAGGATAGGGGCTAGGTTTGCTGAAGCCAACCTGAAGTACACGGTCTTTAAACACTGACATAGCGACACATTGCACGAATGCACTTTGCAATAATAAACCATCAATTCTTTCTTGTTTCAGTAAAGAAAACTGATCTAAATTTAAGTGCTAGGGAAGTTTACCCATCCCAGCCACTTCAGTCATCCAATGAAGATGTATCACAAATTATGAAAGCCTGAAAATAATGGCTGGGTGACTGTGAGAATGAAACATAAACTCTTAACTCCATCTCAGTGTAAAATCAAAATGATCAACATGAATGCAATACTAGTATTAGTAGTAAAACAACTGCTTCGCTACTGAAGATTGGAAAACTAGTAAATCTAGAACAATTTAACTGTGACAAATGCTGAAAGACAGAATGAGTTGAAAATATGGAATGTCAAAAGCATTCATCTGCAAAGAACAATTGCTGTGCGCAAAATGCACAAATATATCATCTGAAATATTTGATACTACGTGAAACGCTACCTGAGTCTAAGGTGTGTAGATTTGTTCTGGATTGATTTGATACAAACGTCAATCCCCACATAACAAACTTAAACACAAAGTAAAAGAAACATCTTACATTTGCCACATTTCCAGCAGAATTGATGGTGTCCACTCGTAGATTGACACGTGCCACTAGGTCACGGTAACGCTTGTTCAGCTGATCCATGTCCTCTTGGACTATGTCCGTACCTGGTCTGTGATTCTCTTTACACTTTATGGTACCATGGGGGTGGATACCTATGAGTTTGGTCAGGTAACTACCCACCATGGAATCATAGGACTGTAGAGAAATCAAGAAAACACAAGTCTATTTAGTCAATTCATTTAGGTTTATTATTCCACTCAAATTACACGAATGTAGTTGAAAGGACTAATATTGATGTGTTTACATTTTTTTTTAACATTATGTAATTTTTTTTAATAAAAAAAAAAATAATAATTTAAATTGTAAAGTGATAAAACCCATAAATACTCAACAAATAAAATAATAGTCAGAAACTGTGGAACTAGAGACCACAAAAAGCATAGTTCAATAAAGTTGCTGACGACAACAAGGCAAACTTTAGGCACACAAAAGAATGGAATGAAATTGACCTTCTAAAAAGTTAGACATGAAAAGCATTGCCCCATTCTTTAGGAAAACAGCTGCTCTGAATCATGCCTGACTAGACAAATTTTATTAATTGTTCTTCAGCCTCACCTGAGCTTGTCCAATGAACGCTCCAGCCCGCCCATTCACTGTCATCATGTTATGTTGGCGACGAGCCACATTGGTGTTAAAATCACGCGCAGCGCTTATTTGCTGCTCGACGTTGAGGGCACCCCTCGCTATATGGTCAAATTCCATGAGGGTGACCTCAGCCTGAGAGATCCAGTTACTCTCTCGTGTTAGTAGATCAGTGAAGTCTTGCAGGACATCACTTGAACCATTCAGCCTCTTTAAACTGATCAAAGGAAGAGAAATAAAGAGATATTACTGTAACAAGAACCGGACTGGTGGTCTCAATATTCCACAAATTGATATATGGCATGGTGTACCCCCCCCCTATTGGGTCTTCATTGTGTTCTGGGAATCTCATGAATTCTTCAGAGGATTTTAGGGGGGGTGCTTCTGTACATGAGGAAAAGAATGTGTTAAAGTATGGGAACAATTGGGGGGGGGGAGAGAGACACCCTCTGCCACATATCTGGCATGGATTTCTACTTAGCCTACTCTAGTCTTCATCAGCAATGATTTATTATGTAAGTAAGGTTTCTGGTAGCATCATGTGACAATCTCTCTTGAGTAGAGGAGTGTAGTTGTTTTGAACAGTGTCCTCTGATCATCTTGCAAAGGATACAAGAACTATTACTAGCCTATTATATTGACTGCCGTTACTTGACCACCTACTCACCGTTCATGAGTCTGATTGCAAACGTCCTCCCACCTCTCAGCAATATTATGCACTTCTCCTTCCAGCCTTTGTATATCTTGATGGGTGGGAGTAGTCTCAGACAGACTACGCACACGTACCATCTCATCATTGAGTTTATCAATGACTGGTTGGAATGGTGGAAGCGTTCGCTGTACACCCTGGACGGAAAAAGAGGAGAAACACACAACGTTGAAGGAAGCTTGGAAGCCCTTTCGAGACGTAAAACACAGTTTGGAGTTTGGACAATGTCAAGGATGAAATGCGGGAAACTGTTGTAGTATTAAATCCCAAATCATGGCAGAGTTGCAGAAAAAAAAAAAATTGTTGATTTCATTCTAACATGCATGCCTAATGGCCAGGGCCCAATGTCAGAAAAAATTTGTTAAGTTTCCTGCTAAGCAGAAATTAGCAGGATACCAGTCAACACTTGTACACGTGATATGGTAGCTTGGGTGGTAACCTTATTCTGGTAAGTTTGTGCTTAGCAGCTCTATGAAATTGGGCCCAGTACACATCAGATCTTCTCTCAGATTTACAAAAACATGAAGTATTTCCATCATGGTGTGTGTGCCCCTGAAAATGAAAAAAAGCTGCTTACCTGTAGTTTGTCCAGGTGATTCTGGTGTTTATCCATATCACCTGGCATTTTGCCGTGTAAGGTCAGAACCTTCTCACAGCTTGTTACAACCTCGCGTGCTCTGTGCAGTGTGTGTACAATATCAGTCACTAAGGAAACTCTGTGTATCAACAACAAAAAGAAAGACTTACATTACACAACAGTAGCAGTGAGTTTTTTTCCAAACTACCGCTAACAGACCAGCACATAAGGGTCCCACATTCATTGCTTTAACAGAAACAAACTCACACACTTCACAGGTTCCCAATGTTCCAGTAGCACAAGACTTCCACAATCTATGGTAAATTTACTCTCTTTGCATCCAGACAGGGCCAGGCATTGGCGTAAGAAATAACTATAAATAGTAAATTTGCAGGTACAACCATGAGTAAAATCTCTTTTAGAGGAGTGTTGGCTCTGAAAAGAGCCGGTGTGGTCTCGACATTTCGAGCAGTATTCTTTGCTTGCTTGTTGGCTTGTGAGTAAATTTTCTCTTTTGATAATGACAGCACATGTAGATGAGATACAGCATTTGTAATGTTGGCAAACTAGTGCTACAGGTGCACTTACTGTCTTTGAATCAAGAGAGAGTACAGTATTGGACAAACTTCTGCTGTAGGTATATACTAACGTCACAAGCAGTAGTCTGCAGACTACTCTTACTAATTGTGCAAGGGAACTTGTGATACACCCATTGGAGTTTTATTTCATTGGCCACTGACCTTTCAGAGCAAGCGTTGGAATGTCTAACAATGCCGTCCCATTTCTCGTTGAGAATGTGGAATTTTTCAGCGAGTTGTGGAAAGTCAGCCTCTCGTTGGTGGAGTATTTGGGTCGCGGCATCGCTGATACGGTCATAGATTGGCTGAAGCTCAGCCAGATTGTAGTGGAATGTCTGTGTAGAAAGTAAAATAAAACTTGCATTAATTAAACACAAAACTTAAGTTT
>CM021542.1:651947-668742 GCA_010994315.2 Pisaster ochraceus | reverse complement strand
AACCATGGTTTAAGCAATTGCAGGCTTAAAGGAAAGTTAGATCTTAAGTAAAAAGCTGCATGCATCGCTAAATGCTGCTACCATGATTTTCTGGGAAACACAATGGAGGGATTAAGGTTTCAGAAAACTGCTGAATTGCATAATAGGTTGGGTTTGAACAAAGAAAAATTGACTGGAGCAGGACCTGAACCAACGGATTAACGCACCAGTGCTCTACCAACTGAGCTATCCAGCCCTATGTTGGCGATCTCCCCATTAGTCAATATCTTTGTTCGGGGTGTTGTGGTTTATTACTTGCATAATAGAATTACACAGCTACTGGGAACTTATGGGTCACACAAAGGAAGTACACACTGGTTTACACTCTTCTCTTACACTCTTCTATTAGTCCAATAGGGGTGTTCAGATAATATTCTGACACGAACAGACAGCTTGAAGAAGCATGAATTATGGCCAAAACCTAAACAAATTAGCTCTATAGACAGGTTGGACTGTAGTCGTTGTAGGATCAGTATGTACCTTGTAATGTTTCTCCAGTTCAGCAATGTTGAGATTCTTGGCGCTCCAGTCACGGTTGGCATGCTCCTCTTCCTTCTGGTTCATCCAGATCATCTCTTTGGTTGACATCTGGACAAACTCCAGGAGCAGTTCAATGTCACGAACTCGCTTGACGGCCATGTCCTAAAAAGAAGAAACATTCAAGGAAACCACTCATAAAAAAAACAGTACTGACTTGGAACCACTTTGTAAAAATACTTAGCACACAAATTTGCTTAGCGCTGAAAAATCTAAGCCGAAACTGGTTTTCAGTTAATTGGTAGTGCCAGTAATCCACAAAACCTTGTGACTGGTTCTCCTCCTGTTATGTGCTTCAAGATATTAGGTCCAATTTTGGGCTGATTTGAATCAAAAATTAAGATTTTAATTTTAAAAAGCTGTTTTTATAGATTAAAGAAAGTAAGAAACTTACCTTTAAAGTATTGCAAGGAAAAATCAGCCAATGATAGGTGGCCGTTAATTAAAAACTATAATAAAAATAATTGTCAGGATCCCAACATTATCTCAGATCCATGAGCCATGTACAAACAATTCTGTATGTTACAAGTATTTTTTGCATTGTCCCTGGTGTATGAGAAAGGTTATTTATGCCTTTTCTTTTGAATCAGTACATCTGCCAAAATTCGTTCAGAGAAAAAAAAAATTGTAACAAATTTCCTTCAGCCAACATCGGGCCAAGCAACTTTAATGGATAAGTTCAATTAGCAAAGTCACTCAACCAATATGATCCCCAAGCTTCCCCACGCCTACATTTCTGACATTAAGTGATAAACTTACCAGGAGTGATTTGTAAACCTCTTCCAGTATGGCCACCTGGTCAGAGTTCCTCTGAAGCTCCTCTCCGGTCATGTTAGACTGTTTCAAGGAAAAAGAAGGAATAAATCTTAACTATTAACGACATCGAAACCCTTTGAATGTCAGACTTAAAATGGTTTTAATTCAGTTTATTTTCTGTGTGCCTCCCTCTCTTCTTATCTCTTTTCACTAAACTGCTTCTGTTATACCAGAGTTCATGTGTGTTGTGTTGATAATCAGCCCTCAAGAAAGACTCTGCTAGGGTCGAAACAACAGGCCACTAACTTTTTTTTTTCCTTTCTTTTTTTTACTTGAAACAGCAGTATTTCTACTTACCAGAACATTGCGACACCTGGCGATGTTTCGTTCATATTCTCGGATGGCGTGTAGGTCTGCCTTGCTCAGCTGCAAAGCTTTCTGAACCTTCTCCAGGTCATCTCCGTAGCTTGCAACTTTCAGAGATGACTGTACAAACAAAATTACAAAAGGTTTGAATAAGAAACTATAAGCAATGTTCAGCCATCTTGAGTTGTCCTCCATACAAAGCAATGAATAACCAAGTTGAGGCTGGGAGGGAAAAAGGTCTGGACCCTTTATGTCAAACTAGAATCAGTATTCACAGTTTGTATTGCATACAGGGGAAAAGACCCCCAAAAGTGAACATGGATAAACTCACACACAAATATTTGGCTTCATAATATTATTACTTTGATTGATGATTTAAATATAAAAAATTACTCACTTCTTTGTTCTTGACCCACTTGTAGCACTCCATGACAAATTGGTCCACGTTGCCCTCAACAAAGCGACGCTCTGTGCGCATCTCCACACGGCGTTCTAGCTTGATGGCGTCACCCTGTACCATAGTGCGGCTCGTCACCTTCTGAGTGGTCCCAGCAATCTGGAAGTTACGCAGTGTGGACAGACGTTGCTGCAGCTGGTCAAGTCTGGAAAAAACATAACAACAGTTTAAATAATACATAAAATTCTCACTTATAAACACTTTGACACTTTGGCATCCTACCCATTTTCTCAGAACTGTTGATAACTTGTTGGGGGTTTCAGCCTGGTAGCCCAACAACCGAAACCCCCAGTGTTTGTTACATCACAAACACATGTCTAGTTTTACAGCTTATTTGTTATAACGTTTTCTGTTATTATGTATAACAGATCAAACAATTTGAACTCTAGTTCTCATCCAAATTCTGGGGGCAGATCTTGAGAATTATTTGCCAGGGAGTAAGGACCACTGTTTATACTGATGATGCACACCTCCTCCCCTGCCCTAGATCTGCTGCTTATGGTTTCCTGTGTGAAGAAGCTCCAGTAGCATCCAGGTATTTTTAGCTGCTTTGTTTTCTGAATGAACCGGTATTGTAATAACTCCATCATAGATTGAGGAAGGTTCCAACAGTAGTAACTATACCAATAGACCATCAATGAGGTCAAACAATGGAAACATGCAAGCATGTGCAGCGCACAACTCTCAGTGAATGAAAGGTCATCATTGACCTCAGTAGGGGTGCTGTTTGGGTCTTGTGACATTATATGCAAAAGGGTCTATTAAGTCTGAATTTTCAACTTGGAAAATTGGACTTACTTCCTAGACAGCTCTGCTCCATTTGGGTGATTGTTCTGTCTCAACTGAGCCACTTCTCGCATCAGAATGGCTATATTCTTGTCACAAGTCTGTCAAGATGAAAAGAAGGCAATGCATGAGTTAATATCTAAATGAAATCGTTTCAAAGGAACAACTGCATTTTGCAGCCATTTACTCCAATATAATTCAAGACAATTGAAAAAACAAACCTTTCTTACAAATGGAAGAGTTCAAGACACTGACTGGAGACTTACTGGATCAAACATTTAGTCTTGAAAAGTAAACATGCTTAGAGTTATAGAAAATATGAAATTTTACTCATCTTGTCAAGTGTCAACTAGTGTTTAAAAAGCCTCATATTGAACCAATTGTTAAGGATTATTTCAAGATAAATCCATTCCGCAACACTAATCTGAAGAACCTAATCTGAACATCATAACTATTTCCTTATAGACATTGCTAATCCCCTCACCTTGGAAGCTGATTCAATGTCATCAATCATTGCACGGACATCAGCCGCAGTCAGTTTATCCGCTTTGCCTTCAGCATCATGGATCCGAGATTGGATTGTATCAAGATCAGCTGACACCATGGGGATCTGTCGACTCACTTTGTCGGCAAGGGCGTCTTGCTGTTCCATTCTGTTGGATGGGGATCACAAACCAGGTGAAGGACATTGTGTAAAGTATATGAGTAAGTATCAAGTAATAAACCACAAGGGAATCTGACTGGAGACATTTATACTAATTTGGGGTTGGACCAAAACAATTTACTAGAGGGGGACTTGAATTTTAAATGTAAGTGTAATATGCAGCCATATTTCATATAAACACAAGTAATTTTTGCTCCATTTAAACTGACGAAGTACACAGTATGAGAAAAGAGCCAGATGTGTTTGTGTTTCATTCAAAACTAAATCACTTTTGCTTATCTGTAAATGTTTTTTCAGATCAGTCATTTCTAGGTGATCCTGCTCATTTTAAAGTGACTTAACACGATTAAAGATGATGACTTAACCTAAACATAGAGCAGTAGAATCTGCTTTAAAATTACTCGTTATTTTCCGATACCCAGAGAGATATTCATATGATCCAGGTAAGGTTTGAAAGATTTACCTGTGAAGCTCAGAGTTGAGGACGTGTTCTCGCTGCTGAACGGACAGCATACAGCGGTCAAACTGCGACTCAACATCATTGACGTGAAGGCCAGGTGGGGGACGAAACTGGCCAGAGGACTTGGAACTCCTCTGTAGGGTCAAAGGTTAAGGGGTCAGAGTCAAAATCAGTGCATACGGGTCAAAGATTAATATGCAAGGGCAACCGTTAATACGTAAATACTCATTGGACAACGGTGATGACGACAGGTGAAAAGTCAACCCGTGTAGGTCAAAGGGCAACACATTTAGGGGTCAAAGATTAAGCTGAATCGGATTCTCACCTCCACTTCTCTGAATTTACTGACGATGCGTTGCTTCTCAGCCTGCTTGGCGGGGACTTCCTCAGACTTGAAGCGATTCAACTCAGCTAGGGCTCTCTGTACACAGAACACAAATAACAGACATGTTTATAACTTAAGCATTATACGACCCAGTGGTATACTTTCATCACATCATGAAATGATTACAATAACAAACCAACATAAGGCACACATCATATCATCACCAGCTCAACTAGGTTGTCAAATTATAAACGTGATCTTGGAAACATAAAACAGTTGTGACATTACCTTGATCTCAGACGTAGTTTGGGGAACACTACGATCTTCGAACCTTGTGTTGGTACGCTTGACCCACTCAACCATCTGACGTGCTGGTTGTGAGTACACCTCCCATTGGGGACTAGTGCCCTGTTGGTAAACAAAACAAACAATAAATTATCAATCTCCTACAATCAACAATTTGTTACTACTGGTTATCCACTGATTTATATGGTCAAAATCAAGGTCTAAGAATTGATTTAGATGGTCGTGATCAAGATCTAAGAATTGATTTAGATAATCAAGATCAAGGTCTAACAATTGATATAGATGGGTTTTGATCAAAGTCTAAGAATTGATTTAGATCGTCAAATTCAAGGTCTAAGAATTGATTTAGATAGTCAGGATCAAGGTCTAAGAGTTGATTTAGACAGTCACGATCAAGGATAAAGATTGGATTAGATGGTCGTGATCAAGGCCTAAGAATGAAAAGATATAAGTCTCACTTATACATTATCTTCTAGGTAAAACACTAAATTCTTCTACAACGGTAGTCAAGGGAAGTTTAGTTTATTGCTCATAACCATTTAACCCTTGTACACGCCTGAGACTTTGTTACTGTGAGGGCAGCAAACTTACATTGGTGACACTATTGGAAGATGCAGAACCGGGAGAACTGGAGACTTGTTCGCTGCGTGTGGATGTGATGTAAGAAGACGAGGCCGCAGCGGGGACAGACTGCATTGACGTCTTGAGCGTGGTGGTGACGGTGGATGTCTTCGTGCGCTTTGGGGGGACCGCAGGGAAGACTTCGTACAGTTGTGAAACGTACGTCATGATGATTTTCTCATCAGGCTCTGCTACATCTACATCTGTAACACGAACAACACCAAGGGAAAAACATTTCACAATTCTGAACAAATTTTGGGAGACGTAAAAGAAATAATACGCTGTTTTGAAATTGAAAATAATTATCTAGTCTTTAACAATCCATCTAGTTTTTAATATACACAACATACAATGAAACTAGAAAAGTAAATCAAACTAGAATACAACAACATATTTCAAAAGATTTTTGCGGAGGTTAATAGCAGGGAAAGTCTTATTGAGCCCAGCAAATACTTTTTGTTATACTTTGTTAAAGACAGAAATGCGTCTCTAAAGGATTGGCGCTGGTATTAACTTTATAATCAGTGAGCTCCTAGATCTATCATAGAAGGTCAGATGGCTTCAGGATTACTTCAGACTATTGGAATGGTTGGTGCTTTGATAACGGCTTTGAAAAATGCCATTTATGCCTATTCTTCAGCATTCACCCATTTAGGTCCGCTGGCAAAATGCCAGTTGTAACTTCTGAGGACCAGTCAAAATTCTGTCCGATTGGTCCTGCTGGCTAGTTCATTGCTTCCCAAGCTATGTGTACAACCACTGCCTGCTCAAAATGTTTGTGGTTTCAAATTCAAGTCCCACACAATGATAGTATTACAAGAAAACCTGAAAATGCGGACCAGTGAAAAAGCTGGTGGACCAATGAAATGACAAGCTAGCTGGTCCTGCTGGCTAGTCACTGAAAAGGTTTTGGGTGAACCGTGTTCTTCTTCTTCTCTTCTTCTTCTTATAATTCTTATTTATTATTGTTTACAAACCTTCTGGTTCCAGCAATCTAGGAACTCCTAGATCTCTCTCAGCTGTCTGGAAGGCTGTCCTCAGATTCTTCTTGTGTTCAGAGGGTCTAAGGCTATCAAAGTCCACCAGATCAGGCCTGTTGCGGTAGATGACGGCATTGAAGGCAAGTCCATCTCTCCAGCTACGACCGAAGTTGGTGACGTTGACTCCTGGTACCCCATCGACAGTCTGTTTGGCCCACTGGAGAAGTGCCTCCCTGGGCTGAAGGTGTTGCCCATCGATCATGATATCGGAAATCTAAAAGTCAATACAAAAAATACTTTTTTATCAGCATGGTCTTAATTTTAATGTATATTTTGAATTTTGAAAACGTGACTTTACTCTTCTGGATGCTCGATATTGCCACTCTAATGACAATCTCATCATAAAACAAGAGCAAACGATTGTTTTATGAGAGTATTAACCAAGAAAAAAAAAAAAAAGTTGGTTTGGTGTATTTACTGATCCAATTTTTTCTGCCTAATTCTTCCACAGCTGAGATAATGTGTCTGTAAAGCTTTTAAAAAAGTACTAGATCACAAAGGCAACTGACTAGGTAAATTTACCCAGTCCGTTTCCATTGTGGTTTATTACTTGATATTTGAAACATGAAGTTGCATCCCCCTAAGGTGATCCCTCTCCTGCAGCTTCCCAGGTTGTATCGTAAACTTGGGTGTGATCCTTGGTTATACTGCAGTTCCAGGTTGACTGGCTTCTGACTGGCACACCCCCCAACAAAGTTATTGACAAAATAGGGAACCGCCAACATTAGGGGCAGATAACTCAATTGGTAGAGCCCAGGCACATTGATCTGCAGGTCACAGGATCAAATCTTACTCTAGTTAATTTGTCTTTGTTCAACCCCAGATTAAGTTTACACAAGGTTAAATTCAACGAAAAAAAAATTCAAAGAAAAGGTTTCTGAAAATAACAGCAATTCAGATGCAAATATGTCTGCGGATGATTTGAGTTGGAACTAACTTTACACAAAGTAAATATCCTTATTCCAATACTCTAAGTTCTAAGACTGAATACAAGCCAGGCAGCAATCAACATCAAGGCAAACAATTATCAGACCTTTAGAGTGCCAAGACAGGTTGTCAACACCCTCAGGGGATCTTAAATAAACACTGTCTAGACTTATCTTGACCTGATTAGTAAAGGCCATGTATGTACATACAGTGAGAGCTGTATTGTATTGTGGGTTTATGGAGGCAAGAAACCAGACTGTAGATGTACAGTACAGAGTTGTTTTAAGCGTGTGATTAAGAGTTCAATTTGGGGGTGAAAAAAAAAAGTTGACTAGAACAAGATTTAAATATGAGACCTCCGAATTAACGTGCTGGCACTCTACCAACTGAGCTATCTAGCCCAAATGTTGATGGTCTCCTTATTTTGTCAATATTTTTTGCCAGCTACCCAGACAGTTATTTACTTAATTATGAGTTTTAAGATACACATTATGAGTAGAACCACTGAACTGTCATAAAATGTGCTCTGAGCTCTGAGCTCTGAGCTCTGTGCTCTGTAATTGTGTTAATAACTAACTGTTGTCTTCAAGGGCAATAGCCAATGACATGGCCTTTAATTTCTGGAGCTAAGTTCATGGAGCAGCTTAGCACAAAGTATTACTTAACTGACTTCTAGGGAAAAGTAAGTGAGCAAAGTAAGTAGAAAGAAGTCAAAACAGTACGCATGTCATGGTATCTTGGCTGGAAAATGTTGTTTCTGACAAGCAAAATTGTTTTGTGACTAGCTGCTTTTTTTTCCTAAGTTAGTTGGCTTTTATCTCTACCAGGCAGAACTGGGCGATAGTTTCTTGTGATTTTATCAATTTTGCTTGTAGTTTATTGCGATCCAACACCTATTATCCCCCTACTCCTTCTCATCCCACACTCCAATTATGTTGACATAAAAGTCATTGGAAACACACAGTCTAACCATCCACACACTTGGAACAAAAAATATCACAACAAACTTATAAATAATTTATGATAAATGTTATGACATTTCTACGCCCTAATTCCTGTGTCACTGTCAGGGTCTCCCAGACACCATTTCACTGATGACTACACCTCACAGTGTTTAGCCAAGCAATGACCAGGTGCATAAACATACAGTGTGTTTTGAGATGCCTGGGATGATGTTACATGTTTAGGGAATAGAGCAGTGATCTTTGGAATGTCATGTGTGAGTCACAAGAAAGAGTTGGGGGTTTGTCCCAAATTGAAGAAACTGACAACTAGCATAGCTTCCTACTCATGAGTCACTGCTAAACATAATACGTCATGGCAAATATCTGAGTAGTGACCATTCAATACAAAATCACTAATTAGTTATATATGTTCCTTATTGTACTTTATGACCTCCTAAACTCCCACACTTCAATTCTTCAAGTTTTAAACAAACATTGACAGCAATCTTCCAGGGACCCTAAGAATTACACAACAATAACTATTAATTGTTTTGGACTTACTCCCACATTCCAATTCCTCTGGCTCCCAAAACATCAACAAAAACATGCAATTAGAAACCCAAAGAAGCTGTAGGAGTAATATAACCAGTGCCAGTGCTAATATTGATTTTGTTTTGTTATGGTTTTACTCCCACACTCAAATTCTTCTACCTTGCAAACAAGAAAACTAGAAGATGGTTTTGATTCCAGGGTACAAAAGAGATGTCAAAATCAGTCAGTGAATAGAACTTTCTTTAAAGTGCATTACACATTGCACAGAACCTTCATTTTTCATATGCAAACCCTAAACAAGACCTTTAAAGAGCACTGAAACAAAAAGTGCAAACAAAAGGGAAATGGTCCCAAAACTGATCCCTGGGAACATCTCCCAATGTCTTACTATACTATTTCTATTCAAACAAAATACACAAACTTATTCAGTGCACGAAATTTTAAGAGCTGGAAATGTTAGATGCAGGTGAACAGTTGAATAAACATAGCAAGGGGATTTCTGAGATGGGCCAGGGCATCTTGGGACTATTGCCTTGATGCTAACTGACCGGCATGCCTTAGGTGAGTCATTAAACACTCAGGATGACTGTCTGGATCAAGGCACTTTACACATTCATTTAAAAGTTTGCACTTTAAACATTTATGCATCAATACTTTACAGAAATCAATACATCCTTGAATACAGAAACCACTACTAGAAGAGACTTCCAATTATAGGCAAAAACAAAATTAACAACATATGACCACCAAGGATTAGGGTTCAGGGGTTTCTACTCAGAGCAGACAGATGTTTTACAACAGAAGTAATAACTGATGTTTGAAGCTGAGGCAACAGCCTTTGAGTACTTTGTGGTAATTCATGTCTTTGTATAAAACAAAACTCATCAAATAGACAATCTAAAAGTGTTCATTCTGCTGCTGCTTTCCAAGTTGTATCATAAACTTGGGTGTGATCCCTAGTTATTCAGCAAGTACAGGTTAAATGGCTTCTGACTGGTGCACCCCCCCCCCCACACCACCCAACAAAGATATTGACATAATAGGGAGACCGCCAACATTAGGGCCAGATAGTTCAGTTGGTAATCTTCCAGCATGTTGATCCGGAGGTCGCAGGTTCAAGTCCTGCTCTTGTCAATTTTTCTTTGTTCAACGCCAAAACAATCTTCGCATAAGTTTTTATGAGATGTCAAGAATGGTATGCATGACTTCTCCAGAGCTTTGACCTCCTGAGTTTAATTAATAGAGGAACCATCTGACCCCCTGTACCCAGTTCCATGACCACTTCATCTCTAATTACAAACCCTCAAGATACTGTCATTGACCTGAATGCTTTGTTTGCAGTGGTTTCTTTCTCTATGGTTCATGTCGTACTCAACTTTAGAAGGCAGTAAATTGATAGTGGTTAAAATGCTTGGATAGTTATTAAGCAGAGAGATTAGTTCCTGTAATTAAATCAGTGTTTAATTAAAACTTATCAGTGTGGATACAGTAATTCAAGAAGGCTAACTGCAAGACAATCACTGGTATAATGTATGAAGGACAAAGGTTAAATTTCATCCAACTAAAACATCCTTTAAAATATCAAATAAAACCAACGTTGCACAACTTCCTCTCCATCAAAATATGATTCTTGAAAACAACACTAGTGGAATGAATGTAATCCTCCAATAAACAATGAATATGATGTACCATCTCTTTATGATATGTTTCTTGAAAACTATTTTTAAAAAATACTGGAGGATTTGAATGAATGTAATCTCCCAATAATCAGTGATGTACCATCCCTTTGTGATAAGGTCCTTGGAAACTACACTAGAGGATTGGAATGATTGCACTATTCCTATCCAATGATGTACCAACCTTCAATGATTTTTTTCCTCAATAACTATTTGCAATCCCTTTAAGGTGTTTCTTAAAATTACAGAATTTGAATGAATGTATTCTACAAAATTGAATTATCTACAAATGCACTTGGGTTTTTTCTTGAAAATTAAAGGATAAGGATGACTTGTAAAAACCTTGGATGAATCATACATTATGTTTCTAGAAGACAAGAGGACTGGGAAACATGTACTCTTAAGAAATAATGATGTACCCTAGAGCAAGCACTCAGACCTTGCTCTATGTATATCCCTATACAACATTTTCCTTGAAAACTACAGGATTGGAACAAACAAATTTATCAAAAAAAACCCAAAAAAACAATGTTAAATCAGCATTTTAAAAACAATCATACAGCCCCTTCCAACCAACACAAGTATGCAAGCTTTTGAGATATTCATTATTGGGCTACCTGCCCATATTATGCATGACACATTAAACTTGACATTCAGTAGACCTACACACACATTCAAAAGGGCTTATGCCCTTATATCAATTTTATTCTGGTTTACATAAATTGTCCATACATTAGTGAAGCCTACATTACTATGCAAAGCACTGTGGGCACCTGTAGGGGATTTCCACACTGTGGGCACATGGCATAATATACATTAAGTATGCACGTCTTATATCTGTATCAGACATGTTGAATGCTCTCTTCATCTACTTATTGTTCATATACGTTTGTCATGCATGCCTTTTGTCTTCTACATGGCATTTATAATGTCTGTTGTCATCATTCATCATTCACTATGAATCAATCAGAAAATCCAAGAACGTGTTTTTTTTTAAGGAGATATTAGGTACTTTTGCTTTCTAACTGGCAATTAATCATAATTTCATAATGATCTCTTTTATTTGATTTTTTGAATTCATATAAGTTGTTGCATGGCTTAGTACCATATCTAAAGGAAATAATTGTTCGCTCTTCAAGAAAGTTTAAAAGATAAACATTGATTAGGATAGAAACAGAATTGGGGCGGGGCATTCTTGACAATTTGATTTGCTGTAGAAATAGCTTACCAGCCAATGTACACTTCTCAGGTCAGGCTGCCTGCTAATTTGTGCTAAGCAGATATAAATAATCTCATTAAGCATTATTCTATGCTTAGCAGCTTCATGAAATTGAATTCATACATGAAGGTTATTATCTTTAATGTAGTAATTACTTCCTACTTTGCCTGATTCTCATTTGGTTAGATATTTTGGCCGACACGGAAACTCTCAATTTTCATGCATGCACAAGTACTGTAGGCCTTAATTCGGGGAACTTATTAACATTGAAACCGTCCATGACAGCAATCTTGGTACATTTTTTTAATTAATAGTCGGCTTGTCACAGCCTTTTTATCTTCATCTATTCAATGCAACCAAACTGAGGCTAGAAGATCAACACAGTCTGATCCCTTCTTCAAACTGATAAACCAGTATATATAACTGCTTTCGAACACAGGGTACACTGACAAAGAAAATGGCAGCACCTGCGTGATAAAGGTCGATTCTAAAACAACAAATACAGCATTTAACTATCCAACACCTCTTACTTCAACCTATGTTCTCATGACTCCGCAACAAGCCTTGGCGACCCACGGTTATCAAAACACAAAAAAGTTGTTATTATTTTGACACAAAGTATTTCTCATCATTGTTATTCCATGTCACACAATAAAAGGACTTTTAAAGCTCGGACCATTATTTACTCTGAACAAGACTGGTGTTTACTCTTCGCTGACTAAAAAACATGACGGACCTTTGGCTGAATGGAACACAATGGACTTTGTCAATATGCTGACTCTTCAGGTTTAGATTTTTATTTATAGTTGATTAATCACCAGAGTTCGACCTTCTCATATGAAATCATCTGAGAAATATAAGCTTGGTACTTTTTTTTTCTGTCTTTTTTTCTCTCACTTTAAAAGTTGGCATGTATGATGTGAAACTATGTCTGCATGCATCTAATATAGAGTACATAATTTGTTCCTACGGGGAGACATCGAATGATATACTATTAATTATAAAAATACTGCAAATACTATAGCCACTAATTAAAAGTTCATGCATTGTAACTCTGACAGGAAAATGGCAAGCCAATTTACAGGCTTAGAATGAGCATTTGTGTTCTGCATACATTAGTGTCAAAGTCTATCTATTCAAAGTACCTTTTCATTGCACATGTACGTTATTGTTACGGCTGATCATTAGACACGCTTCAACCAGTCCTTTTTCCCCAACACCCTGGGGAGCATACAACCTCAAGCAACTAATGAGGACTTAGGGCTTGATCCAACACTGCTTCACATCAGCCCTTACTGATACCCATTTATACACCTAGGTGAAGAGAAGCAAGTTATGGTGAGGTGTTTCCGCCATCAACACCAACAAAATCATCATCAATGTCTAAGACTTGAGCCACACATAAAAACTCAGTCGCCAGAACACAAGTCCAGTGAACTAAAATACTGATCGAGAGATAATGCAAGAAAGAGTAAAGATGCTCAAAATAAGGAAGAGCTTACACTGTGTACTACTAAAAACAAGACTAGTTTGACATGCAATAACAGCATGCTCATTCGGAATACAAGATAAATAAGATTACGTTGCCGTTATAACAAAACACAGAAGCAACAAGGGTTTATCTCTTAATATGACCTAGTTACATTGCGCGGAAAACATAATCGGTTTGTAATCAATTGATTCCAAACAGCGTCCCGTTAATTTAAACCAAGCTAGAGAACGCTTCTTCATGTTGACATTGGCGCAGACTGTTTAAAGTCAATATCAGCCTCATGAATGAAGAACCAATTGACTGGTACTTTAATGCCAGACACCAGTCAATACAACCAATCATCAATCTTGTCAAGAACCTTCGTTGATATTTCGCTACCAGACAAAATGTTTAAACAAACCATCACCTCATAACTAAGGCAGTATCGAAATTGTATCCGAATTGTCGGCTACAGCTACGGCTACAACTGTTGGTAAGAGTGTTGCTAGGGATATCCTATCCTTTGGAAATCTACCCGTAGCTGTAGCTGTTGCTGGCAATTAGGACACGGCCTCAACAATCCGAGGCAAACAGATATACATGGATGCTGAAAGCTCTGATAGCTTTTAATCTCTGAATGAGCTTTGTGTGTAAAAAACACTTAAACTGCACTGACAGAAACAAAAGAGCTTTTGAATCTCTTGCAAAAAATTGAACTTTATGAGATATCTGGGCCAGTTTGCAAGACAAAAGAAAACAACTGAAAAATTGCCAAAATAAATTAAAACAAATTTTAAAAGACTACTACATGAAGGTAGCGTGTGTCACTGTTGCGGTATAAATATTCATAACCTAAATAACATGAATATTCATTTCAAAGGAGGGATTGCATTAATGGACCAGATAATAGGTACATTAAAAAAACAAGCATCCAACCCTACCTCAAAATCTGCGCTATCTTGGTCCGGAATTTTGGAATATTGCACTCGAAGTCCCTGGGTAAGACTCTCCCTCTTGGAGCCATTCTTTGGTTTCTTTTTTGCCCCTGCATCCTTATTGCTCCTCCTCTTTAAGAACTTAGGACGGTGAAACTTGGATTTCTTTGGCTCTTTGGGTCTAGCTGCGCGTGGCGGGTCACGGTAGAACGGCTGTGACAGCGACGATGGAATGTCGTCTTTAGAGTCACGCAGGCAACCACAGCAGTTAAGCTTGCAGGCTTTTCCACCCATTTTGCACCAGTATTTCTACTCATAGGAGTTATAAGGTGATGCAAAAGAGTTAAATCTTAGAAATATTGTATCCATATGAAATCGTCATTCCAGGAAAGTGTAGCAACCCTCCTATGGAATAAATAGCCAACAAGGACCGAATTAGCTCATTGTCTTCCCATCTGGAAACATCCAACTGTAAGGAATAACAATTCTTATAATATGAAGACATTCAACGCAGATGGTCAGTACACAGATGGTATCCCTCTTAAGTCGGATGGTTTTTCAATTGATTGAAACAGGAAACGTGTTGCTACAATAGCTTCACAAGACCGACGAATATCTCAACACAAAATCTACTCTGGCAGATGGACGGCTCGATCGTCAGAAACAACTTCTCAAAAAGACTCGGTTACTCTTCCTTAGTGAGTCTGCGTTACTGATGAGTATTCAAGGCATGGAATATGAGAAGCAACAATTAAGTAAGTGCTCCTGGTTCCTACAGGACAGATACCAACATCTTACAGCTGGACTGAGGAGGCCACGTTGCAGCTTGAATATAGGTGTGTACTCTCCGTATAAGATGAAGACGTCTGGATGCAATTGGTTATAAGAGATTAGATGAGTCTATCCATCAATTAGAATCTCGAGAGCTGACAAGGAAAAATCTCTACAATCTTTCCAAGAGCTGTTGTTAATCCCGGCGATAAATCTAACGATTTGTTACGTTAGCATTTTGGCAGACTAAACATCCGATAATGTACCTACACATGTTGTCATCAATGCTGCGATGATGTCATCAACATTGAAGATGGGCTGGTCTGTCAGACTGACGATGACAGAGGCAACGAGATCTCCCCCAGTGGAATGCACAACATCTGACTTGCACAACATCAGGGTTCACGCTCCGAGATGGATGACACCAAAACACAAATCAGATGCTCACCGGAGAGAGAAATACCTACAGATTCTTCACACCGGATGGTTTAGACTAATGCTATGCTCTCATCTTTTACGCATGGCGGCTGCCATCTTAAGCTGTGACTCAGTCCCCCACACTTTGATGGCTGGCACAGTTATTTTCCCTCGCTCCTCTTTTGCTCCATGTGATAGAGAGAGAGAGATGTTCTCCAGACAGAGGGGGCCTCCTCTCTCATGAGCATAATTTATGCCCTCTGAATATTATCTTAGCAATCCTGCCTCACTGACTGGCTGGCTGGATATTAATGAGAGCTGGGATCCCCTCTTCAGGGTTGTACCTCGTTGCTCAGGTTGACTTGGCCTATATTCCTCCTGGGCATTCAGCCATTGTAGGCATCATTTAACATGGATGTATACACAATACCTCCAGATGATTTTCTAGTTCCCATACACAATGCAGACAAATAAATTCCCAGTGATCCATTCTGTGGTGTATTACTTACAGTTCATTGGATATTTGGGTAAATAAATTACGGTGTGAATTATCAATAATCTGGCCTTTGTTTCTTTCCAGACAGCAGACAAAACATTTATTATCGAACGGTTTACTGGGACATTGTTTTCATGTGAGAATCAAGAACATTTGAGTATTAATGATTTTTTTTCTCAAGGGAAAAACACAAATGTTTTGATGGTTGTTGTTTTAAGTTTAAATACTGCAGACAATTTATATGAAAGAAAGAAAATGATACAAACAGTCTACTCTCATTTGATTAATTAATTGTGTTGTCTCAGTAAATTATATCAAAATTACTGGGGGAACTTTGGGATATTTATGAGTCGTAAGAAATCTAATCTAATCTAAAATTGTAAAAATAAAATAACACTAAATTTTTCTTTGTTCCACCCAAATTAATCAATGTTAACTATAAGTCAGTTTCTCTTGTGCTTTATTACTTGACATACAAAAAATATTAATCGGGCAATTTTATAAAATGGTCCACAATTTTCTTGAAATTACTAGAGGTACCAAAACCTGAAGAGGTGTAACTAGGTCATAGTCAGACACAATTGCAGCAACCCTGAAGACCGCCTAGCTGCAAGGGCTACATCTCCAACAGAAAGGCACAAAGCACCCTGAACTCAGTGGGTGTTACATTACAGAAAATGGACTGACTTTTTACTTCACAATGAACAATCTAAGGTGGTTGGGATGGGCCTGTCAGTTTCCCTTGTGGTTTATTACGTGGTATTCAAGAAAAATAATAGGTTTTTTTTTTCTTTCTTTTTTTTAACTTCTTCTTTTTCCCTTTTTTGGGAGGTCCCCTTATAGCAACTTCATCTTTTATAAGAAATGAGAAGGCTATAAGCCTTTACGAAGGTAAGCAGAACAACCTAACAAAAAAATATATTATCAAATCATCCAATTAGCTCCCAAATAAATGATGCAATCATATTTATATTTTCACTTTTCTATGGGTAAATATCCTGCAAGGTCCACTTGAACCACACCTCTGTGG
>CM021542.1:619699-632838 GCA_010994315.2 Pisaster ochraceus | reverse complement strand
TGCTAGACTTACAATAGACTCTCCAGTAAGAACTTCCAGTAGAGCAATGAGTCGACTTCCATCTCTAAGATCCTTGAAGAGATCATGGACTGGTGTGATTTGACTCTTCTTGGACTTGTGCTGAAAAACAAAAATATGGACAAAAAGTAAGGTGTCATGTTTTTTTAAGGACGTAAAACAGTCATTTTCAAATTTTCTAATATATTAGGGATTTTTTTATTCAAAGATGTTCATTAAAAGATACCTATTTTATTTGTCAGTCATGCAAATCTATGTTATTAAACTGGGGGGGCAGAAGGGAAATAAGTCTTGTCTCATTTGGTATTTATACTCATGTTGGATACTGTGGTATGTTGAATATGCTGGGTAGCTTGATAATGTGTTCTTATACAGCAAATTCCTAACTCTAGAACAGAAGTTGGCTTTGAGGGCGAAAGACAATAACAAATTATAAGCTGCTCCCAAAAGAATGCAATTGGAGCTGGAAGGTCATCAGCCTTGACCTCCAAGAATGAACCCAAGTCCCCATGTTAACATTAACCACCTGTGAGAACATTACACTGTCACATTTGAATTTTTAGGGGCTTAATCCCACTTTCATTCTGGGTATTGGCAGAGAGAAGGTTTATGGCCTCTGTAACCACATTGTACGGTATTGAGAGATGTGCTGTAGTTTCGATTCAGTACGATTTAACGTTTGACAGTCTTAGCCGTAAACAGGGTGTCAGATGGCTTCCTCCCACCATGTAGTCCCAAAGACTGCAACTAAAGAATTTTCAATCAAATGACTACAAAAGAAGGGCCTGAAGTTTTATTCTTGTCAGGGTACTGCCATTTTCTCTCTCTCAAAAAAAGGGCTTCTGTCTGGCACCCCGATCAAAGATATTGACAAAATAGGTAAACTGCAAGCATAGGGCTAGATATAGCTCAGTCGGTAGAGCCCTGGCACGTTAAACCGGAGGTCGTTGGTTCAGATCCCGCTCTGGTTAATTTGTCTTTGTTCAACACCAAGAGGGCATTACAAATAGACAATCAAAATGGGAACATCGTATGGAGCATTGCAATGCCAAGATTAACAAACTGGAATGAGGCCAATACCATTGTGGCCTTTGTGTTAATCCTCTCCAAAAAACATATTTGTCAGTGTTCAGAGTCTTTTCAAGATCTATTGATATATCACACTTAATCCCCTCTTAATCTGAAAAATATATAGCGGAAGCTAGATTCTCAAAAAATACACTCCTTACTCCCTCATTGCTTTCACCTAAAAACTTCAGACATGTATTCAAATGAAAGTATGAGGCAGCACACCTATAAACTGTTCAAATATTGACTTCCAAGCTTTGTTATTGTAGATGTATATATGTATAGGCTACATGATTTAGTCTTAGAAGTTTTATTCAAGAAGAAAAGGCTGTATTTCCACCAACAAAAAGCCTTGGCAAACATAAAATCCTTGAGTAAGCAAGTCCCAGGGTCCCTCTTTAGTAGGAAACACTTTGGAATGCTAGAAAATGTTGTCATTCCTTTCTGAATTTGGCTGATCACATGGTGACCAAGGTCACCGCCAGAGGCTGCCGCTCCCAGTTTGGTTGTGGGGGAATAATGGCCGTTTTCCCCCTCAAGAAAAATACGTGCAACCATAGAGAAAGGACCACTTTCTCTATGGTGCAACAATGAGAGATTTTGCATTGGCTGGGACTCCTTTAGGCTTTCTCGTATTGTCAACAATTTTGTTCTCAAGGAACTTGAAAGTTAAGGGATGTTTTCATTGCCTACAGTTATGTAGAGGAAGCTATGGGAACAGTTATTTGTTTTCACAGAAATAACTTTGTACAAAGGTCCTTCCTGGCAGGCAAACCTCTATTTAAGTATGAATAAAGAATTTAAAAACGGAAATATTATTGCAAACTTTGTTGACAACTTTACGTTTTTGTTGAATGGTCTAATTATAAGTGACCGAGGTTATGACCAGAGGCTACTGCTGTCAGCCTGGTTGTTTTGGAGGACTGTCCTCCCCCCTCCCAAGGTCTAAAGTAACATTAACTGAGATTTCAGAAAAAGGAGGAGGTTTGCACACACGCAGTCTCACCTTCAAGAGGCATTCAGTGTGAACAATCAGCCATTAGCAATGAATAATATCCAGTAAAATGGCTTCACGTTGCCCATCGTGAATACCAAACTAAAGACAGTGTTTGTAAAGTCACAGGATTCAGAGCAAAGATTTTCCTAACAATCTCCTGAATGGCAAAGCCTGGTGGTATTTAGAACACCTGACTGGCAAAGCCTGGTGCCAGTTATCATTCTGGTATTTGCTGTCAGAATCCATGTTAAGCCTGATTTATACTTTAAGTGAAATGCAAAAGCAAAGCGAACTTCCCTGCACCACAAATGGAAAACAGTGTCACAACTGGAAAGCAACTTAAGTGTTTGCATCACGTAATCCACTTCGCACCTGGCTTTCCTGAGCAAGCCTTTGTGCTAGACACTGTTCAAAGTCAACTTGGAAATAGATTTGTTGTACTATAAATAAAATTGTAGTGCCTTTATTGGTAAAAAAAATCATGACGTGCCATAGAAGATCCAATTCAAAGGAAACTGTAGTTACAATAAAGTGACTTGCTCAAGGACAAGGTCTGCACCATGGTGTCCAACCCATACTCTTCTCATGACAGAACCTGTGCAAAGTACACAAGACCTTCCCAATACAACATTCCCGCTGCATCCTCCCTACTAGTACTTGACTTAAATAACTTCCTTCCTAGTGACAACAATCATTCGGACAACTTCCTCTCTTCCCAAAAAACAAACACACAAAAACTAAGTCCAATAACTCAAGGAAAGAATTGGCAAAACTGCTACTACTGGTATGGAAGCTATCCTCTTCGAATCAAGAAAAAGTAATGTACAACACCTGTAATAATTAAGCAATGTGCTACTCTTTGATAGCATTGGTATTTGGTAATTATTTTTCCAAACTGCTGCAACTGGTATGCCTAGTCTCTTTGAATCAAGATATGGTACAATTTTTGTAATTATTTGTCAAACTTCTGTTACTAGTGTGCAAGGTACTCCGCCATGCACAAGACTAGGTCCAAAAGGCCCTCCGGTATTGAAAAACCTGGGGCGAAACCTGGCATGCTTGTTTGCTTTGAATCTCTGAATTCAAATAAATTTCAAATATGTATTCATTTGTATTTGCCAATGAAGGTCTAATATGAAATACCCAAACTAGTATAATGTCCTTTCATAACCCTTTATTACCCCTCCATACAAAAGACCAATTTGCCTTCCATCAAATTAGCCATCATAAATGCAATCCCTGTAAACATTCTAACAACCACAACTCCAAGGCCAAATAAAACCACCAGCATTCTTTCCTTTTACGAATATAAAAAAGGTACTCTTTCTCTACATGTACTGGTCTAACTACTTTATAGCCAACGCAGTTAACTGGAAGAGTCAATGAAAAAGAAAACAAGAATTTTCTTTCGCATCAGCTGAGATCTCATGTTTTTTTTTCTCCACTTTCAATGGTTTTTATATTTTCTGATAGAAATGGGGGTGAAGTCCCTGGATGACCCTAGGACTGTTGGAGAAAAATACTCGGCACTCCCACAGCTAGGGGGACCTGGAACTCTGTTACTATTGAGGAGCGAGTCGTCTGGGTTTGTATTGTGTGCAATCTGTTATAGACGCAGGGATTGGCTTTCCCATGGGGTAGGTTAGGCACAAGCACACTGTACTTTAAACCAACCCCTGCCTAGCCCAGCGCCCACTCACAAAAAAGTTATCCCAGAGGTGTCAAAAAAAAGCCATCCTTGACTTGTATCCAGGCAAAGTTAGCAAATTAACTGTGGTGGAAATCAAATGTGCGTGGGTAAGGGCGGTGTGACTCAAAAGGAGTCTGAGAAAACAAGACACGTACAGAAACTACTGAATTGGTACATTTATTGGGGACCTAAACCAGCAGGGCTTGATTTACAGGAATGAGATCATTTTCCCCAAACTTTGTCTTGACTCTATACTCCCCCTGACTAAAAGATATAAATTTACTTTTGAAGAGGTCAAGGGTCACTGAAAGAAGACCAGACACATGGAAATCAATTGTCACATGATCATCTTGTGCCATATTGAAAGAACATAAATTTATGACATAAAGAACTTCATGGTCCAGCTGACAAGTGATGACAACTGGATGGGAGACTCATTCAATCGCACAGGAAACCATAAAAGGCTTTGGGCTCAAAAGTCAAACAAAATGTTTCGTAAACTAAACTAGTGGGGTATCGATCTAATACCACGCACCACACCATTATGCTAAACAAATCTTCTATGGGCTTAGAAAATGTCTGTCAGCTTAAGAAGATTGCCAGAAAGTTCCAAATCCCCCACAGATGCATTCACTATTTCTACATAAATGTTTTTTCTTTTAGGAAGTAATGGTGATTTTATAATGACCTGATGGTCAGACTACAACAGCAATAAAATCCAATTTCATAGCGGTAAGAACATTTTTGTGCCAACTATAGCAGAAAAATTTGTTTACGCGAAAGCATATTTCACAGGTTAGCAAGAAAATTACGCAGACAGCTGGCGCATTCACCATGGACTTTCAATTTTACGTCATTCATTTTCACACAGTAAGCACCGGAAAGTTAGCGTGCCTTTTCGTGTGCTTACGGTTAGCAGCGCTATGAAATGAAAACTCGGGCAGTAAGCACAAAATTGGCCGTTAAGCAGTTCTATGAAACTGGGTCCTGATGGTAGCTATCCTAAAAAAATGTCAATGTCATATGTTCCTACAAGTGTTTGCTGAAAACTGAGTGACAAACTGATGTGTAATCATAGTGTACTAACAATGGACCCACCCTATGAGTTTGTGAGACTAAGTGTCAAAAAATCTATTCTCCCCGAGTTGATCGAACTTGACTCAAGGTAGCTTCTGAAGAAAAAGAAACAACCGAGCACATGCAACCCGCCCGGTGGTGCCGCACTCTGACCAATCACAGGCCTGTACTAATTATAGTCTCACTCTGCCAGCCAATCACAAGCTGCCAAGTCAGACAGCTCAAGAGTCTCATTGGTTTGTGGTAATTTGCTGACCCAGAAAATATTAGCATAAATTGAGAGTGGGACCAATTCATCAGCAAACAGTTTGGGAAGCTGTCAGATTTATTTTGTGAAGTACGTGTATACATTCCCCCCTCGGCTCGGGGGTCTTTTATTGTGGGCGAATTGAATAGCGCCTGAAGTCTGCTGTTGGTATATTCATTGTGAAATGTAGAACAAGTTTACCATAAACGTCAAGACGGGGCTTTCAAAGAAGACTATAAAAATGAAATAAATATGATGGATATGGACTTCAGCCGTATTAGTACCTAATGAGCAAACTGAATAAAAGCACACTTGTTTGGCTAGTAGCAGCTCATTTTTGACTTTTTATGAATGCACTCCTTTGAGTTCCAGTGAGGTTCAAACAACAAATTCACATGTTACACATACCAGGGTCTCTCGCCACCTTCTAATAGATTATGTGAAGCACATCCCCCCCCCCACCCCTGGGGTACTGGGCTTGTCTATGCAGCCTACTGCTGGGGGATATAATGTACCCTAGATCAGGCATCAGACTTGGGCAACAGGTACATACATAACCCCAGGGGATGTCAGTTGATACTGATAGGTGTAGTAAGTTTGACAACAGTAGAAGTAAATTATGGGGTATGGGTTTTGTTACAACAGAATAAGATTAAGCTCCACTTGCTAGGTAGATGTGCCTAGTTATGGTTAAACCACCCACAGTCATCAGCTTACAAAGGGGAGGGTTTGAGTTTACAATTCAAAGGCTTATAGTGGTATAGAGCCTACATTGCATAATCAGGCACACCCATGGCAATTGTCCATTTGCCAGCTAGCTGTATGAAACTTCATGTTCTCTGGGTAATTTCTGTAAAATTCACTCTGTTTTTTCACAATGTATGAAGTCAAGAAAATATTTGTGACGCAAAACTTACTGTAGAACAACCAAGTGGTTCTATAAACTCATCATTTTTCTTCACAGCTTCATACTGGAAGATTGATAAGCTCCAATGTCATCTCTAAAATCGGTTGTCATTTTAGTACTTTACGTCTTGTAAGCTTTATGTTCCTTGTTGTAAATTTGCCAAACTGTTTGTATTTAGCATGTGTACATGATAAGTTCCTCCCATAAACAACTCTACCTGTGCACAAAAAAACCATCCTCAGTGTTTTGTATTAAGCTACCCAAACTATAATAAAAGTTGTACATAAAACTTACAACACTAGCCTAAACTTTACAATGCTCTTAAGTTTTATGACCAGCCGACATGATCAATCATAGCAGGTTGTCTTTTTTTTATACTTATTTGAAGGTGTTTCGAAACTGAAAGCATAGACTTTTTGTGTGTGTGTGGTTTTTCCCCGACTCAATGTGTCTGGCTAAACCAACCCCCTTTTCTGTACTCTGACTTGGCCTTTACAGAGGGAGAAAAGAACCGCTCTGCTGCACACAGTTTATATATTATTCACCACTTAAAATGTCGAGACGTAGAAATTTATAACAAACTCAAGAATGAACAGAAATGAAAGTTTGCTTTGGGACTTTATTTTTCTTTTCAAGCTGTTGAAGCTGGTGTTATTGAAAATACACGTTGAAAAGTGCTAGGTTTTTTGATAAATGTAAAATGAATAGAATTTCTGTTGCGGAAAGAGCTGCATCAGTTTTACTTTCATACATCATGGAGCCATTTTCATGAAGCTGGGTGCATGATTGATGTCCCAACTGAAAACACAAAAAGCTGATTTCAAAGTGAGCAAACACATTTAGCTGTGGGCGTGTACCTCCATAAGATAAGAAACTTGTATTCATTTTCAAGTAAAAACCACTACCTTCTTCCATCATAAATCCCTCTTTAAGTGCTTTGCTAGCTCTACCATGGAGCTATGGTTTGACTGGGGAAAAATCCACTTGTAACTTGGGTAGGTCTCAGACCTAGAGCAAAGTCCCTTCAAAGACACAACAGAAAACCCATCAAAAAGTGCTTTCCTAGTTTACCATGGAGCTATGGTTTCACAGAGAAAATCCTGCACTAAATGTACAGCAAGATCAATGAACAAATAATAATTTGTCACAAATCACGACGCAATGATTTCATCAGTTGTACAATGACAGTAACTGGATAATGTTAACTTTGATAGAATGAATCACTGCAGAAATCACACAAACTAAGCTGTACTGTGATTCGGCACAGCTCAGTCATTTACCATGGAGACAAAGTACGCCCTCTATCAGCATGACAAGGCTAATGGCCAAAGTTCATTGTGAGCCAATCCATTCACGCTATGAATGAATCCTGAGAGCCTTTACAGAGCAGAGAAATTAAACAGCAGGGTGACATATAACCCCAAATGAAAACCATCCACCATGGATGTGACCTACAAGAGAACCTTTGTATACAAACAATATCTGCATTTCATGAATGAGTCCTTGTAATTTGAGAATGGACATTTGGAAAAAGGGGGAGTGGTGAGAGGTGGCCTGATGGGCTTCTTTGTACTGAGGGGCACAGGTGTATTGAGAGGGACAGGTTGGGGCATAAAGAACGGGCTTGCCTTTCCAGGTATAAGTGTAAAGGTGTGTTGCCCCAATGTCAATGGTGTTGAATGGCTCAATGGGGATGGGGACCCATTGGAATCAATTACATGACAGAGACTTTGAGACTGTGACAATTTTGAGACCTCAGAATTCTTTGATTTGAATCCTTAGGCAGTTCCTGTCAAACCTACAATGTGTGTGTGAAGGTGTGATGCCTCAATGTCATTGATGTGGAATAATGGCTCAATGGGGATGGGGACCAATTACATGTTTGGCATCAGACAGTTTAGATGTCTCAACATCAAACATCTTGTATGCTTGACACAACTTAAGGATCCAAATCATTTGCCAAAGTGGTTCCTGGCAGCCCAAACTGGTCAGGCAGCCATGGCCAGTTGTGATTAAAGACCCATAGATCACCGTAATTTGTCAAAGATAAACTGAAATGTTTTCATTATTTATTTTGCATACCCTTTGGACACTACAATGTTTAATCATAGTCCACTCAGGAGAAAACAAGATTGTTCACACCCATTTGTTGGCTTCTTGTTTAACACTCAAAGGGCAGAATCTATTCATTCTGCTTCCTATCACAGCGAACCCACATTATTGGTCCATTAAATCATCAGTCTGAAGTAGTATGATTTGTTTGATTATTACAGCTGTGAAGTCAACAACGATATTGAAACCAGGGCTATGCTATTTAATCATGATTAAATCTCACTTTGTGTTGAAGGGGAGGGGGGGTAGCGTACACACATTTCCTGCATACCATCATGTCTACATTCTGATGTACTCCACAGAATTAAAGTGGTGATGTAGCATTATCATAGAGTTTACTCTAACATGTTCAAATCCTCACCGCTTTCACCAAGAGCCATAAATGTGAAAAGGCTTAATTGAGACTTACATGTTGCACTATGCTTCGCTTAAACCTGCAAATCTGCAATACTTAAATCCACAGTTTGACCTCTCATGATTCCGTAAAAGTTTAACCTCTCCATTGAATAACTTATTTCTTTTAAAATATTGGCTAATTTATATTAGTAGGCTCTAATAAGCCAAAGAAATGTGTCTCTTCATGAAACCTCAAAAGTGAGATGACCCTACTTATATGCCCCTCTGAACATATAGAGCAAAGTATTGAATAACATGTTTTTACATACAGTAGGAAAGGGACATGCATGTCACGTGATCACAGGCACTGAAATATTTGTGGCTTTTTGTGAAACCAACAAACAATTTGAGCTACATCTACACTCTTCTGTTGCAATGTATTACATGCATCTTTGCCACTCTTCGTGAAAAACGCAAAATGCAATTATTGAAATATACACCCCTTCTTAGATTAATCAATACTTTGTCACTTTAACACATGTGGCTGCTCTACTCATGTTCTCAGAAATCATCCTCTCACAACGAAGATGCATAATGTAAGCCTTGGAGAAATAACACAGGCAGTAGGGTATGATGCAGACCTGATACTTCGTCGTTGGAAGGGCAAGACAGTTTTCCTAGGTAAAGAGCACCTGAACATTTCAAGGGACACCGAGGCAAAGACTTGGGGCACAGATGGAGGAAATTGCCTCCACTGTCTCCATGAAGCATCAGGCTTGAGATATGCATGATATTAGCTTTTGAAATCTTAAGTAGAGTTACTCCATTATAAAGGAATGCTCAAATCGGATTCAAACTGCCTCTAGCTTCTTGGCAATCTCAATGGCCTTGTGGTAAGAAATCTGCTCTAGAATGGCAAAGTTTGGGGTTTGAATCCAACCCTAGTAATATACCTATGGTGTTTTTTTACGGGACTCTGGAAAGTGCTGAGTATACAGTGCTTTACACACATCGGTGTATGGGTAAAACCAAATAATATTCTTTATCCCCGATGCACATTTAACATCTATTAAAAAGAAGGCAACATCGTTGTTTTTTTATTTTTCATTCCTAAGATAGGATAAAGGAAAGATACAAGAAATTTTTTTAGAAGATTTTATTATTCCATTCCTCTATGTCACACACAGTGCATCTGCTTTTCTGATATTACACCACGAACAAACTATGCCTGATATTTATTTCCCGTATTCAGCTTAAAGATAACTGTGTTATTGAAATTGAAAATTGACTTGGGATATAAAATTTTACCAATGATATGCATTTATTACTATTATTTAATTGGTTTATTTTTTTATTTATTTTTTGGGTGTGGGTTGTATTTTATGATGAAATGCATACTTACTACAGAATTGTGAATCTATTGGTTCGGTCTTCATAGATGTAAACTTACATGTAAAGAAAACATTGACCAGTTATTTCTTATCCCAGCAAGATGAAATATTGCCTTGAGTGGGAATCAATCTATTCACCATTCTTGTTTTGCAGGAGAAAATATTTACCAGATTGAGGAAACCATAAAGAATCCTCACTGAACCAAAACAGAAATGTTCTAAATTCAAATCTTCTCTACGTGTCTTCAGTCAAACCAGCAACAATAATGTAAATATTTGAACTCCTACAGTACATTTAATGGATGGAATAATATTAATAGGAAGAACCTGCATAACTGAATAAAATAACATTCAATATTTATAAGTACATGTACTCAAAATGATCTGTACTTGTAAACAAACATTTTGGAACCACTGACAATCTGCCTCAGAATGCTTTTAACTTTGATGATTAAACGACTACTTCATGCCCCATACACATAGCAAAACTGAAACATCTCTTGATAATTAGAGGATTGGAATAAATTTACTCCAACTTCCCTTCCAATAACCAATGATGTACCATCACTTTATGACATATTTCTTGAAAACTACAGACTTTGAATGTACTCTTCCAAAATCCCTTTATGGTGTTTCTTGGGAACTAGAGAATTGGATTGCATGTACTCTGCAATAACCATTGATGTACCCTCCATTTATTATTTTCTTAATAATGCAAAAGAACTATTACAAGCCTTTTAAATAATTAATGTCAATAATGCACAGTGTACACTTTGAGCATTCTGTAACAGTGCATGTAATTATTTAATAGATAACATTATCAGTGAACAATTTGATAACAAGCACAAATGACTGCTGTTATGATGCAGGTATCAGCTGTTCAGTACACATAAGCATTACTACCCATGCGTGAATTATAGAGCCAGCAGCGATTGTGGAGAGAATGCAATAAATGCATGACATTATTTCAGATATGACCATTGAGATTGTTAGTTTTTGAAAGGAAGTTTTCAGATGAGACTTCCTTCAAACTTGTGCCCATCATACCCCTTGGATATTGAGCTTTTAATGATGATGTGCAGGACTTTGTGACATTTACCCCCAAGTTTTTACACTGGATTTCAAGCTTTATAGCAACAAATCCTTTGTTACACAAAATTGGTTCCCATGAAATTGAACTTATGTTTTAAGATAAGAATGTTGCAAGGAGTTATAAAAATGTACAGCGCAGAATAAAAACTCTACTGCTAACAATGTCACAAAGAAACTTTCTTGAATGATTGATAATCTTACACCAATATCTGAAGTGAAAGTTAGATCCTGTTTGTGCATTCAACAGTGCCTGATTGTACTGAAAATTGGTTGGGTTTTTACCTGTAGGCAGTGTTGTATATCAAAGTTACATTTAGAATTTTGCTCCCATGTGCCTTAACTTTAAGGAAAAAATGTACAAAGGTATTTGTATTCTATTCAGATTTTTATTGTTACTCTTTTTGCCAGATTTGGGGGCGATTTTGTTTTTGTCTTGAGTTTTCTTTTCCTCAGGTTTATTTGAACAATTGCATATTTTAAAATAGTTTTTACTATTGAATGAACAGTTTTTTTTCTTATTACCAAGATTTATTTTTTAAAACAAAGTAAACATGTTCTAAACAGCTGAAGCTATATGTAATGTAGAAGCGGTACTTAGAGAGAGAGGTCCCTGTTCGTTATAATGGGTACATCAAGTCACTGAGTCACCTACCACACATCTCCAGAGCTTCAGAACAGTTTGAAGTTTCAGTTACAAGTATGACCCAAGCAGGTGGGTTTAAACTGTTTGTTGTAAACAACCTTTTTATCATCATGTGACTATCTATGTCTTGTTCCCTGCGTACAGCAACAACAATGTGTACTTTACCAATAAGAGAACCAGACTATTTTCTCTTACAGCCACAATTTGATGACACACGCACTTTTCAAAACCATAACTTTGGCTTTGGTTCCATCCGTTACTTTGGAAACCTGTACTTTCTGCATGGGGGTTCAATAGGCAGACGGAGCATAAGCCAGTGCCAGAGATGAATTTGAAGATTTGAAAAGGGTATTTGGGGTTGGGATAGAGACAACTTTGTCAGAGAAATGTTGTGTGAAACAAAACTCACCTTTTTAAGATGTGCGTTGACCCATTTTGTGAAGGTTCTTTTCTGTACATCATCTCTTGCATCTGGAAAAAAAGAAAGAAATTATCAATATGTGTTTGAAAGGAGCACAAGTTTAGTATTGTGCATTTGGGGGAGTGATATCTTTTAGTAGCACTTTCATACCACTGGAACATGGTTCAAATTCCACTTTGGACACCAGCCTTACAAGTGTTTTCAGTCCCTATCTGTTTACATAAGTTTTCCCCAGTTGAGGTTCTCCTTGCACCTTTAAGATCAAACTTTTTTGTTTGCATCCTATTAAGGTTTCTCAGAACTAAAGTAATTAGTTTAAGTTAGAATCCATTTGTTTCAAGAAAAGATCAACATACTGTGCAAGTCTCAAGCATATTCAAACATTGGGACAGGTTAAAGTGCACAAGTTTGTTTCCTTCAAGCATTAGTGATGTACTTGGGACCAAAGTGGTCCCCAAAATGTTTGAACACACACAAGACTTGCAAGATCTGTAATAACAGAGCTAATAGATGTTAAGACTCATTGGTTCAAGTTTAAGTAATGATCAGCCAGATGAGATCTCGATATCATTTTGACATTCTCTCTAATAATAATCCATGTTTTTCCGGCAATGTGTATGCAAAGTACAAATAAAGGTATTACAAATGAGGCATCCGGTCATCTTGATTTTCAATTAATATTTATCAGATGAAATCTTTTACAGTTTTTGGTTAAAATAACAATTTCAGCTCGAATCTTTCCACCCAATTAACACACAATGTGGAGACTACGGTATGCCAACTTAGCTTCATCCAAAGTGATAAACAATTGACTTTTATTTGACATAGCAACAAGACTATTATTTAACAGGTTTGCCTGTTTGTTACTTTTAGTCTGGGGTCCACACCAGTAGACTAGACTATTACATGCACTGATAACTTATTTGACATTGCAGCATTGTCGGGTTGATCCCACAAGTGTAAGGTTCATTTTCTAAATGAACTCTTTTGGCGTCAGCCACTGCAAAATTGAAGGATGGTGATACTTACAGGAAATAAAAACCCAGTCTGGTTTTATAATTTATGGAGTGCAGACAAACACAGATGACATGAATGCAATAGTAAAGTGGGAGGGCCAACCTCTTCATGGAGGCTGGGTTC
>CM021542.1:533182-561171 GCA_010994315.2 Pisaster ochraceus | reverse complement strand
GAAGTGATCCCGAACTGGTCAATGATCCCGAACTGGTCAAATGACTGTAGTACCATGTGGAAAGGAAAATACCCTATATAGGCACATGTTCAAATGGAGCAAACATACCGGTACTACATTCTTGAAGGGAACAACAAAATCATGCAAAAAGTCGTAAAAAATGATAGCCCTGGCGTATCGACCCTATGTAGTGTTCTCGAAGACCGAACGACAAAAATGTGAAACAACTACCAAACACACTTTGTCAGCCAAGGTGAATGATTATGCAGATGTCAACTTTGTGTGCTCACCGTTAATTTCGTCCGCTTGTCACTGTTGCGCATGCAACTAGTAATAACCCAGCAGGCCCGGCCTTGAACTTAGCTCTTCGAAGGGGCGCGGCAATTTTCCTCTGGTTAGGGACACTCTATGAGTTGGAACTTTGCAAAGGGCACTACAGCAAAAGCACTGGGCACTTCAGCAAAAGCAAGAGCACCACGGCAATTGCCACGATGGGTGCCGTGGGTTACTTCGAGGCCTGACCCAGTCATTGGAGATTGTTGCAGTATTAGATACTATACAGATACATGAAAAGTTTACTAATTACTAACAGGGATTTAATAACAAACAAAAAATAAAACTCACATCAAGATGTGTGCAAAAGCCTGCACAGTCAGCGCTTTTATTTTTTGTCAACCGTACGAACATACAACATGTACACCTTAAAAAGATTATCCCCGTATGAGGCAGATATGCACAAAAATGGCTACTCGCTAGGAATCCAAGTTTAATATAATTTTTTTTCACAGATTGTGTTCTGAACAATAATTATGTATATCTACGTACCTCGGTGATTTTGGTGGAAAAAAGGCTATATAATACAAAGGTTTCGACATGTCATACAAGCGTTTACGTATAATTATAAAACATGTTGTTATAGAAAAATCTCACTTTACGCCACATTGAATGGACTGTTATTGATAAAATAATTAATATTATTTGTTGTTGTTCTTAAACTTTACACATCATTCTCCAAATGAACAAAGAGTCCAAATTCACATCGTAAAAGCATAAAATCAAAAACAGCGGCGTCTCCGTATTTGTATACAAAATTGATTTTGTCCGGATTGGATAATAGTAACGTGAAAATATCAACAATATATGCCATTTTACAAATATATTTTATGTAGGCCTATATACTTCCGCGTAGATTGGGGTTGGGGTGGGTTAAGTCAATTTGCATCGGTTTGAACATTTGTCCATACACAAACAGTTTGACATCAAGTAACCAATAATAAGGTATCCAGGCTATGTTGTACAATTTGCCAATAATCCTTTAATTCCATGCATGCTGCCCAAATGTTCACCATGTTTCCTCCCAAGAATACCAATAAAAATACGGTTTGTTATCATACTATGGGTTCAAACAATTTTCTGTCCAGCTTCGGCTAAACTATAATGTAATAGGGTACACCATCGAGCTACGGGTATACCTAACCAAGATGGCTTCACCTTGGTCCCATGGGTAGCACAACGTATCGATCCTTCTCGAGATGTTATGCTCATTGGGATATACTGGCACGGCGAGATCGTACACCCATGGGAAGGAGGATGAAGGCCGTGCCAAAATAAAGTGACTTTGGCTACGGCTTTGGCCATTTGCTATGGCTTTGACTGTTGGCTGAAGGCTAGGTATTCAGCGATCTGGTCGTCATTGCCGAAATCGTCACTTTGCACACGGCCAATTTACCGAATATTAAAAGAGTACATGTCATAATAATGCCTTTTGATAGTGCGTGGCTGGTTCCCTTCTGATTGGTTCCCAGCAAGACGAATGAACAAAATAAGCCTACATAAAACTGAGCAACATAATTTTCCGTAACATCTCAGACTGTACAGACCCCAGGGAATTCTTTAAAAAAAAGAATGTTTAACGCAAATTGAGTATCATAAATTTAGAACGAGGCTGTCTTAGTTGTTCACATATAATAAAATACTTTCCTACGTAAATGACAATATCAGAGAATCCATGTGTCTTAAGCCATAGGCAAACTCAACCAGATTGTTACAAACTAAGGGAAGAAGTTCAATAGGTAAATTTCGTACAACATGAGTGCCTAAACTAGGCTATAGCCCGCACTGCAGTTGGCCTATACAGAGAACAAAAATCACCGCATTATTGGGGAAACTTGACAACAATAACTCAAAAACTTCGTGTACATCGTCCTTCAAAAGTATCACCAACTATTTCTTGTTAATTTGATTTTTGATTTTCAGCGACAATAAAATAATGTGTTTTGATATAACAATCCTGTTCTTGGGATTACAGTACTTAATGAAACTTCAGTTGTAGTAACACATGAAGAAACTAAATTAAAAACTCCGCTTGGTCGTAAATATTATGACAATTTTCGGTTTTACTGAGACAGACACTCGTTATTTGCCTTATTTTTCAACCGTGTGGTTGGTTGTAAATCATAATTGTGTATTTTTCAGTAATTAATTGTTTACGTTTGGAAAATCCCCCGGGGCCAGTCAATGAGGAGCTTACGCAACGTCATCAGAGTGAGTTTCAGCATTGTAGTGCTGATGAGGTATACAGCTCAAATGAATCACATGTTTCAATTAGCAACAAAAACATACCGTATAATAAACAACTTATTACAGATGTATGGAATTTTTAGAATTATATATGTGAATGCTATGGAGTGATACCAGTAAGCTTACGTAAGAAAGCTACGTTGTGTTTTCTGTTGTGACGATCGTAATTATGTGGAGCTATATTTTGTAATAAACCACAACTTCGTTCCCATGGTCATATATACCGTATCTTTTCTCTCTCAATATCATCAAGCATGGCATGCCTGGGACAGCATAGTGTGTGGCAATTGTGTACACACATGGGAACGACGTTGTCCAGCTATTCTGTCCGCTTATTTAGGGGCGTGGGCGGGCCGATCATAGGAGGGTTGCAAACCAAAACGACGGAGCTTGAAAAGCTCATTAGAGACAGTTAATAAATGCCCATTTACAAGACAAACTGACCCCACAATGTGCCACACTAAGTTATGATAATAGTTGTATTTAGGACTTGAAATGGTATCTTCCTATACCAGTCATTAGTTACATGATATGCGATTACAATCCGGTGGACAATTTCAAGTGCAATTTTGGTTACCTTATGTAAATTATGTTTACCTTCAAATAAAAATCTGATTATGCAAATTTTCTTAAACATAAACTGTTAACACTGTATTAAATTCTGTTCTCTCTTTTATATATATCATATAATAAATTATATATCATTTTGACATAACAAACAAATGTCAACTAAAATAGCTAAACGTATCTACAATTGTTACGCTATTTCTTCAATACACTATGTACACACTTTGCAGTGCTAAAATTTGCAGCAAGATAGTAAACATATTACTTTGATCAAATTTCTGAAGAAAATAAGGTTTATAAAGTACAATGCTAACACAGTTTCCTGTAGAATTATAGATGTTACTTGGTCCCTTTGTTTAGCATATACTTAGTTTGATTATGTAACACAAGTACAAGGAACATGGTTATTAACATTCACAAAAAAGTGTGTTGAAAAGAGATGGAAAAACTGGTGTGGCTCTACGGCTAAAAGACCGAGTGATTCGGATAAAAAAAACCAGAGAGACATCTTTGTTTCCGGAAAATTCCAAGACCCAACCTTCGTGGATCTTGACCAAGAACTGTCTGTGCGTAGCATGGATAGTGCTAAAATAAAACCCAACTCAATTATGTTTATTGGCCAAGCCCAAAACGTAGCCTCATTACACACAGCTATAAGCACCTCCCATGCACGATGGGTGGAGGACCGGACCACGTTTTGGGTTGGACCGAGAATGCCCGTATTCGGCGCGTGCATGGTCAGCAACTAAGTTGAGGAATATATAGCAAAATTGGCACATAAAGAAGTCAGAAGCAGTGATTACAGTACAAAAAGACAAAGAGAAACAACATCACATCATACAAAAGTGCCCATGAATTATTAACACCTGCACATTCATTTGGTTTTTCTTTCAGTACATGTACAAAAATTGTCTGACAAAATACATGTACAACAAACTTTGACCACTGGAGTACTGTATGTGGTCAAAGAATCTGAGCTAGAACCCCCCCCCGGAAAAAAATAAATAAAATCTGTGTTGTTGATACACTCTACGTGCAACCAGTTATTGTCATTGGATAATGTATACATAGACAACCTGAACGACATTATTAATGCCCATAAGATACGCGACAAAACATAAAATAATTTATCCTTCACAGAAGCCATGTTAGTATTCCAAAAAAACATTTTCGGATGTTGGCAACATTTATGAAATTGTTGAAGTCTTCCATTTCAAGTTCGATGGAGAAGTTCAAAATTACTTGAGTTAGTTGGTTGGTGACTTCTTTGACTAAACTTGCCTTTTGGTATGGATACAGATTATTGTGTTAATAAGTTACAAATTTGACATGATCAAACACCTCATGACCCCTTGCATTGGCCGCCATCTTTGATGCCAAACAATGGAAACGTGCACGCGACTACGTGTCGCGCACGACTCTCGGCCAATGATAGCTCTTCATTTACCTCAGGGGGGAGGGGCCTTGTGACGTCATTTGCAAGGGGAATTTAAGCCACAAACACCTCCTAAGTATGAAGTAGTGTAAATGGTGTTTGACAACATCTTAAAGAGTGGATACATCGTAGTTTTTAATCGGGTAGTTGTTTTTAAATAGGCGAATGGCCATAAGGTGTGCAAGGGCCAACAGACACCCAGTTAAGATACTTTGACATACATGTGCGTCGGAGTGTGGGGCTGAATCTTCTAACAATTCACCAGTATTGCTCCTTTCCACCCAGGAGTGTTTATGGGTTATGTAAGACTTGACAGTAAAGGCTGCGTGAAATTAGATGATTTGAGATAGCTAGGAGACATTTTAGTGAAATGCTTAGTATACTGTGGGTGCTGTCAGGATGCACTAAACATAGATGCAAAGGATATACCGTTATACATACCATCGGGACCTATTTAAATATTTCCAAACATAGCCAGAGGCCTTCGCCAAACCTCAACTAAGGCTTCGGGCTTTGTGTGGTGTTCGAAACACCGCACAAAATGTACACTGCTCCAAAATGGATGGCAGAGCCCAAGCCGAGGTTTGGGAAAAGGCCCCAGATGTATGTTGAATTGATCTTAAGGAGCTAATTGAAAATGGCTGTATCTATTCGTCTTGAATGTAAGTCAGCCATCTTGTGTCATATTCCCCGAATACAAACTGCAATGCCCGTTATGATAACCAGACTATGTTTGCAGAGGCAAGCTCGCGTTCAAATGCTTATATTTTTTAGTGGAATTAAGTGACAGAACTGCACCTGATTATTAATGTTTGTATACTAGGAATGAAATGGTGCTGTGTGTGTATCAGGCTATTACGTTTCATTTTCACTGATGCGTGAAGGGTGTAAGAAAAAGAGGTTTATTGTGGGAAAAAGTGTCCACCTTTCCTGTTGATAAGACGAATAAAGTGTTACATAAAAACGGAATTGAATGTGCTTAACAGCATCCACATAACACCGATATCACGTTCTCAAAACACCATGATAATCATTTGACATAGAGTGTATTCTTTCACAAAATCAGTTGATATCAACCAATTGGTGTGAACAACTCTTAATTCCGGCACCAAGCACGATAAATGGGTTGGAAAAAACAAACAAATCTTGCTTAAAACTAGAGATCACCCAGAAAATTGCACTGCAACGGAATCATCGACAACAAATTAAAGAACGCATACAGGAAAATGTCGTTTTGGGACCTGGAATTGGTAAAGTTCAACACTCATATTTTCCTCTGTTATCAATTAATTGATACCTCCCTACACAATATCCGTAATTGAATAAATCAGGAAATATAAAATGTGTATTGAAAGAAGGAGCTGATCAACACGACAATGTGTGGATCCACAGACTAACCACTGACGGAAACACCAGAATGAGGTAACAACTTGCTCTGAAAATTCTTCACACTGTGTAGCTCCACCGATATGAATAAAAAATTGCACTGCTAATATACTTACAAATTCAAAATGTACTCGCTTTTCAAAAAAGCACCTATTATGTAGAACGATACACGTGTATACACAATGGTGTGTGTAACAGTAAAAAGGTACGAGTACAAATCACGGTCCTGACAAAAAAGCAATATGACAACTTCCCGAATTTAAAATCTAAATATTCACTAAATAGTCACCCATCACAACTTTCACATTTCAGACAATATTTTTTAAAATTACGTTACTGTCACCGAAAAAACAGTACAAATCAATACAAATTAGACCGTCCGTTGGTAAAATCGTTAAGCAATAAACATCAAAATTTGTGAGTAGAAAACAAAAACAAAAAGACATCAATATGTTTTGTTACGAATATAAGTTCTTTGGCAGAGGCGCGTTTTTCGATCATAGGTGTTATTGTATCACAAGAAATCAAAAGTCACTCATCATTTTACTTGTTTTTTATTTGTTTATAAAAGCTCACTACTTGAGCCAATGGCGAGGAAACATTGTAGGCTGTTACGTCATTATGACGAAACTACTTTGGTCAAGGGTGTAGAAAAGTCGCTTGCACCGGTTCGCAGTCTCAACCTCACGCGTACACACGTTGATAAAAAGGCCACAAATTATAACTTATTAATAACTTTTTCCAAACCTCTTGATTTCATGCCTTTCTGCTCCTTCGACGTCATTAATAAAATGGCGATGCCGTCTGGATGCTTTTGTTTCAAAGTCTCTTCACAACATCAGCTTGGATCAGATAATCCACAATCGTTTATTTCCACATAATTCATTAGTGTGTCATCGACCTACTCTCTGCTGTCAACAATCTATAGGCTCTGTCAGAGTTGTTCGTGGGGTTGATAAAAAGCAGCTAAAAAAATAGATTGCCCAATTGACACGAAAGCATAACGTCATGTGATTTGTGATGCTAATTTGCCTTGCCATGATAGCCATAAATAATTTACAAGGTTCCTTTCCCGGAAGGACCTTTGTTTTAAAGACCTTTTGCACCAACAATCAATTGCAAATTTTGATGAAAATGGGTACAAAGAGTCTTACAAATTCACTAACATTTTAGAAAAGTCTTGTTTTGGGTGAGTGTAAGGTAAAAACAATGTTGGTATTAAAGAGAAAAAAATTGTCACATGGAACCTTTCAGAGCCGGTAATAAAGCTGACATTCAAATTGTGGAAACACACATCCAAGTCATTGTTAAAACATATGGTTTCAAATCAACCCCAGCGAAAGACTCACGGCTGGCCTGGAACGATTGTATCTTCACCCGAAGCCCAAACCTGGTGGAGAAACTTTGAACTGATCTCACTCATTCCTTGCATCCATAACGGGCAAGCGACATGCCACCCTTGATATCACACACGTTCTCCGTACGCCATAATACAGGTATACACCAACCATAAGCGTTCGTGGGTTTGAGTATTACAGCATGCAGCCCTATGTAATGAAAGCTCCGGCTTTCATTTTGCCTTCCTTTTCGTTATCATTCCATCATATTTTTTTGTATAACTTAAGCACGCCGATGTGTAAATTTGTGAATAATCCCTGAGGAAAATGTTGGCCACATTGCCATCTTTTCACGTTTTATCTTCTTCCTACAGCAGAATGATCCTTCGGCATTGTAATCGTTACGATGTACTGCCGGTCGGCAACTCTGTGTTCACTTAGCTTCTTAAATGGACCCCATTATTATTAGAGCCCTTCCAGCATGACCGCCATTTTTTTTTACACCTTCCTGAAGGGGAGAGGTCACGCCAAATCTCTGCAAGTGGTACGCCCTCTACGGTAGATGCCGCCCATATTGCAGCCAATTTTCAACGGTGCACGTCACGGCGCGGTACCGCTTCGCTGTCGTCATCTCGTTCGTCTAGTGGTCACGTGGTCTGATCAGTGACGTCATGTTTTCTAACACGGTGAGTCAACAAGCCCCAGGTGTATTTAAATCGTCCACAGCGATGCTCGTCTGCGTGATGTCACTTTGCAGGGCACCGTCTTTTGAAGACACGCTGGACAATCGCTGAAGCCGTCTTGTCGTCCATTTTAAAAAGTCTACACAATGTTAACCAGTACACTGCTCCGTTCAACGTCCATAAGGTCATCATTAGTGTTTCGAATTTTTTCACACCAAAAGTCATGAGGAGGAGGCAGGCCTTGAGGTATCAGGCCAACCGGTAGTTGGGGCTCCTCACTTCTTCTCCCGGCTCGCATTCTCGACCATTCTCCGAAACATTTTGGAGTTGAGAAAGCGTGGAAATGAGTCTCGGTGCATGAGGATGTAGATTTGTTGCTGGGCTTCGTCGAACGTGTGGATGGTTGGGTCGGCCATGTTCCTATTTACGGCCTCTCGAACGCGCGAATCCAGACTTACCTGGGGAGGCAATCAAATTCAAAACATGTATTAGTACTTGCACTGCCAAAGATTGTTAAAACTTGTGACACATTCCCGCTAGGTGGCAGCAGACGGGATCCATTGTTCTCAAAATGTTGGAGTGAGCAGAACTATACATAAGCACTTGAAATTCACCTCGTATGTTCCGCTACACATAGAGTTCCAAGATATCCCATTGTTAAAAAATATCAAGTGCATGTTCTTCGACAAAGAGAGCTGGACTTAGTTTCTTCGACAAATAACGTCTTGACTATAGTTTTTTTCCCTTTTATTTTATGGTCAGTAATACTGTGGGCTAATTGAATGAAAAACAAAGTCATCTAACTCAAGACTAGCGCCTAAGAGTCTTAAGATATCGAGCAAAGGATTTGTTTTTAATGAGCAAAGGTTCTTACCTCTTTTGGTGAAAGAATAGATATATAATCCTCGTAAATTAGCCTGGCCTTTTCCTCTACAGCAGCTGAGTTAGATTCCTTCCCTAGCTCTTCGCAGGCTAGCCAGAATAGTAAATTCTCTTCGCTATATTCCGACCGTAAATAGTCCCGAAATCTCCTCCGACCTCCTAAACGAAAATGAATTTAAAATGTGCATGAATTTGTTGTTAGAGTAGATGCATTCCCACCATCTTGTTAAATTATAAAGAAATTGTTCTTGGATTAAATTGGGGTTGGAATGACTTGAATTAAGCGGTTGACGTATAAACAAAGAATTTACTCCTCCAAAATGATTGGCTGAAATGGGCAATCGTTTGGTGAAAATCTAGTTCATAGAAAAGAAATGGATCCCCGTATAAGGAACGACAACCATACACCCTAAGAGCTGACTGTACAATCTCAGTTGGTTAATATATTTTTCGACCAATACTTGGCTTTTTTTCAAAACCATTTGAGGGAACAAACTATTTGGATACTCCATGTTTTACTGGATATAAAATGAATACTATTTAGTTGAATCTACTTACTTGCACTTTTCATCATTGCATCGAATGAATGTGACCAGATTCGTATCTCTTCTACTGTTGGACTATTAAGGAAAAAACACATAAAACACAATCAACAAATGAGAAGTTTGGATTTTAAAAAGTTTGGCTTATTATCTAACTCAGGGATAGTGAAAATAATTTCGAGAAGTTTACCCTATCCACTTGTCTACTCCGTTGCAGTAGATAGAATAAAATGACAAGTTCTTTCAGAAGTAAATAGGATGACAAGGGCCAAATTTCATAGCACTGCAAAGCACAAAAAGTAGCTAAGCACAACAAAATTATGATTACACGACTACGGTTACCAGGCCAAACACATGTCGCAGGTACCATCTGTGACTGGTATCATGCTCATTTCTGGTGAGCTGAATTGTTAAGCAATATCTCATGCTTAAGTAGTTCTATGAAATTTGGCCCAGAGCTCAAATTCTACCTCTGGCGAAAGTAGATAACGCATGGTGTCACTGCAAACTGAAAACCATAAGATTTGATTATGTGCTCAATAAAGCCGTGTGTTTTCTGAAAATGTCAATCTGGTTGATCAGGTTTTGTTTCACAATCCAATATTGATGTAATAACTAATTCTTAATCTCCACATTTTTATTTACATGATAAAAATCTTGTTTTAAAAACTTATCATTAATTTGGTATAAATAACAGGCTAGAGTAGCTCGACGTCGAAATAAATCCCCATTAATGAATTATTCATTCATTTAGATTTGAAGTTCCCATTGCATATAGTTGCAGGAATACTTACTTATCATTTGTATCCCCATTTGCCAACTCCATTGAGCCGCCTCCTGACTCTTCTTTACCGGTGTTTTTCATGCTTAGACTGTCCGACAGAAACAAAATACACAAAACGAAGAATGATTATTTTGTCTCAAGGGAGTCATCCTTCATCCCAAAAAATCCTACAGCCCCACCCCTAAAATGGGCAAGATCTGAGGTGGGTCCACGTCTAAAAATGATAATAACTGTGGGAAGTTAAATTCATGCTTTTACCACAAAATGCACAATTGTCCCACATTATAGGAATCAGAAGCTCGAGCAATGACTAAAACAACCCAGTAATCAAAACACAGTGGTCTTTTGAGAATAACGAGCTCCCGAACGATGCTTGTAAAACAACATTGCTGCACAATAATGACGCAGTAAGGAAGATAGTTTCTTGCAAAACCGGTGACAAAATAATGTTCCTCATGTAACCATACCATCAGCGTTACCGTTGTATCTTTACTGCATTCCTGAGTCGATTATGAAACACTATGAATTTGTTACTCGGTACAGTTGAAACACGGTGGTTAACTTATAAATTTAATGTAGTTGTTTTGGCATGTTTCCGTGTACTTTGCTCTCTACAGATAAGACAATGTTATTAACTTTTTTTAAAGAGATTTTTTTCTCCAAATTATGATAAGAGAATAGGTTATCAAGTTAGTAAGCTAACGAATAGGTCAAATTTGTCATCAGGAAAGATTGCATTGTGAACTTGAACGCGTAAGCCTTGCCACAGGGTTTTTGTCAAGTAAAATGTAAAACTTTGCATGATGTGGATTAGGTACGTAGAAAAGAACAAGTTTTTGGCTAATAACTATGTAAAAATCTCTAGTTAGAACAAGTGTGTCTGAAAAAAACCCAGAGTATGGTGAGGTAACCCTCGACGGTCCGAACAGTGTGGTCATTTCGTCTTCATAAAAACAGGAGCAGGGCCCCGTTTCATAAAGCCTGTAAGCACACAAACTTGCTAGGCACAGAAAAATCTTGCTTAGGAGAAACAGGTAACCAGCCAAAATTCCATGTAGTTTACATTGGCTGCGACTGGTGCCCCACTCAACGTTTGCTGAGCAAAGAAAATTTCTAAGCAGGTTTTTCTGCTTATAAGCTTTATGAAGTTGGACCCAGATCGTACTCTTAAAAAACGTCAAATATCAAGCGGATCTTTATCATGTTGCAACCATCCTTGCCAAGATCCCTCTACACAATAATGAACACACACAGTTTACCAAAAAAGGGCCAGACTTTTTTCTGTTCCAGCCTGGGTTTGATAACATTGCTTCAAAAGAAGAAAACCCAACCAAAGATGGATGCATCATGATAAAGTTAAAATCGAAGTGATCCTACCACGAGCAACTGCAACAGCAGCACCAGCAGAAGCAGCAGGCCCTAGAGCCTTTCGCCCCTCCCCCTCCACGTTCCTGTGCTTCTGGCACTTGGTGTGTGGAGGATACGGAAGGGGGGTCCCTCGTCGGTTGATGGGCCGACTCTCTCATGGCCTGATCCGGTGCCTTAACAAGCATGGAACGAAATTCGGGTGCTGTAGAGAAGAAACAAAAGCGATTTAGTATGTTACAAAGTAAATGACCCAAAGTAACATTTATATCATTAACATCATGCTATAAAGTTAAGCCTAATATATAAAGAAAATTGAAATATCTCATGCAACAGTAAACATCAATAACCTATCGTCAACTTCAATAAACAACGAAATAACAACGAAAAACTAAACTTCGTGATTTGTATTTGAGAAATGAGGCTAATTAAAGCACAAGTATGTGTCAAAGATTGTGGTTCACTGAGAAACATATTTTTACTTTTCAAATTCTTGTGAACTGGTCATAAACTATTCCTTACGACTCCAGTGCCTTGATAGGTGTTTAATGCTATACTAAAGCATTGTGTACATTATCACTGCGCGAGCAGTGTACCTTTGGGCCATGTTTAAAATAGTGCGTGCGGATGAATATCGTGTTCTTGGGGGTGTTGATGCATATTAGCATGAAACAATCGATAGTCGGGTGCTGTGAAATAATGAACTCAAATAACGGCCTTTTTCCAAACCTCAGCTAAGGCTCTGTCTCCGGGCTCCGAAATTGACGACGAAGTCCAAGCCGGAGCCCAAGCCCAAGCCGAGGTTTGGAAAAATTATAAAGAACTGGACGGGTTTTACAGCAAGTGGCATACAGAGTTGCCGCCCATTTGTCTAAATCTAATCCTCTAGTTTTCAAGATACACCATAAAGGGATGGTACATTATTGGTTATTGGAAGAGTACATTCATTCCATTTGTTTAGTTTTCAAGAAACATATTAAGGTACGGTACATCATCGGTTATTGGAGGAGTACATTTATTCCAATCCTCTAATTTATCAAAAAGGAAAAGCAGTGGTTTGGGGGAAAGAAATTGATTCAAATTCTTTATTTCGTTCCATAACTTTTACTTCCAATTGTGGCTATCACACAAGGTAATTTGTGAATGCAAACAGCGCAAGATAACCCCTTATCATCACTCACATTGATATTTTCAAATAACTGTCTTGGTGATAGAAAGACACTGTTAACAAAATAACTGACTACCAAAGATTTGTTTTGGGTGCAGTTGGTTGTCTCAAATTTGCCCGTAAATACTGTCTCATGAAACCAAGCTCGTCGATTCAATCATAGAGCAAGGACCAGATTAAATTTAATTCAATATTTATATATATAAAAAATTAAGTTTACAAATAAATGATGATTTCGCTTGTTGGATTTAAATAATTTAGAAATGACATATTGTGTGGATGCTTTTGATTTTTGCAATTGTATCCTCGTGCACAATTCTTTTAATATCTGATCTGTCTCTTTAATCTGATGGAGGATGTGGATTTGACAATGGTAAAGATATTATCATGACGGTAAGGTTTCAGTGATTCCTGATTCTGTGCATTGATACATCATACAAATTAAGGTAGTGAACCACGCTGGTGATGATGGGCTTGTGTAACCAGATAATCAAGGGTTCAGTGTCTTGTCTCTAAGAAGGATACAGTGCACACAAAAGATGGAGAGAGAACACGAGAAGGAGTGGGGAACCCACTCAAGCTTCAGATACATCATGTACTTTTGCCCGGCACGAATTACTGACCTACGATGGTTTGTTACAACACGCTACACTTCATTTGCTCCTTTTGGAAGGAAGTTGTATAAGAAAACAGAAAAATGGCACTTTGGAATTTGAAAAGAAATATTTACAAATGTTCGAACAACACATGACAATGGACCTTGAACCTTGAATCCAAGCTATAGGTCCGTGCAAAACTTATTTCTCCCCCTCAAAACTCAACGGCGAATACACCGACCAAAATAAAGCAAACAAAATAGTAATAACCCAACAGAACACAGTCAGATATGACTGACAGGTATTTTTATCATTTACTGTGAGTGAAAATGTCAGGATAGATACAGGAATGTCGTTCAATAACCGTATGCTTTCGATGGGGAAAATAACAAAAGTGTTTGGAAAAAGGACAAGGAATTTACATACACAAGATAATTTTAAATCCATGTTGTTTGGGTAACATGTAATAACAATACGGTCAAAGTTTAGGGAAAGTGAGACCAGTCTATTTGTCTGGCGGCATTCCCATTTTCGTCGGAGCTTGTTTGCATACAAAGACTAGGAACATTATTCCATCAGCAACATAGTGCAGACATTTTTCCAAACTTTAAATTAACTGGAAAGTGGCTGAAAATGGTGTTGTGCAAACCAGTAATCATTATACTGATTTTCGACGCTCAGAAAATTATGGATGCGTGGTAGATGTTAAAAGTCTCGAAAAGGAACTTGTTACGTCACCCAAAACTGACCAATAAAGACAGACCTGTCAGGTGCTACCATGTTCATTATATCATGTTCATCGTCATGTTCATCGTGTGTGCACCCATGATTCTCATTTTACCAGAAGAGAACCGGCTATTTTACCCTGCTAGCCTCGGTTTGGTTGCATTGATTTGAATAGGAGATAAAACAACATGGCTACACCATGATATTTAATAACTTGTCCGTCTACGGGGAACCAGTTAAGGAAATCACAGTGTAAAGAACACGTCACTGCGGGAGACCATTGAAGACGAAGCGCGCATGTGATTGGCACACGTCAGCACTGAGAACGATCTATTGCCTTTGTAAGAGAAGACCAACGACACAATGAGATTACGTTTACTTTGACGAGATATTTTTGCGGCCATTTTAGTCAGGGGTCCCTTGAGTATGGACGAGGACAATACTTGTCATGCACAAGGGAACCAGACTGTACTCCTTTGAAGCATCGGTTATGGAAACATTTGTATACAGAACACAAAGATAGTCTTATAATTCCATTCACGAAACTTGACGTCGTGTTTCAATTTGTAAAGATTTGGCCGTCACGTGTACATTCACATCACATTTTTTTTCTCCGTTGCAGTGAGCTAAAGAAACATAATATAATGTGTTACTGTTCACTATACGTTAAAGGGTGATGAACTTATCCAATCCAACTCGACTCTGACTTTACGTTCCATCGAAACTAACCATTTCTACCTACATACCCCTTCCATTTCACATTCTCTTCCCTTCACCCCGTTCGTGCCCCTTCTAGCTGATTTGAAGACACACAATTTGTCAAAAGTCCCCCAAAACAGCATTCTGAAATTCAGCCTGCGCCCAATGTATTTGTCCGTTAACATTTCCACATTCTGCATGCTCTTCGCGCCATCATGAAGCTACACATGCGGACGGATCGATCAGCCGAGCAGAAACATATAAAGCCTCTGGAAATATTCGTAAAATTGTACTTTTTTTTATACATACACTGCATCTGGATTGCGGTAAAATAAACAGTAAACTGTAATGTCATCGTTGTAAATTGCTGTGATCTTAGTATAAGATGAAAAATACACTGTGGTTTTGACAATTGAATGGGGCAAAAATGACGACCACGGAAACGTAGAATAGGGAGTGAAAAGGAAAATAAAAAGCGACTGAAAGCGGAGTAAAGAATAGTGAGCGACAACCGAAAATTAAAACATTGAGCAACAACGGAAAATATAAGTGTGACCGTGGAAAAAAGGACAAGTGGGTGACAATGAAACGTTGTAGGAACACGAAGAGGATTCGGGGAGCTATAGTGGCAACGGTAACCTCAAAATGAGTGTTGGAATAGAGGGTGTTAAAGAGAGCAGCACGTCTTAAGCGGAAATGAATTCTAGAGGCCTTGTCATGGTGAACCATTGACATTCCAATCAAGTTCACCGTGCTTATTATGTTTCCTATGTGCTTCGCAAGTCACACGACGAGCTTATCATCACGGCGTGTACGGTACTAGCCATCACCAACCCCCTATACTTAATCGCTTGCAAACGCGGTTACATAAAGTGTACAACTCAACCCCCAAAACGTCCAGAAGCCCACGGCTTTCTCAGTTTTCTTTTATTGTGACGAAATCAAAGCGATCTAGGAAAGGTCGAGGGAGAAGGGCGATATACCCTCTTGCCGACGTCAACCTGTGTGGCGAAGATAACGCGGAGTAGTTCATGCGATAGAAGAAACAACGGGGCGCATGACGGGCAAGTGCCTTCAGGTCCGCGCGGCTCGATTCCGGCGAACAAATCGCCTGCTGACCTTGGGCATGGAAAGGAGAGAATCAAGCAGATTGTATCACACTTTGAAATAAGAAATTGAAAAAAGCATCCATCTCTCACGAGTCACATGAATACATTAAAGCATTGGCTTCTTCACCTTTAGGGCCTATCTATTTGAGTTGTTCATAAATCAGCCTGTGTTCCAATTTGAAGTCGGCAACAACGCCGTTATTTAATTCCCAATTCGAAATTTATTTGAAAGTAGTGTTGTGCCCCTAAAAGGGTACAGTTGCTGCAGAAAGGGTCTATAACCAGAGCGACTACAGTGTCTAGTGTCTAGAATATATTTTTTACAGCCAATTCTCGTGTTCTTTACGTAAACATTATGCATCAAGACATTAACCCGGTTAGACTTATTTCTGCAAAATACTACTTTTGAAATATTCCTTATAAAACTTGTATAATACTGTCACTGAGGATATCAATGAGAAATAAATGTCGTATTGAATTAAACAGAATTTATACACAACACAACGACGATGATATTCAACTTGGAATTAGGGTTATTTGAAGATACATTGAAACAATTTTAGTTCCTTCGATAACTTAAGCAAACAATGTAAATGAAGGAATTTGAATGATTTAAAATCAAGTTTTCGCACTTTCACAAGAATCCTCTTGTTGATTTATGAGGAATATAGGCTTTTGTCAGTCGTCTTGAGAATGCTCTTAACTTCTTCAGTTAAGAACATTATAATTTGATCAGTAGGCAACAACTGAAGTTTTAACTTTCGAAACTTGTCAAATCTACTCAAGTGTGGAAAATTACTGTCTGAACAATTCACTTCAAGTCACTTTTTTGGCTAAATTGTCATGTAAGTGTCCAACTAAAGAAAAATGCTTTGGAAAAAAGCTCAAACGCTCTTACAAAAGTAACAGTATACCGGTACATCATAAAAGCTGTGTGAACAAGATTGAACAGTAACAACAGCGACAACGACAACGACAATGGCAACGACAACGACGACGACGACAGCAACAGCAACAGCAACATCAACATCAACAACAACAACAGGGATTTAAACTTGTGCTTAAATGGCAATACTGCATGCAGAGATGCGGTGAAGTATCTTTGCGTACGAGGGCAACATATTATTTGTCATGAGCTAGTGGTTCAAGTTGCATGGCCCGATCTTCACCAAAAGAAATGTGTTTTGACAGCAACAACCTTTACATATAGGCCCTACCACGGAAAATGCAAAAAATACAATAATCTAACATGAATGTATTGTTTGTACTTGGCTGATGGAAGTGAGATAGTGCCGGGATCCATAAGAACAATTAATTTAGTTTTTAATTAACTTCCACTTGTCATTGGCAGATATTTTCGTGCAATGCCTTAAATGAACCATTAAGTTTCTTGAATCTAATTAAAATAGCTACTTTAAATTTAATTCTAAATTTTCGGGTCAAGTCAACCAAAAATCTAACCTCGCATCTTTAAATACGTATATACAAGAGTAAAAATTAGAGAATGAGTACAGAGTAAGTGGCTCATCGGTCAATATATAATACAACATTATGTAGAAAATGGTTCCATACAATCTCTGGTTCTACCCATCGAAAGAAGAGCGGCAGTTTGAGCGTGCAAAACGCATAGCGTGCGAAACGCCTCTTTGCTCCAGTGTGAGCACACATGCTGAAATAATCAACTAACTAACAGGTACCCGAGTCATCGATAAGTGACAAGTGACAATGCTCTGAGTAAGCGGTGATCACAGGGGTGTTATCTGGGAATCAAGTGCATATTGTCATTTTTGTTTTGTCCTTTTATTCTTATAATCCTATTCTTACATGTGCGTGTGATTTTTGACTTTTCATTCATTTGCTGACTCTGTAATTTACAACAAAATGTAAGTCCCCTATTTATGTATTTTAGGAGTGTTTCGTTTTGGTTGATCTCCTCAGCTTTCTTTAACTTTCAGCGTGACACCGGGTGCGTTATCAGCTCCCACTTGATATACACTTAGACCTAAAGCCCACCAAAGATATAACAAAACACATATAAGAACCCCCCCCTCAAAAAAAACCCAACCAACCAAACAAACAAAAACACCCAACAAACACACACACCCAAAACAAAAAAGCAAACAAACAAACACCCCAACACCCCAACAAACAAATAAACAAACAAACGCACGTTAATCCGGAGGTTACAGGCTCACGTCCCGCGCCAGTAAAACTTTCTTTGTTCAACCCCTAAATATCAATATATCAGCACAATTACTTCCTTAGTGGAGACATTGTTCTCACGTGAAAGGTGTAGCTGTTATAACGCGCTACATCTTGAACTGAAGTGTGTATATGTATTACCGGTATGAAAAAGAACGATGTTCTGCAAATATTACAAAACCCCGAATCAAGAACAAGGGAAGGTTATGTAATTAATTTGGATGCAGCTTTCTTAGTGTGCTTTGATTGTCGTTCCAATTACTACGTAAACATGTGTGAGTTGGTGCTATTTTCAGCGCACAATGACGTCAGTCTTCTATTGTCCATGGTTGAAAAATTATATAGAGACAACTATATATAGTGCTCATGCTAACGAGCATTTTTGTAGAGGTGCGGACCGAAAAGGGATGTACATTATTGACAAGTTATTCCATGCAACACTTCATAAAGTTTAAAAATATTCAAATGTGGTTTTCCAGATACATACGAAGAGATGTTTCGCCAGTTTAAAGAGTTTTGTTTCATTCTTTCCAAATCATCGAGTTGTTATAAAGAAGCGTATCACTAAGGTAAATTATTGATTTTGAATGGAGTATATACGGTCAATCAAATACTCTAGTTTTCCAAAACCTTTGTATAAAGTATATATTATAAAAACTGAAGGTACATAAAATATAAACGCTTACTTATTGCAAGTTCAGGTGGGTTACATCAAAAAGATAAAAAATAAAAGTCTCTTCAAAAATATTTGTTTCCAGAGTGCTTGGTACAGTGCCTTCATCAAAATTACGAAGTTATAAACATAATTTAATATATATATAATTTAATTTTTCAGTAAAAACTAACACATCATCTTTAATGCTTCTTTTTAATACATTTCTTTTCAGCTTTCTTTAACTTATTTCCTTAAGTCATTGTTGTTTTTCCATTGTGCTTTCTTAAAAATTTAATATAATTTTATTGCACATTTACTTGTTTTTTAATTAAACATTGATGAATGAATGAATGAATGAATCATCAAAATTATAAAGTTATAGCTTTCAATAAAAAACAAAGAAACATCCCCCCAAAAAACCAGCTAGATTAAATATGTGATGATAGTAATATCATCGAGCTTATACTTTTTTTTCTAAAATATTACTTTCCACGTGTGAAAAGAGTTATAATGTTTACTTTCTAATTAGCTGTCTTCTTATATATTATACTATACGCCATTATAAAAACAATTTGTAAGCGCAGGGCATTATAGGGATTCAAATAGATATACTTGTACAGGCAAAATGTCCTTCCAGAAATAGGCTGGGCAGTAAGAGTGAATTAGTTTACAAGAAATATTCGACCTTGTTCATAAATCTGGGAAAGAGAGAGAGAATAAAATGTGGGTTATAAATGATCTCAAGGTCTGTTGTATAAAAGGAAGATGGTTTGTAAATGTCAAACATGTCTTAGATATATACCGTTTCTTTGGAGTAAATTGTACAGGAAGATCCTGGTATACCTCTTGAATTGATAAAGTGATCATTGGTTTAAATAATGTACTCCGCTGAAATTAAAGCCTTCAATTATGGGCTTCTGAACATAATATCAAGGTCGTTAAGTACGGGATGTTTGATTTAACACTTCAATTCACGCATATATGTTAATTTCTAATAATTTGCTATTTTTGGCCGCTGTTGGTTTTAGTTTGGTTGATGTTAATACCTTGTATGCAAGGCGTCTTACAACGTCACACTATCACCGAATGTTCGTTACTTATTATTGACATAAAGCAACATAAACCCTTGCATCTGACGTCACTAAAAATGCGCCCCTCACTAAAGGTCAAAACAAAGACCTACCTTTGACCGAGCGTGACGCATACACACGCGCGCGTTTCTATTGTTTGACGTCAGCGAAGGCGGCCTATCCAAGTGTCAAAGGCAGTTTAGACTGGTTTGAGTTGTTCATAATATTGGGAAAAACAATCATTTCATCTCGCAACGGCTGCACTTAAGACAAGATCTTAAATTGGGATGCAATGCGATGTTTAAAGACATACACAATTTTCGTGAAATCAAGGACGTAATAATTATTAACAGCTCCTTGATCACCGGAATAAAAATTTTCTATTTTTCTGTTTTATTCTTATGGTGAATGTCATTGTAACTCTTGCATATAATTGAACAACATTCTGTAGACACGATTATAGGATTTTAAATGTCTGATGGTGTAATTAACTTGCCATTAAATGGCCAGTTGTAAATGTTTTCCTTTAAGTTCACAGGGAGGGAAATGATTCTCAAGTCAACACTAAAATAATGTACATTCTCAGAAATAATTAAATTGTTCATCTTTTTTGAAGGGTATTTATATCGTTACTTTTATTGCTATTACTTATTTTTGTTTGGTATGTATTTGTTTGTTTATTTATTTTTTGACGGGAGGGGATGTTTTATTACAGAACAATTTCATTTGTTTTGTAAATTATGTAACTTTTAATATGTGTTTAAACCCCAAAATGACATTGCTCATATTGCGCCCTCTTGCGTCCGTGAAGAGGTGTGTATTCACAAGTGACATTTTCTCCAAGGTAGACGCGTGGGGCATGCGTGGGAGGGTTGGATGACTAGAGACAAGTATGAACTCATCACAATGCATTATAACTGCACACCATCAAAGGGCAATGAAAAAAAAGCACTGAAGGTAACCTTTATTTTGATGTGACCGTTTGTTCCATTTTCATTTGAATATCATGCGGCATGTATTTATGTTGAATGTGCATGAAACTGAACGATCGCCAAAACTTTCCTAAACTGATGTTAAAAGCTTACACTTTATAGGCCTTAGGGATGGGGTAAATATACTGAACATTTTTGCAAAAGTCCTTCTGATGCACACTAATTTATTTTTGTCGAATCCACCTCAGAATATTTGCATTTTTATCAAAATGCCTTACATGATAAAATCGAATAGTTGTAAAACAACATTTACCAAGAGGTTTTTTACAATAAGTTACACTGAAGGTAAAAATCTATGGGTGATTTTTCGCTCGCCTGTAATGATGTTAAACAACATTTTTTAGTAAACAGCAGTAAGGTAATGATTTGCCTCTGACAAAGGTCGGAAATAAGCTGAACCCTTCTTGGGTTCATTTAGTATAAACTGAAAACTCGTGCATCTGAATAACAGTTTTCGCCAATAAGGGTTGTCTATCTTTTGGACATCACATTTAAAAGAAGTTTATCTGTCACTTAAAACCCATTATAAATGACAAGCTCAAGCAGTGCCCTTACAGGAAGACCTGTATTATTGGCTGAGAGTTTTCAATTGTTTGACCTCGACGATTGCAACTTACGCAAGTATTGATATTTTTAAATTTACATAAACTGTGGTGACCGTATAACCCGGCTTTTAATAAGTGTACTTCTCAACATGTCTCACCAACACATTACCATAATCACTACAGTGTCCCCTTTTATAGTTTATTGGTCTCCATTCAAGTTCAAGTTGATGGGCGAACCTTAAACCAGAACTGCAGCTGACTATCGGACCGATGTGATAAACTTAATATGAACCTTTTCGAAACCACGGTTTTGCCTGAGGCTTGGGCTTAGGCTCTGTCAGTTAATTGGGAAATTTACGCTTTCATAACGGGACATCATACATGCAGACGGAGCCCAAGCAGAAGGCCAAGCACAAGCAGTTGGTTTCGAAAAGGGCGTTAGTCGCTTTTCGAATCCACTGTCTGGAGCCTGAGTGAAGCCCCGTACCGAAAGGGCACGTTTTCACCAAAGAGACGGAGCCAAAGCCAGAGCCAAAGCCATAACTTGATTACTTCTTCATTTCATTTTTATTAAACTATGTGTATTATATTTATCCACTATTTCCATGGAAATGTTTTGGTGAAAGTTTGGCTTATAAAAGTTTTTATCTTTACACAGTCAAATTGCAGACGTCTAATTTTAGTAAGAGGTTCCAACGCTAGTGTAATGTAAACATAAGATAAGGCCGTATCCCAATTGGCGGCTACGGCTACAGCTACGACTGTAGCTTAGAGTGTTGTCAAGGAGGTCCAATACTTCGACGCGTGATGACGCGGTGATCTAGCCGTAGCCATATATAGCCACTGCCTAACTTAGATTAGAGAGTAAGCCTTTGTTTGAATCCAAACCTTACCTTCTATCATAGCCTTTCTCATAAATTAATAAAATAACGCACAGGGATGCTGACAAGGTCAAGCGATTAATTTGTGAGCGTCTTTTCCGAATTCATTTTGGTTGCTGGACTGATTCTTTCTGCCATTAATAATTAAGATGTTTCCTAATGAGAACATTAACAAGTTTTTGGATTAGAGGAGTAAGTGAGTCCAATTATCGCATCATCGTGTTAATCAGTTTATACAATACCATTCTAAAAATATAAAATGGTGGTAGGCCAACATCAGTTAAATACAATCGGTTTTTAAAGGAAAAAACAAACAAATAAAATGAATTAATCCGTTCTAATTACTGATTGATGACTGACGAGAAACAACGCAAATCTTTCCAAGATTAGTCTCTGTACATTTATATAACGAGTGTAAAAAATCCTTGACAAAACATTGCTATTTAACTTATACTGTAGGTTGGTTGATACTCGTTAGAATTGAGAAGATACAAGCGAATCTGCCACGAACTAATGACATGTCGTACAGTGTACCTTCAAGCATGTAGAGATTTAAGATGTCCTTTGGTTAATTACAAACGGACTGTCTTTCATCCCTCACATGGCCAGCTTGTTTATTCTGCATGTCGTCCTTAATCACTCGTAATTACAACAACATTATTTACTGAAATTGCAAGGTCAGGCCCTCTACCGACGACATGGGGTGGGGGGGGGGGGTAATTTCGCTTGTCCGTGCGCCTCATCCACAAAGGCGCTGGGATGGGTTGACGTAATGCACATGCGTTTTAGACCATTCCCTTGACCCCGGTCACCTTTTCCTGTTTACGAAATATTTAATTATCAATAAAAATGTGTAAATCCAACGCAAACAACTATTGTCATTCTCTGCCTTGTACTCAAAATAGGGCTCGATGGCAACATTCTCTTTGCAACTTTGGTTTTAAAAGATCCATGATGGAGAATCCATGGTGTACATTACATGTACGTGTACATGTTTTACATGCACAAGTACATGTAAACGTATAAGTACATGTTGTACATGTATATGTTGTGATTGTGCGCTTTGTGCTGATCAGCAGTACAATAGTTCCCATCATGCATCAGTACATCCTGATTAAGACAAATCAGCCCATTCCACCGGTATTGGATGAGACCGGTGGGCCGAACGAGATTAAAGACTGGTCCCCTGTCTTTATCCAAAACCTAAAGACAGGCAACGGTTAATATATCAATGGTTGCATTGGATATAACTGGTATTCGAGTGAACCACCAAATACCCACTGAAGACGCCAAGCAAAAGGTCAAAGGTTAACGTCCATCGATCAATTCGTAGTGACTTAATGGTTTGGAAGGACGGTATCTGGCGTCATTCACGATCTTCGAACTGATGACTTTAGATGTCCGGGCTTTGGGGGTAAATGACCACCAATTAGTTGCCTCATTCACGACGGATAATAATTATGAAAGTGTTGTTGTAGCTTTCCCAACCACCCTTTGTATCTTACTTGATGCGTGCCTCAATTAACACGACCAATGGTCTGACAGTATAACAGGGTCATTTGATTTCTGGAACAGTAAATAAAGATATGTGTGCAGCTCTTTCGTTTGAATCAACAAAAAGCAGTGACATTTGAAAGCGAGGTGGAACCTGCAAACTAACAAAATAGTCTGGTTTACTTCATGAGAAGTCATGGTAACAAAGATGGCTGGGTCTATGGCGTTCATCATCCTTGTGATGGGGTTTATTTTGTAAAATGTGTCAGCTTGATGACCTTTCTCATTTGACCGCCGGTGCATTTTGTCAAAATTGCCTAATTTGCATACATTTTCCCTGTATTTATTATTTATTTTAAGATTGAAAGAATGGTACCATGCAGCCTTGAGATGGAAATGAATAGCCTAAACTAACAACTACTGAATGGAAATAGAATGAGGATCAGGTTGGCTCAGTGGTTTCTTTCCCTGCCTTTCACCTCTGTGGACCCCGTTTCGCTCAGACTTGAACCTTACATGTGGTTTGGGGTTTCAGTCCCAACCTGATTGCGTGGGTTTTCCCCATTGGGGTTTTCCTCCCACATCTAAAACTGAATATTTCTTCTCGTTTCCTATATTCCGTTAGCAGCGCTAATTGTGCTCTTGGATGTGTAACAAAATATATAAACAAACAAATAAATAAAATTACAAACCCAGTAAACAAAAACACTTGATGACGAGACACAATGAATGTTAACATAGTATGTTTTGTTCTGGTTACAACTGCTAGTGTCAAAGGAAATTTGCATACAACAGATCCAGGACCAATCCTTTTTACGACGTTCTTACAATTACAAAACTCTATGTTTATGATGTACCAAATTCTTCTATTTTAGAGAAAGACTATATTGAATAATGACTTGTTAAGACAAAACAATCCATGTATATTTCTTATAACAAAAGAGTAAGTGGGTCCATGTCAGATGTTAACATAGCATTCAAAAATCACTCAATAGATATGTAGGGACAAAGCGGTGGTTCTGACCCTAAATAAAAATGCAGGGATTTGTCGCATAAATTTTACAAATATTTTGCTCCTCCGAAAATTGCCAGTCAACAAAAAACGACATGTAGTAAAAATGCCGACTAGTACTTCATGACCCATAGTTCAGCCAATACTATTTTAGAGTAGTTTTTTCGCTCAGGTATCGCGAGAACTGGGAGCTGAAAGCGAGAGAAAGTGAGAATTGCTACTCCGTGAATTTCACGCATGTTCACGAAAAATGTCATCTGAGTGGCAACGCCAGTGTATTTATTAACAACCAAACGTATCAATAAACTAACATGATTAAAGATAATATTAAATACTTAACCGGCCGGTATGTTCATTTACATATTGTTATTTTAATAGCAGTGTTGTAGACAGGTGTAAGGCAAATGTTGGGAAAACGAGAAACCCAAAATATTGCATATTAATCTAGTTCATTAGGCTACGTGGTACGTCTCGTATGGGTTTGTGATGATTTTGGTGAAATGATATATTCTCACTTTCTTGGTTTCTTAATTACTTATGTGGTTGCTCTTTCCCGTGTTAATTGTATGATTTGAAATGTGTGATTGGAACAGTTGAATAATTAAACATCTACAAAATAAAATACAACTTGGTGTTGAAATAATTTGTTTAGATTGTGTTTTATGGGCATATCCTGACTCCTGAGCAGAATTTTAAAAATGGATTTCATTAACTTGAATGTTATTTTCTACATTTTTGTAATTGTAATTAAAAAAACACTCCTGGCATTTTTTAATTCAAAGAAAATGAAAATGTCAGACAATTAAAACCATCTTATCTTTAAATGATCATTATAAAATAACGACCGCATATAGTAATTAGATTTTTCTTCTTTTGTATTGGTTTCTATTGAAGTGTGTACAACAAATACCACGCTGTTTTTAATTATTCTATGAATGGTTTCAAAGCGGACTGTAATAACAAAATGACAACAACCAAGAACTTAGTTTTCTTTGAAGGTTGATGATACCACACCTTGCAAGATTGATAAAAATTAAAATTAAACGAGTTGGTTTGGTGTGTAAACACACAGGTAGATCGACGTCTTTAGTCGTGATCGAACAGCAATGACAATACAAGTTTAGCTTATTCATTTTTATTTAATTACATTGGCTTATATAATAATAAGTAGATGTTTACGTATGCATTCAAAATAAACATGTTCCGTATAACAACACATGCATCTGATCTCGTACAGTGTGCTTCACATAAACATGTTGTTTTAGGCCTAGGTATTCGTTCGAACCAAATATGCAAATTACGTATGCATTTATTTGCATAGCCCTTCATGGGTTTAGAAATCATTATTTCTAATTTGTTTATATTTGGTTATGACCCCTGCTTGTTTTTAATAGGTATCACTATTGCCATGGCATTGAGAAATGTCTGCTTTGGTTATCAGGAGTGGGAAATAAATACACGTTTTACTAACTGTTCGTTCTTGGGTAATTTATTAAGCGCCTAGCGCAGAAATATGAAGGTATGTTTTTTATGTACACTGTTCAGGAATACACATCTCCAGCTAGAATGTAAAAACATAAAAATGTATTGTTATAGCTTGTTGATAATTTTTTACACGAGCTTGTTTTTTTTAATAACACAGTTATAACCATCAACACTTTGAATACAAACCATGAACAAATATTGATTTGTTTCTATAAGATTGTTCCAAGAATAATGAGAAATATGGAAACTATGCAATACGATATTTTGTAAATATCTTTGCAGGGACTAATTAATGTCATTTCTTAATTTGTTGTATTTTTAAAGAATTGTTTATATACTAGACGAAACTTTCGGTTACAGTTTGTACTAAAATCTACATTTAAAATATTTGACATAAAGATATTTAGTTTATTGAAGATTTACTACTTCATTAAAAAGTGTTCTGAAAGCAGTTGAGATTCTTCGTCATGGAGAATCTCTACTGCCTTGATATGGTAACCGTTTTGTAAAATGTATGATTTGTTAGTCGATGTTAGTGTAACTATAGCAAATACACATTTTTAAATGGTATGTGTATTATCAATAAAGAAGGTATCCAAAGAGTAAATGAAAATTTGTAAAAATATTTTTCTAGATTATTAGTACTATGGAGCTAAATAAGGCCTGACTTTAAGTAAAATTACAAAAGTAGCATAGCAAATACTCCGGTTACAAAACAGTGTGAAAGCATTCCACAATAGCCATCATAATTACAAACAAAGGTCAGGACAAAACAACACTCACTGCAATACACACATATGCATAGGAGAGATGAACACCAGATATTATCAAGGTTTGCTGTACGATTTAAATGTACATTATGTGTAGTAAAAAATACATGTAAATCTCTTAGGAGAGAATCCCGCAACAGCGGGTATATTTTCCCACGGCTGAATTGGCGAACGAAGGCTAATGCGCTCACAGCCTCACAACACGAAACAATTATCAAAGCCGGTGCTTAAATTAGAATGAAACAAATGCATTTAGAATAAACGTTGATTTAAAAGGCGAGAGGGGATCGTGTCGTAATAGATGATGATGTGGTAGTGACGGTGCAAGAGGATTTAATAGGAGATAGCATGCAATGACAACTGAGGGCTTCCTGTTTTATTGTATGAAACAAGATGAGTCGGGACGACCTGATGTCAGGGCCGGCAACGACCGGCGAAGCGGAGAGACAAACTACACACCATAAAATGACATCAATCTACGGGTTATCAAGAACAATTCGCGGTACGTACCCAATGGCAAACGAACTGATGTCCTTCGGTAAGGCCCTGTTACCTTCATGCGATCATTTTTTCCCCTGTAAAACGCCCGCCCGAGAAATGCGTTGGCTGACTGCCTACACAATGCACCTTCTTCCTAGCTCAAATGGCCGCCAGATTAAGCCAACATCTCGTGCGAAGGGACGGCAAGTATAGACTTAACGTACCGAGATATATAAATTATAATAGCGATTGTGTGGTACGAGGAGCTTTTGCTGTGATGTACGTGTACTGATGCAGGGAGTTTCTACGTTCACGAAGAAGCGCTATCGCTGAGCTAGCGACCGCTATGGAGAAGCCAGCGCAATTATGATAATTGCGTGCCGGGAATCCTGGGTAAACGTACGGGAGCTAAATCTCCCGGCAACGTCGCCAGCTGATTTGTACAATGTCGTAGCTCCGTCTCCTCCGCCCGTAGTATAGAATGTGGGTAAAACGCAGGGGTTCAGACTGCTGAAATTTCTTCAATGCAATTTTTTTTTTTTTT